>SNVD02005792.1:600000-1061317 GCA_013180625.2 Boswellia sacra
AGGTGTCAAGTGATCCATAAAATCAATGTTTGATGTACATATTGTGATGTTTACTTAGTAATAGATATTGTTCGATAGTTGGTGTAATGGATTCAAAACTTGAGAAAATTATGCGCAAGGCTGATGTGGCCCTAACCTACCCAACTATTAGCAAATTTCCAATTTTGGCTCTCCTATAATTTTTTGTTAAACCATATGAATATGGCATAATAGATTTTTTAATTAAATTATCCCTTTAAAGTCGCTTTTACACTCTATGATCACCTCTCTTTCGTCTAATGTTAATATTTTTTTTCTTATTATAATATTGTTGCTTGAAATTGTAAGTATACGATATCGTACACAAGTAATAAAATAAGAGTATAAATATCATCCCACGAGGACTACTGCTACTAAATACCGAAATTGTATTAACCTCTAATTAATTAAACTAATTATAAAAGAGAATTGAGTTGTTGGAAAGTTTTAAGTAAAACTTGATTAAACTAAATTTAACACTACATACACTCACAAAAATTTTGAATAGAAGAATTTAATGATTAAAAATCTAGGGATCCGATTTCATCAGAATTAATTAATTTAACTTCTCTGATTCAATTAATCAATATTTATTCATATTGTTGCCAATCAATTTCACTAATTTAATTATTATTCTTTCTCAAGCAATAATAATGTATATTAATATATTAGAATCACATTTCTATCTCATATAACTCACTATTAATACCCATTAAACAAAAGAAATCATACAAGATTGCACAAATCACATTTCATATCTCTATCTCACATGATTTATGGCAAGATAATTAAGAACTAATATAAATATTACTTCTCGGTCTCATGCCACATCTCAACTCATACAACAATTGGCTAGAAAATCACAAGCATTAAGTATATAATTAAATTGCTTAACAATATTAGAATAAACATCAATCAACTAAAATCAAGAGAAATTAAACATCAAAATACGGCTAAATCTTCACCCTAGAAAATGAAAATTAGTTCATGTACAAATAAACACAAAGCTAAACATGTTTTTAAACATAAGTGAAGATAAGGATAGAAAAACTAGTTGTGAAGAATTGAATATTTGATGATGAAGATAATGACTGTTTGGTTTTTGCCTCTTCTTTCCAAGCAATTCCTCTCCAAGTTTGAATCTCCAAAGATTTGCCTTTTGCTCACAGTTTTTGCCTCAGTCTGAATCTCTACAGATCTTTAATGAACTTCCCCCTTTTGTTCTCCCTTTCCTAGCCAACCCCAAAAAACAACATCCTAATTGCCTCTCTTAGAGATTCCATTAGCATGATCATTATATCCCCTCAAAAGTCAATCCCCTCAGCTTTGGTGGACATCGAAAGTGTAAATAGGATGTTTTAAAATTCCTGTCCAGCTCATTTTCCTCCACAAGCCTTTCAATATCACCATTTCACATGAAATATAATATTGTAAAATTTTGTCTTCATTTAATGGGGTTTACAATCCTGAAACTCTTTAGGTACAACTCAAACAAACTTAAATAAAATTTATCAATTAAACACAAAAAAAGAAACATAAAACTCAAGATAAAAGATGAGAACAATGTATGAAAACTAGACTTATCAAGTACCAACTAATTTAATTTTACATTTTCTATTTAAATATCAATTTATACTTTCATTTTCTATTTTAATATTTGATTTCTTCTCTGACCTTGCTTTTCTCCTCAACTATAAATTTATCTCTATGAACTTCTAAACAAATCGTTATATTAATTGCTAGCAAAAAGCTAAAATTCTCAATTGATTCTTTAAATGTTATTATTTAAATTAGATAAATTATTATTGTAACTTGTCTTTGTTTTTAAGTTAAATTATATATTGGGAGGTTGAATTTATTCTTAAAAATTAGATTGTCTTCTTAAATAAAAATATTAAATAACTTAATGTTTGGTCTATAATTCTTTTCATCTATTATGATTTATCGATATTAATAGTAAATTATTATTACGATAACAATTTATCCGTTTCAGTATTGAAACAATCATAGATATTGATTTAATTGCTTGTTATTGTTGGTTATTTTCATTTAAAATTTTGTTTTATAATCAGATAATCAGGGACGAAGCCACATTATATTGCCCCCACTCAATCCAACATGGCGATTAAATTTTTTTAATTATAATTCTATATAAATCATTGTTTAAACATGCAAATCCATCATTTTTTTTCAATAAATTATGCAAAATTAAATTGTTTTGTATAAAATACTATCTTATTTAACTCTAACTTCCATACTATGGACAAAGAGTTATAGAAGTATAAAATAATCTTTTTTATTTAATCATTTCATAATATTTGTCTTTTATATTTAATGAAAACTTTCTAAATTTTTGGCTCTCATCAACTTGTTTGACAATAATTTTTTTTATCTTGAATATATCTTTTTCTTTTTTAATTTGAGAATCTCTATATATGGATCTTTTCTTATGTATCAAAAGAAATTTAATAGGATCTAATATCATATCAGGATATAAATGAAACTATAGCATAACATTTTTTAAACAGGAAATTAAAGAAAACTATGGAGCTATTAAGTAAATGTAAGACTCAATGTGTATATTTCATATAATTATCTTGCTCTATATTATTGAAGTCAACCCCACTAATGGAATTTTTTGGCTCCGTCCCTGTAGATAATATATAAATTATTGTAATGTGAATATGACTAAGAATATCATTTTTTTAAATATTTTTCACATTATTTGGATATAATTATATTATTTAATCTTTTAGTAATATTTTTATTTTTTGTATTTAATTAAAAAATTAAAATTGCAAATTGGCACACCCAGATTTCGCTTCCAGGCTCCGCCACTGCTCATTGGTTTCCTTGCAATCTAGTGAACATTGAGTCGTGCTATACCTAAGCATGCATAATACATAATCACATTCTAGTTAAGAAAAAATCAATCTAATATAAATCAACCAAAATATCTTTTTTTTTTAATCATAAAAATTATACTAAATACTTAAAAATCAAAGGGTGAATTCCCCACACCTCCCTAGGGTTTAGTAAAGCACCACAACATCTTCTGGTTTCAAAAATCTTAAAGATCTCCCCTCTCCATCTAAAATTGTTAAGGAAATATGTTAAAACATACAAACTGACCATATCATCCATACGTAAGATATTAGTAGAAAATTGAAAAGCAACAAAATTTAAATAAAACAATAAAAACAAAAACAAAATTTTCTCTAATTTAAGTACTCATTATTAATCTTTATTTTAATTTAATGATTTTAATTGCATAGTATGGGATTAATTTCAATCTAAAAGTTTTTAAAAAATTACTTTGAATGTATTATGTTGTCGTTCTGTTAATTATTTGATCCCATTTTTCTAATTATTAAGTATTTTTATTTTTTCAAATTTATAAATTTTAAGAAATATATATTTTTGGGATTTAAAAGTATTAGAAGTTGTATAAATAAATAAATTATAGAATAATATCATAAGCCTCCCCTACCTTTAGGCTTTACTTCACCAATAAAGACCTTTTGTATTTTTTTCATAAATTGAGTCCCTAGGTTTTGAAAAATATATCATAGACCTCATTTTTATTAAACAAACCATTAGATGACACATCATCTTTCCATCTAAATAAGCTGCAATTACTTTAATACCCTTAAAAATTCCTAAATTAAGTAATTTCAATTAAAAATGGAATAATAAATTTCAAATCACCCCTAAGACAAATTAAATTATAAATACCAGCCCTGAAAAAATCCAATCACCACCATCGCAAACCCAAAATCCAAGCCAACATCGTCCCATCAAAAATTTCTAGAAAACATATTTAGAAATCCTTCAAAACAATTCAACCTGACCCTTCAACTCAATCCTTTTCAAGCTTCTAATAATATATGGGAAAAAAAATACAAACAACAACTCTGATTTTTACCCATTAAAAACAATAAGAAATAATAAAAAGATTGGATTTTGAAGCAGCATGGCTGTGAACCTGATTTCTTCTTCGCTCACCAGTATGAGCCACAAGTTTGCTCTATTATTTCTTTATTTTTTATGGCTTTTTAGTTATTTCGTGAGATGAGTTTTGTGTTGACAATGATTTTAATGAGAGAGAAAGGTGGGGGAAGAGGACAAAGAAATCGAGTTTGGGTGGAGATTTGATTCAAGTAGGGGAAGTAATGGAGAGGTGTGGAAGATTTATGAAATCGAGTGGGGGGAAATGAAATAAGAGTAGTGGAGTAGGCTGACCAGAAAAAAGGGAGGGGATGAAGGAGATGGCAGAATCGGTGAGTAGTTCATGGGTTGGTGAGGGAAGGAGGAAGAAAGAGATTCTTTGTAGTTGATGAAGATGGAGTGAAGAAAAAGAAGGTCTGAAGGAGCTCTATTTGTTTGTTTAGCGTAAGAAGAAGAAGATCTATTTAGTTTGATTTTTGTTTTATTGATTCAAAAATTCCTTTAGCTTTGTGGTTAAGTGTAAGTTGGAGGTCAAGTCTCGAGTTTGAATCACCACTCTAACACTTTCAAATTGCTTTAATTTTAAAAGACTTAAAAGGTTAAGATGACTATTATAACCCATCAAATTCAACTTATTTAAATCTATCTAACGATTTATTTAATATAAGGGAGGTCTATAATGTATTTTTTAAAAAGTAATGTTACACTTACAACATTCATACAACATAAATTCTTCTACATAATGTGATAGCCTATATAATGAAATTTCACTGGAGGAGAAAAAAACAAAAATAGATGAAGGAAGTTACATCTCCGAAAAAATTTTGCCTAAGACATCTCCAATAAATTTTGCCACTTAGGTTACTACATCATATTATAGAGTTTATGTTATATAATGTTGTAAGTCAAGTATTATTGTTTTCCAAAACCTAAAAACTAAATTTATGAAAAAATACAAAAGGTCTTTCTTGGTGAAATAAAGTCTAAAGATATGGGAGGTTTGTAACATTACCCTAATAAATTATTGAAATATTTAAATAACTTACCTAATTTACAGAAATGACCTATTAATTTTTATCTTCAACTTTTTAATTATTTTATTTATTATATTTAGTAAATTAATTAAAAATTATAAAAATTAATTTTTTATTAAATTATTAAATTTTAAGATATTTATAAAAGACTATATTTTTATCTAAGAGTTCTTCTTAGTTCTATAATATGATTGAGAAAAACTATAATTAAAACTACTTAAATATAAAATCGAATTGTGACATTCCACGGTGCTTAAGAATAAGATATGAAGACACTTATATATCCTATGAGCTCCTTAAATTGTTGAAGACTTTTTGGGTTACAAAGTCTAAAAGTAAAATCGTGACAAACTTTGAGTCCAAAGTGAATAATATCTGACAATGGGAGAGGGTGTTTGGGCATCACAAAAAAAAATATATAAGTCACCTCTGAAAGGTTTAAAGAGACCACGAAGTGTCTAATTGTATCAGAGCTTAGCCCAATAGGAAGTGGGTATCACCCACGAATGGTCTAACCAAGTGAGAATGCTTGATTCCTAAGAGGTGAATGTAACATCTTATATCGCTTGGAAATAAGACATGAAATGCGTTTAAATGTTCTATGAGCTTTTAAGTTGTTGAAGGTCTTTTGACTTACAAAGCCTTAAAGCAAAGCCATATCACGGAATATGTGTCCAAAAGGGAGCAAATATCCAATAGTGGGACTAGATGTTAGTGGGCTGGGGGTGTTTAGGTCTCATACATGAGTGGGTGTCACATCTATAAACTGTGCAATGGCTATTTTCTGAAGGTTTATAGGGGTCACGAAGTGTCATTTTTGGATTTAGATGTTACATGAATCCTAGAACTTATATAATCAATCAATTTACCCTTTTAATTATTATTTTTAACGGAAGTTCACTAACAATAAGGAAGGAATGTGAAATTTATGAAATCAAAGGATGTCATGTGACCTTTCAAAAAATGTTATGGGAAGTTTGTGGTATTGGCCCAAAGTGAAATAAATTCTATCATACTTCATCAATTTTTATGAAAGACTTCTTTTTAGAAAGAAAAGAAAAAGTAAAGACTCTCGTCAAAATTATAAGCATAACCAAATTTAAGGATTGTTTTGATTTCTTCTAAATTTTCTATTATCATTATTTGGTGGAGTTCAGTTTTAAAGAACATAAATATTCTTATACTCATTGTCTCTTCATGGCCAATGAGTTACTTAAAAATGAAAAAATTACTAAAAAATAAAAAAACTAATGTTATGAAATATCCTTGGTACCTTTGGAATGATCGTATGACAGCCAATTGTGGTTGCCGTGAGTGGTGGATACCGTAGGTTTAGAACTTTTAATTCATTGTATTTTGTTGATTTAGGTGACTGCAATGAGTGGTGTGGGTGGTGTGACCCACGGGTTTGGAGAAATCATAGGGAGAAGAAGAGAGAAGAAGAGAGAAGAAGGAAGGGAAAAAAGAAAGTTTACCTGAAAAGTGATTATAGATAAAGAAAATAGGAATTTTTTTAATAATATACCATTTATAACAGTATATGTAATCATTAACGTGTTGTATAAAATTAATATATTTATTTATTAAAAAGATTTTAATTATAAAATGTATTATCATATTAAATAAAATTAATATATTTCATTCTTACTCTTACGTATAATCAAATATAATAATTGAATTATAAAAATAAAAATCTTATATATAATTAAATATAATAATATTAATTTCTTAAATATTAAATTTCTATAACCACTTTCTCAATGGCCTAAATACCATTATCAAGATTCCTCCCTTGTACCATACAATTCCTAAAATTCATTCCATTGTCATGACGGTGCGTTTATCGTGAAATACCGGCGTTAATATTTCGTATCGGGGAACTTTATATCATGGACGCTTAAAAAATTTCCAAAAGTACACCAGCGTCTCCTTGTTTGGATAGTCAATAGAGATCCCTCCTCAAGATTCTCTTCTCTTTCCACGCTTTTTTCCCCAATTTTCCTACCATCCAAGCAACTAATTTCATCAAATCTTCTGTACTTTATCCAAACAACCCTCCATCTCCTGAAACTGAAATTTGGGTCTGCGCAGTACTTTTGTATTTTATTGGGGTTGTTAGAGTAGTTACAGCTTAACCTAACATACTTATACCCCTTTCCAATTCTCTTTAAATCAATTCTGCGAATTCTAACAATCCGGCTTGCTGAAAAGGGTATGCTTCTTCTTCTCTGATTATTTGTCATCGCTATCTATTATTTTCCTTTGGCTTGGTTCTGCTTATTTTCGTATACATACGTATGTGTATATGTTTCTCTCTCTCTGTGTCTATATATGTGTGTGTGTATATATTAATCGTTCATGCAACTTTCTCTCAAAAAAAATCTGAAGATTCAACCAAATTATGAACATATAATTACCAATTTATGGTATATTTTTATTATAAATTAGTTCACAATATTATTGAATCAACAAAATTAATGAAGTTCAAGTAGCCCTTTACATTGTATGCCTTTCTTGAGAATATATAAGAATAATTCAAGTATGTGAATTGATATGAATGTTACAGATTTGAAGATTATGGATGAGATGGTTGATGCAATCGATCGAATTTCTGAGTTGCCTTGCGTTATCATTCATCAAATTATGTCACGCCTCTCTACCAAAGAGATAGCACAAACTAGTATCTTGTCAAAGAGATGGAATCGTTTAAGGAAATCGTTTCCCATTTTGGATTTTGATGTAACTTACTTTTTAGGAAAAGATTTGCATTCAGTAGATTTTGAATTGGCTAGGGAAGATAAAGGATTCCAAGAACGTTTGGAGAAATTCATAAAATTTGTTGATGCTTCCCTGCTTCAGTTCTGTGAGTTCAACTTTCGTATTCTGAGATTTAGGCTATACATGATTCTTCTTGATGTTAAAGGATCTTCTCCTCTTGTTGAAAGCTGGATACAATTGGCTCTGGAGAATAAGGTAGAAGAGTTAGATCTAGAGTTTGTAACTCATAGAGGTTTTCCGCGCCACGTGCATCCAGCAGTTGTATACAATTTGCCTCGAGCGATCTTTTCTGCAAATTCGGTAACTGCTTTAAAACTAGGTGGCTGTAGGTTGGAGCTGCCCTCTGATACTATAAGTTTCAATTCTCTGAAAAAGTTAACTTTGGAAAGAATTTACATAACTAAAGTTATGCTCGAAAAGCTTATTGCTCAATGCCCTTTGCTTAAAGATTTGTCTGTCTTCAACTGTAAGGGTTTTACATACTTAATTATTGAGGAGAAGTCAAAATATTCATCACTTGAGAATCTGTTTGTCATCGGAGGTCACTGGCTTACCAGGGTTGTAATTTCAAGTGAACGAATCAAGAAATTACAATTTGTTGACTGCTATCACATGACCAGAATGGTTGTTCATGCTCCAAATTTGATTTCTTTTTCTTACTCGAGCAAGCACATTCCCAGATATTTTCGCGAATACAGAATACAAGCACCATGTCCATGGAAAGTTAGCTTTGTAGATTACGGTGGCTACAATTTCTCAGAAGTTATGTCAACGAAGGAACTTCTTAGAGCATCTAAACGAATTGAAGATCTAAGCATATATTACAATTGGCAGGTATGTCTAATAATCCCATATGAATTATCACTTAAATTTCATATAGTTTCCTTAAAAGTTTCTGTCATTTTTCCCTTCAATGTTGGCAGAAAGCAGGATATTTCATTCATCGTGTGCTTTACGATGAAATCAGAAAATGGTCACCTTCACGCCCTTGTGAAATTGAAAATTTGTCCCTCTATGTAGATGCATCTCCATCACATTATAAAGTTTTGTTGAATAATTTTCTCTCGATCTGTTATCCCAAGACTTTGTCTGTGATGACTTGTTCGGATGCTGAAAAGGGCTTCAGTAAGGTATGTTAGTTTTTTAATATATTCTTTGTTTTTTTCCCCTTTTCAGAATGTTTCATAGAAATCTTACTATGATAAGGGAAGAAAAGTAAATATATTTTTCACTGAAGGAGGGAAAGAAGAGAAATTAAAATTACATGTGTATAGAATCTTTATTTAGCTAGTAAAAGTTGTATCATTACTGCGTTTGGTCTTTGAACAGTGAAACATCTGAGATAAATTTATAAGTAGTTGAATGTATATTTTCGCTATTACTCAAGTTCCTAGTGAACATGGATTGTAACTTAATGGATGTTATATTTGCTTGCAGTGGCTGTATGCTCAACTGAGAGATAGATGTACAACTTGTTGCAATACCCACGATATCAAGTGTTGGCGGCATTACTTGAACGATGTTAACATTGAGAGAGATCCAAAGCCTACTAATGTCAATAACTTGATGGATGGATGGCCGACGGTTTCAATAGGAGGAATTTGTCAGTTTCATCTTGACTGGAGTTTGCATGCGCTTGTGGGAAAGAAGAGGAAACTCCCTAAAACTAAGAAGATTGAACTTCCTAAGAACGTGAAGAAGAGAAAACTTGCTAGAAACTAGTTAAATGAAGGGGACCTGCTTATTTACGCTGGATTATTTTATATCGTAAATTTTATTAAAACTTTTTGCCGGAGACCGAAGAAATGGAAAAAATCTTTATGTATCAGGCTAAGTGTTTACCACTTTATGTTATCTTTTAAGAGATTGTGCTCAATTCTTGGCGATGGATTGGTTACGTACTGCTTTTGAATCAACATGTAGATGAACAAGAACCAATTTATCAAACTGTACACATAAAGGGTTACGTTACTGTTGGAATTTATGCGTGGATCCACATATTTACAAAAAAATTTTAACATAGTCAACAACTTGTGATGATTCTGTGCAAATTGCAGAGAATAAGCAACTACAGCACAAAATTTATCAGACAACATGCAGGGTTAGCATCACCAATTATTTATGATGTTGTGGAAGGATCTTCAAGGTTGCCCCATGACTGAACTTCCATCTTTTTCGTTCTCTCTAGTTGTTTCACAGCATCTAGCCGCTCTGATGAATAAGGTGAGGGAATCTAGTAACAGTAAATGGAAACAAAACAGACTTAGATGAATAAGGAGAAGAGATCTAGTAACGATAAATGAAAACATGACCAGCAGAAATTTAGTGAGGTAAGTAACTCCATGTTTGGAAGAGAGAACAAAATTTACCAAAGATGGCATATACTTCTTGATAGCTGCTAGCATCACTGCATGACCTACAGCAGATACCAAGTCCCAGAAGGGAAGAGAAAATGCGATCAGCTTTTTTATTTATTATTTTGGTGCTGCCGTGATAAATTCTGCTGCTTTAATAAGCTCACGTGTACACAAAGCATGTAAGCGGGATTTGCGACAAGATAAAAGAAAAGTGCTTACAGGCATTAGCATTAGGATCGTAATTGGGATGAGTGTAGCAATGTCACTTAGTGTTCTCTTTAACTTCTTCCCTTCCCTCATTGTGACCTTGTAGCCACGCAACTGCTTTAAGAGTAGCTCTAAAGACAACGATATATCCATAAAGAGCAACTGAGTCCCCATCCACACGTGCTGTTAAACAATTGAATTTGCAGTAATGTTACATAAATGCCTGATATTTTATAACAAATCTATCTATTTACTAGAAGCAGGGAATTATTGTTCTTACAGAGCTAGTAGATATTATTTGATGCTGCATTTCTGAATTAAGCTCTCCTGCAGAGAATTTGCTTTGGTAGGGCTGGTGGCCCCCTCCACAAAGGCTATTGCACCTGCCCCAGATGAGCTCCTGGCCTGCCGTGTAAAAAACTATCAGAAAAACACAATATCCCACCAAGTTTCATTTACTATTTCATTTTTTGTAAAATCTATGTTCCCGATTGTATTAAGAATGGACAAGTCTCCCATAAATCTATGGATAATAGCAATAGATTGTTTGATACTACTTGTCAAACATGTGTTATTTTAAGAACTGCCATATTATATACGATTTACAGAAATTAAACAATTCATAAATATAGTAAAACATGTTTTAAAGTCCTATGGACTTATATTGGTTCCCAAAAATTAAAACTTGTACAGTGTAGCAGAAAAATCAATTAGTTTTTCAAAGGCCTTTTATGTCAACTACTTGCAATGAGAATGTGAATCATTTTGTCACTTCCTCTTCCATATATGGCTAACTCCAACCAACATTGCAAATCATATATACTACTTAGCCTCAAGCCTTGTCCTATTCAGTCTTCCCCATGCCCTGGTGCTCCCTAAAACTTGAATCAAATGACTCTTTCTTTATTCACTCCCTGTCATCTCTCAGTCATTGTCAACCTTTCCTAATTAGATCCTCAGACATTGCACTTCTATTTTAAGGAGATTTTGATTTGGCAAAAGCTACTTAGAAGTTAAGATTTAAATATGATCACAAGCAATGCTTGATGCAGTTTCCCCTTAAAATTAATGTTCCATTCAACATAACAAAGGTACTTCCCCACTTCATCCAAGTTCTATTTTATGTGCATTGTCCTCTGGTATTGATTTAATATAAAAATAACCATATCTCTCTCTCTCTCTCTCTCTCTCTCTCTCTCTCTCCATATATATATATATATATATATATATATATATGTTGATTTGACATGAAAATAAACATATTTCTTGAACAATAAAATTTCACTGTTCCCCAGATTCACTAACTATGAATTAAAAATGCATGATCATGTTTTGCTTTGCTTCTCACACTTGACCAGTTGACCTTTAAGTCATTTGTTGGCAGTTACTAATTTTCAACTAGTGTGCTCTAATTTCATAAAAAATAATCTATTTGCCCTGGCAAACACTCTCCTCCAAATGCCAGCACCTTAGCTAACTTAAAATACCCTATTGGACAAACTTTTATTATTTGGCAGCCATACCTTTCTCAAATTTGATAGACTTTGTTCTTCATATTTCCCGGTGTCACTGAGTCAGTCAGCTTTCATTTTGCTTCCAGTGAGGCAGAGAACCTGGTTATTCCTTTTGTTCCTACAGGAGCTATGTAGTCCGAGGCAACTGTTTCAGCAATCTTTGGCAGCCCACTACCGGAGAACATGAACATGAACAAAATTATTACCCTCTATCCATTTGCCTTCATTTGTTGTAAGAAATATTTTTTAAAAACTCACTTTACTGACATACCTTGATTTATAAGTGGCCCAGTAGTCATCCAGACAAATACTAAGTAGGCTTTGGCTAAAAAATGGACATCAGAACATACTCAGAAACCAATTGAGTTGAAGCTCAATAATCAAAAGTAAGACACTGAGGCTACCTTCGGCGCAAGAAAGCTAGCAATTCTGAATTTAATGGCTTTTGAGTAGAACGAGTAAAGTGAGCAAACCCAGAGAACACATCATAGCATACAGCAAAAACATTTGGTAGAATAATCTCTTTCTCTGCTTGAATGGCATAATGTTTCGATCTTCTCTCATTGCACATGGAAGGAAAAGCAGCATAAAAATCAAGCCACCCGATTTCATCAGTCACTATCTGTAAAGATGTATTTTAGGCATTAAAATTATTCAAAGTTTGCAACTTCAACAAAATTGATAGGAAATTACCTCCATGAAGAGTTGATACACGGAAATGGAAGAAAACTCTGGGTAAATGAAAATGCTGCCACATTCCAAGTAGCTGCAGGCAGAGCATTATTTCACCCCTTATGTACTCTAGTTTAGGAAAACACAGAAACAACTAGAAATTAATCTTATTATGAAGAAATTTACCTAAGCAAGTCCTTAACCATCTCATCAAGATCCTTTATGCCCTTACACAACAGGAATACTCTCGTCATTCTTCCCAGATAGGCAAAAAGTCCGAGATTAGCCAAGCTATCAGCTTGAACCTGTCAAAACTTATAGTTAACATCAACTGCACAAAAGATGCACGCATGAATTTATATCTAAAAACATTTGCCCAGTGGTTAAAAAATGTAATTATGAAAGCGAGATATTTCAAATCAATGAAACACAGACCAAACTGATCACGAAGCAAGATCCATATGATTTGGAACATGAGAAAGAATTTCAGCACACTGAATTATCAAAGGAGAAACAGGATTAGGGAAAAAGATCATGCCGATCAATATACAATTTTCACAAAGATCAGATCATCCAAGATTCCCCTACATTACTTTCCCAACTATTTACATGAGCAAATTCAGAAAATAGCCCTTCTATAATAATTTCCCCAAAACTGAGGGGAACTTCCAAAAAAAACATAGAACCAACCTTTTTATTTAAAGCTTTGGTCCCTGAAAGTAAATTTTCCCCGTGGAAAGCAACTGAGAGTTTTTCCTGAGCCAAGCCAATCCAAAATTCTAGCTCATCAGCATTTTTGTCCAGCAGAACCTTTTAACCAAAATGGGAGAGGAAGTCAGGTTCAAATCCTGCCTCAGTTGCTAAGTGATGCAGCTTGTCCACAGATACAAAGCTGCAAGAAATATTCATTAGCTCTATTGATACATCCTCAACTGACATATTAAATGAGGAAGAGGAGATACGCCCAGGGCCCAGCTTTCCAACAGCAGCACAGCAACTTATTGCCACAATGATCCCTGCAACACCACTGAATAGTTCTGCGTTTAGGAAAATTTTCTAACTGCTTAATCAAATGATTACATTGGTACAGACATGAACTCACATACACAGGAAGAATTTTGGATGGCATCAGCATATGCAAAGAACTCTTATCGACTGCAGAGCAGTTTATCATCCAAGAGACAAAAAAATTATGCTAAAGGCAAATAATTTGTGCAAACCTTCCAGCATATTCCATAGTCCACTTCTTTAGTAAAGTACTGAAATATCCTTCAATACGAGGTAATTCCACAATCCGAAACCATTGCACCAATTCTGAGTGCCTCGTGCTCAATTGGCTTTCAATGTACTTGCCCACCGCACTTACCTTAGGTGTCAAGCTGACGCAAATAGAGAAGAGCTGTTATTTCAATGACAATGGTGCTAGAAAACTGAATAATAGTCATATGATTCAGGTTAGACTCTTAATTTTAATTTAACTTGACAGCACTAGAAGTGGAACTAATATCATTAAATGCAGGCATTACATAAATTTAATCTATGTTCTGAGGTTAAACACTTACATCTCTTTAACAGGAGATGCATTGTTGTGACGATCATGAGAGAGCAAAATCTCCACTTCAATTGCCATTTTCAATAAAGCATAAACCGCTACCTGAAGAGCCATACGAGTCAATGTTTCTTGTTGCGTTTTCTCATGTCTTCTAATAATTCATCAAGAATGTTGCACCACCACTCAACTTAGATATCACCATAATAGTTGTTCAAAGCAAATAACAAGAAGTATGAGCAGAAACATGTCAACATTCTATCAATTATTAAAATGAGCATGGATCAGTCAACTAATGATATCAAGACTCCACTATATGAACGTATACAGTTCTTTGGACCACTTATCTAACAAGTAAGAAATTACAGTCAATACGGCAATATGGTATGCACATACTCTATACGCAATAAGTTTATGCCATTGGTGCACATCCTTCCCATTCCAAGCCATTGCTAGCTCTGCCCTGCTTCCAGCTAATTCAAGTGACTCAACTGCATGGGAAAAGCTCCTGGCTGATTCATGTAGTGCCCAAACAAGACAATTCACCCGACTAAATTCCATTTCATCACGATTAGCCACAGCAGCCACATTCCCACTATTGGTTTACTCAAAATCCGCTGTAGATGATAATGCCCTGATTGACATGCGATGAGAAGAAGCATAATACTCGAATAAAGATTCATGTGAAAGTTTATTCCTCGACGAGTGCAGTGCATTTTTGTTAATCTTTCGTCTGGCATCCGATCCAAACGATTGTCTGTACGACAAAGTAGCAATTAAACGATACACTACAAATGAGAATTAAAATGGTATGCAAAGGCATAACAGAACAAAACATTTCATGACCTTCACATTCTCTGAACAATGAATTCAATCATTCCATGAAAATGAAAGTATCAGTAAAATCAAGTGTCCCATTGTCTCTAACTTATAACCCCGTAAAACGTTCCAAGGCAAGACAATTGCAACAAGAACAATATCAAATTTCCTTCCTTCGTTTAAATTAGAGAGAAAGCAAAAGAAAACATTGAAAAAATCTCTTTTCCCTTATAAGAAACAAACAATCTAACTTTTCCCAGCTTTTTGTAAGCTTCAAAGCACACCCACAAAAGTGCTAGCACTAAAGATGTAACGACCCGGACTTCAAGAGGTGACCCCCGTGTGACACTTTGTGACCCTTTCGCCTTCAAGAGGTGACCCCCAACCCGAATGGTACTCACTTTGAACGTCAATGACCTTTAAGGTCTTGGATTCGAGTGGGGGAGGCGTCCTGGGGCCTGTGGGCTTAACAGAAACAAAATCGTGCGGGACCGGTGGATCCCAGAGCGGACAATACCAATTGACTGTGCGACCAGACACAAAGTGCCACGTGAGGGCCACCTCTTGAAGGCGAAAGGACCACAAAATGCCACACGGGGGTCACCTCTTGAAGTCCGGATCGTTACAAAAGAGCAGATACCTTCACATATCCCAACGAAAAAGCCTTCACAGATACGAACAAATTAACTGAATTATTAGAGCAGGTTCCTAGAGCTCAGAATCTGAAAAAACAGATTGAGCCAACTGAGTTCAAGACTTGTACATAAAAAACCAATCACTATAAAACGAAACATTCGAAACAAAACCAAACCCAGATGCCATATGGCATTAACCAAAGAGGGGCAGGCTGAGCTTACGAATAGTTGAAGTGGGGGAGCCTGAGGGAGAAGTAGGAAACCATATGGAAGAGAAGGGTGAAGAATGAGAAAAAAGAAGAAAATAGTTAAGAGTTGAAGAGAGTATAAATAAATGAAGAGTGTACTCAGCGTAGACATGGAGGCAAATGAGTAAAATAATGGAATAATTGTATAAGAGTGGAAGGTGGCTGTGTGTACACGAGTGTGAAGCTGGCTGTTGGTTGTTGTTGCTCAGGGTTTATCTCCCGCCAGCTTTTATAATTTTGAAGTTTTTTTTTTTTTCACTTATAGGAACTTTGAGTCGACAACATGCTTCACGTAAGCAATTTGATTGAGATATTGTTTTTTTAATTATTTATTTATTTATTTTGGAAGTGACAATTTTGAGACAAAATTTAAGAAATAATTGGTTTCTTCTCGTGTTTTCTGAGGGGTTTGGTTGAAATTTTATTAACATATTCTGTCAAATCATTTATTATGAAACCAATAATTTTCCTACCATATTAATAGTTTTCTTGACTCATCTACTTTTTTCATTTAAAAGGAGAAGATCAGTTATTACATCTATTAATCAATATTTTCATAACAATTAATAATAGTTAATTGAAATTATTGGAAACAAAAAAAGTTGATGGGATTTTTGGCAAATGAAATAAATGAGACCATCACTCATATTTATCATATTGAGTAAAAAAGTTAATCATTTACAAATATTTTAATAATTTAATCAAATTTAGCATTTTTCTTAAAAGGTGAGATTGTAGCAATAAGATAGCTAATAAAATTTATAAAACTACCCAGAAGTCATTGATTTTTCATTAGAGGTCAGGGGATGTCAAAAAAACTACCCTTTTCTTAAAACTTACGAGAGTGTCAACGGAGATTAATTATTAAACAAAATATAAGATTATTAATGAAATTAACATTTTTAAAATTATTAGATATAACCCATATAAAATAATCATAATACAAGATTAAAAAGAATAATATTATACATATAAAATTTTATATAAAATAACGTAAGTAAATCAAACTCTTAAAATTGATATGACATCACTCATTGGAGAAATATAAATAAAACGATACTATTATATAAAAATTTCTTATATATAATATTATTTTCTTACAAATTTGGGCATGTTATATTTTAGAATATGAAAACAATAAAGTATAATTTTATTATATTGTTGGGTCAATAACAATTAAAAGCATGATCCATTCTAGATTTACTTGCTCCATATTATCAAATTAATAATGACAAATAACATTACCTCAAAATATAGTGTAAAAAGTTGAGATTATTATAAAGGAAGATAAAATTACCAAGACCCTCTGTATCTCATACGTATATTTAAACAATCTAAACGGTGAAACTTGTATGGACCTTTGAAGACACAAAGTGT
Organism: Boswellia sacra; assembly: GCA_013180625.2. Taxonomy (NCBI): domain Eukaryota; kingdom Viridiplantae; phylum Streptophyta; class Magnoliopsida; order Sapindales; family Burseraceae; genus Boswellia; species Boswellia sacra. The sequence continues at coordinate 617,157 of SNVD02005792.1, forward strand.
TGCGGTGATATATATAGCAAAAGGTGTGCATCGATTTTATCATAAGAAAAGTACATGCTCCCAAATTCTCAATGCCTTGTATTTGCTTCGTAAAATAATATATTCATTTGGCATTACAATATTATGTTGATTTGACAGCTTACCTTTCGCGTTTTCACTTCAGCCGACTTTCAAATTAAGATTTGTCTTTCAACAAACAATGGGCTTTTTTGTTTAGTTCCAAGTTTTGCTTAATACTATCCATTCAATTTATCGATTGATAATAGCTATGGCAAAATCAATAATATTCTTGATGTTATTTTTTTAATATAAGTGTCGACATCAAGCAATAACGAATTCAACTTTACGTGCCAAAAATTTGATACAAAACAATCTCAATGAGTACTCTCAACTATTGAAATTTGTGCGGTACTTTTTGACTTTTGTAACAAGTAACTGATTACTTGGAAGACAAGTAATAAATAGTAACTATATTTGTATTTGAATTTTTGTTGATTAATCATTGATGCATTTACTTAGCTTACTTACTGTATGAATTACTCATTAGTTTATTGTGTTCCTCAAGTAATTGATAGTGTGATGAAATTGTTGCAACATCATTTTGTGTTGTCCTTTTTAAATTTTTTTTGTTATTTTATATGTTACGTCACACTATGGTTGTGGATTAGAACTCTATTTTGGAAAATAAAATTAATATTTTGTGATAATTTTTTGAGTTCATTGTTTGGAATGATTGTCTATAGTGCACTCCAAATCTATAGAAATTGGGATGTGACATCAAGTGTTTCAGGAATGTGTATATCCATTTTGCAACATCCCATGTTGCTTGAATGTGCACTTTAAGCCATGGAAGTTGGGTTTGTGTTGTCAACCCGGGGCCTCAACTTGTTACGATTCCAAGTTAAGGAAATGGGGCCTAGCATGCTTGGTGAATGTTGAGATTTCTTAAAATGAAAAAAATGCTACCCATAATGTCCAAACAAAATGTAAATCATGAATTACTATTCACTCCATGGATTTGTGGTTTGGAATCACAGAGTGGGCAAGACAATGCAATTTACACATTCTATGCATTCACATAATAAAATGACCAAAAGTTTTTGTATTGCACATCAAGTTATATATGATAAAACCTGGAAATTCGGTGTTTACACTTTTCTCTTTTACATATATCACTTGCTATAGCGAATATGATGTCTGGGTTTAAAAGCTGTGTTTTGCTCTTGGAGCTCAAAGTGAATTTATCTGTTCATTTGCTTTCCTAAGCCAAGATGTCTCTTTTATGAGATAAATTAGAATCCCCAATAGATATTCTACATTTATAGAATTAGCTTTCTGATCAAAGTTGGGATTTTGAGGGCTAAAGAGTGATGAATTTTGAATTTTCGGTCACTAGCGGAAGAAATTGAGGGAGAGGGTGAGGATTTTTATGTAGGTTATGAATTCATAGTGAAAGTTGACAAGTTCTTAGAGGTGGGTTTTGCTTGAAAGAAACCGTTATGTGAATTTGAAGGCAAGGTGTGGATTCATAGGAAGTGAAATTTAGATCTTCATCGTTGTGTGCTAGCTTGAATTGATTGGTGTTTGGGATTGGAGATGTTTGATGGAGGCTTTTCAATTTCTGTACATACATTTAATTACCCATCACTTGTGTTAGGCTCTGCAAATAGTCATAGAAGTGTGTGTAAGAAAAGGTTGAATCTAGTTCAAGCTATGCCCCCTTCCTCAATTCTATTACAGAGATGAAATGGAAATTTCAAGAATCAAAGAAGAGTTCTGGTTTGAATGCAGCTTCTTTGAGCAGTGATTCTTTGTTGAATCAAGCAAATGCAGTTGTTATAATTGGTGGGGTATCAGTTGATTGTATTTTGAATTTTGTTAGAAAATTAGTTGAATAGAATGGCGAAGTAAACAACATTCTCTTCGTACTTTGCTCTAATCCTGCTTTAAGTAAGAAGTTTTTCGTTGCATGAGAGGAACTCATGTCTTCTGCCTATGGTAATAGTGAACGTGCTCTGCTCAGTCACCCTCCAACTGTGAAGAATCTAATGAGTAAAAGGATTTTTCTTGGGAAATCAGAAGCTCGGTGCAGAGTAATGCGTTGTAATATCTCTCATGCTAGGTATGATGAGGTTTTGATGGAATGTTCTGTTCCTTTCCTGCATAAAAGTGAGTGTCTTGCTAACAAGCTTAAGGAAGCAAAGCTGAAGCCTCTCGAAGCTGGGAGCCCATTGCAGACTGGGGAGCTGGCCACGGATGCAACTCTAACTGCAGGGTTTTACTTGGAGACATTAAGTCTCATGTTGGATGGTTAAGAGGGGTTTTGGGACATATAAAGAGGTTGGTCACTTCAAAATATCGGGTTAGCTTTGGCAGTTGAACACCTTAACAGCCTCCACAAAGTGGTATTAGAGCCTGACTTTGATGCCCAATGTGATGAGTCCTTGGTTGGGGACAAGGACTCTAGCTACAGGAGAAACTACAATGCTAATTTCATATAATCTACAAAAAGAAAGGACATGGAAAGTACTACTAGTGAGGGCAGTGAACAGAACAGTGATCCCTGCAATAGATTCTGCCAAAAGAAAGGACATGGAAAGTACCACTAGCGAAGGCAGTGGACAGAGTCGTCCTAGCCTTAGACGATATGCGAGATATTTTTCCTCAGGATGATCCACTTTCTTAAGAAAACATTTATCCAATGGACTTTTGCCAGGACAAAAACATACTGGAGAAGAAGTAAAAGACATTTACAAGAGATACCATCAAATTACATAACAAAAAGGCGGAAAATAAAGAAAAATAAACACTAATTACAACCATTACAAATCATTAATCACACATTCCTTAATTTTCATCATTTTTGTTGCCCACCAGTCTTCAAATTGTTGATTCCTTAATCTTCCCCAGGATCTGAAACATGGAAGAAAAGCATTTTTAGTAGCTTCTTCTTTCCATTGTAGCTCCTTCCACCAGTCCTCTTCTCCTTGGATAATCATTTGAAGATCCTTTGCACTGATGGAATTGAGTGGAAGCTCCGTCAGGTTTGGACAATTACGTACAATCAAGTGCTCCAGATGTGGGAAAGGCAAGGAATTCTGACAGATTATCTTCAAAATTGGCAGCCTCCGTAAAACAAGCCGTTGGAGTTTTGCTAATGGATTTAGAATTCCCATCTTTTTCTGAACTTCACTCAGTTTGTCATTGCTGATTATTTCTTCCAAGAAAGAGCAACCTTCTATTTCGATCGTCTTGAGGTTTGGAGCAAGAACAAGCCATGTCAAGTCACGCAAGTTTTTGCAATTTATTATTCTAACCGTGCGAAGGCTGTGGAAACTCTGGGCTTCAATACTTACTAGGTTGGCACAGTCAATGTTCAGGTCTTCAAATTCACAATTGCACAGATACAGTTCGCGGAGATTCTTCATATTTTTTAAAAATGACACATCAGGGGGTGTCAAATCCGTAAAATTTTTCAAGTAAAGAGTTTGAGTACAACTCTTTAAACTCTGGGACCTCGAAAACCTTTGGAAAGCCTTGAAACTTTTTAATTCGATGCTCAATGCCTTTAAACATTTCAAACCACATAATTCTTCTATCAATGGTAGAAAACCGCCAGATAAAACACTGCCCTCGCTTGCCCCACCGAACACACAACAATTTGTTAGTCTGAATACTTGTAAATGTTTGAATTCAGATATCAGCTTTCGTGGAACTGTACAAAGTTTAGTAGCATTTTCCAACTTCAGGCATTTAAGATTGACCAAGGCTCTTAACTCTTTTGGCAGTTTGCTTATACGAGTATATGATAGATCAAGATGTTGTAGTGAAACCAACTTCGAAATTCCTAGTGGTACTTCTAAAAGATCTTTAGCTTTTGACAAATCTAAAACCTTAAGAAAAGGCAAATATTGAAAGAAGTCACTGGAGATTCGAAAGAAAAAATTATCATTAAGAAACAATGTCTGGAGATCGAGATGTGTACCAACTGTTGGAAGACTCCTTATTTGATTGTTCATTAATGACATCCTCTTGATTCCTTCCCACTTTCCAACTTCTGGTGCTTCATTTAACCCAAAACCGGCTTCAACCAAACAATTTTCTCTCTCTCTTTCGCTGCCACATGCTATCCATAAAGCCATGTCCCTAATCACATCATGCATTTTGACTTTATCCTCACCTTCCTTTTCCAATAAACATGCTTGAACAAGATTGCCAATAATGACATATCCCTCACTATATTCGCCTAATAATCCCTCACCTATCCAACAATCTATCAAGTCCCTTATGGAAATCACATAGTCTTCGGGATATAATCTACAATATAAGAGACATGATCTAGTTGTATCATCAGATAAGCTATCATAACTGAACTTTAAATGAGAAAATACCTTTCTGTCCGAATCTTCAAATCCAGCTGCTGATGATCTTAAGACCTTAATTGCTCTTTTCCATTCTGAGGGTGTGTCTTTACCGGCCATTACTCCACCAACGGTAATGAGTGCAAGTGGCAGACAATCACACTCCTTAACAACCTCATTGGCTAGCTTACGGATTTGAGGATCACTGTCAATAATGGCTTTCCCGACCTTCTGTTGGAATAATTCTAAAGCTTCGTCAAAACTCAAACACTTGACTTCAACTTTCTCGTCGGCTCCCATTTTGCTGCAAACATCAGACTTGCGAGTTGTGAAGATTATTTTGGATCCACTTTTTAAGCATTGAAGAGGAACTCCCAACTCTTCCAATTCAATCCGATCCCATATATCATCCAGTAGCAACACGAACTTTTTCTGGCACAGAGTATCGGAGATGTCCTTAGCTTTATCCTCATGAAATTTATCTTTCCATGACCTGTCAGTGGACAAACCAAGTGCTTTTCCGATTTCTTGTTGAATATTGTCAAAATTCGGCTTGCTAGACACAACAAGCTTGATAATAACTTGAAATCTGAATGGATCTTGGCAGAATCTGCTATTAATTTGCTTTAATAGAGTAGTTTTTCCCACTCCCGGCAAGCCGTATAAGCCAATTCTTCCACATTCTTCTAGTCCGAGAAATCTCCAAACTTTATCAAGCATTGATTCTTGCCCCGCTATTATTCGCGTATCAAACGGTTCTTCACAAACTGGATCAGCTATTACCGCCTCAGCTACATCTTCAAAAGCCTCACCTTGACGCTTTAAATCGGTCACTTGACGCAGCAAATTCTCCACATTTTGCGCGAACAGGTAGCTTGACTTAAAGTCCTTGGAATAGAATCCTAAAAGACATAATTTATCAACTTCTTGAACTCTATCTTTTAGCTGGTTAGCAACTTCACTTCCCAGACGTTCTATGTCCTCGAACCATAACTTCACTGCGTTCGTTCGTTGCATGATGGGGTTTTCTTCAGCTTTGTTAACCTTCTTCATCAACTCCTCGCTTAACTCTATTACTCCATCCAATGCGTGGTCGAAGGCGTCAAGATTAGCCCTGAGATTCCATATATATTTTATTTCTCCGGCAATGAAAGAAGAAATGATACAGCTTCCAGATGCTATTAGGTTTTTGAAGCCGGTTGCCAAGGCTTTTTCCATTAAGTATGTGAAGCCGACTACCAAGGCTGTTTCTATTAAGTTTGTGCAGCTGGTTACCAAGGCGTTTTGTATTAAGTCTGAGAAGCCGGTTGGCAAAGTGTTACCCATAGCTGCAGGTATAACACCAATGAAGTGAAAAAGACAAAGAAGAACGAGTAAAAGAATAACAAGAGTGATGAGGAGCATACAGTGAAGAAAGGGATTTCAGAGGCAACAGAAGAGAAAATACGTATGTGAAAAATCGAAGGTAATAAGCTTGGTTATATAAGTGAAACTGTGGAAGGCCTTAGGGTTTTTGCTCCAAATAACAACACGTTTTTGCACAGCTTTTTATTAGTTTTGCACATGAGTGTATAAGTTTTATACGTAAGTATATAAAAATTGTACCTGTACTCCCCTCAAGACCCTGGCCTCTCCAGGCCAAAAATTTTCTTTAAATAATATGTAAAAAAGTTCAAAAGTTTTTCAATTTAGTTCATATATTCATATTGTTCTCATTTCGCCCCCCTCTGATTAATAGCTTTATTTTTACTTCCCTCTCAATACTTATTTCTCACCATTGACCTCCCAACTATCAATTCCTGGCTCTGCTTATGCTTACTTGTTCACATTGAAGTCAATTCCTTGATGATTTTAGACAAATAATACGAACTTGATAGCGATCTTAAACAATATTTTACATCACATATTGCTCATCGTAAGCGACAGAACATTATTATTCGTTGACGTGTTATTGATTAGTAAAAATCTCCGATCATCAATGGCACCTTTTTCGTTGTTTTGAAGCGACCCTGATCATGTGCAAACTTCAGCAATTATGTTTGTTCAGTCCCACAATTTGGATGGTTAGCAAAGGTCGCCAGGATTATAAAAACGTTAGTCTAGCTTAATAATAAAATTAATGGAAAGAGATATTTTAATAAAAAAATAAATATAATTTTCTAGTCGTTGATCTACAAAATCTAATAGTTGAGATAATTGATGAGTTGATAACATTATATACATCTTGTTATATTTTAATCTCAATCATTGGATTTTGTAAAATGAATGACTATAAAATTGTATCAATAAATTACATCAAAAATTTATGATAAAATATCTCCTCTCAAAATTAATAGAATACGCTTAACCATGAGCTGTGAGACTTAATTAATTACTGCTAGAGTCCTTAACCATGGTTTGCTTAAGAGTATTAATTTTCAATCACATGGCAAGACATTTTGCATAGTGGTCTAGTCCTCCTTATTCAAAAATTTCTTGAGATTTAAAATTATGGTAAATAGACAATAGCAAGTCTTCGGAGATGATAGAAGATTCATCAGTGAGAATATTTAATTCTTGAAAAATATTATAAACTACTGAGATTTGATCTTTTTTTTAATTCTCAATATAATATTAGCTAGGGGTCTAGTTCACACTAGTCAATAAAACTTGATTTGTTTAATTTCAACCATACTAAGTATAAGCTTATGTAACAACTAATGACCTTTTTTTAATCTGATTATTTCTTGATTGGGTTTGTCAAATTCGCTGTCTTTCGGCGTGTAGTAGGTAAAAAGCAACAAAATGAGTTCAGTTTAACATTGCCTAGGCTGAAATTGATTTTTCTTTTTTTGATTATCCATGTGCTGCTGAGCCAGCCGATCAAGATTCCTCTGATAAAAGATAAATTTTCTGGGTTCGTCAAATTCGGTGTCTTTCCGCGTGTAGTTGGTGCAAAGCGACAAAATGAGTTCAGTTTAACATTTCCTAGGCTGAAATTGATTCTTCTTTAATTTTGTTTTTCTTTTTTTAATTATCCGTGTGCTGCTAAGCCAGCCTATCAAGATTCCTCTGATAAAAGATAAATTTTCTGGGTTTGTCAAATTCGCTGTCTTTCTGCGTGCGGTAGGTACAAAGCAACAAAATGAGTTCAGTTTAACATTTTCCTAGGCTGAAATTGATTTTCTTTATTTTTTTATTTATTTTTTTAATTATCCATGTGCTGCTAGGCTAGCTTATCAAGATTCCTCTGATAAAAGAGAAATTTTCAAAACTAACCCTCAATTTGCACAAAATAACATCCGTTTTGCCTTAATAATATATGTAATAATTAAAAACTTTACGCTGAAATCGTCTTTTTGTGACCGAAGTTCCAAATTCAGCTTTTTGTGACCGAAGTTCCAAATTCAGCTTCCTACTAAGAAATTTGTTTCACATCTATACAATGGCGGACTCAGAAATTTATAAGAGAGGGGGCACTTTAGATATTTGAATATTTATAATTTATTTAATAAAATTTAAGGTAAGAGAATCTATTAAAAAATTAGAAAATTATATCTAGATAAGAGGATATTAGAATTATAAGCGTTCAAAATTATAATTTATAAAACGTATGAATTTTCTTTGAACTTGCTGTCAATAAACAAGTAGATTTTCTTTCAAAATGTCTATTAATTTGTAATTGTTTAAAGAAGATTATTTTATAATATATTTTTTTGGGTTGAAAAAGACTACAAACAAATGAAATAAAATAAAAGTCTCTCACATAATTTTTTAATGATATTTAATTGTATTAAAAATTATAAAAAGATTTAGTTATTATCGTTCATCAAGATTTTCAAATTTATACTCTTCTAGTAACAATTAATTAATTTTTTAAGATTATGAAAAAAAAACATAAAGAGAAACATATAATTTCTGTCAAACTAAATAAATAAAAATAAAAAAATCTATAATTCTATAATTTAATAAAAAACAAAAGATTAATTATATTAATATATAAACTTGTATTGTTGTATGGATGAAAGGTTTTTATACGTGAAAGAATTGAGAAAATGAAACGATAATGTAAAACTTGAAATTAATTAAATTTTTTAAGAAAAGGGTATAAGAGTTATTATATAAAATAAGGAGACCAAGATAAATTTTTCAAATTTAAAAGGGGCTCCGCCACTGCATCTATAGACATATCGTGGAATTTATACCCACATTTAGTGCTAAAAGACTGCAATGCCCTTGACAGGAAATATAGAAATTGAAAAAAAAAAGTTTAAACAAGGTGAATATTGAATATTTGAATTAAGCTAACATTAAGATTTTTGGTGGTAATTTATTATGATCACTTCTTTAATTTTCAATCTTCGATCTCACATTAGGTTAACCAATGGTAGGTATAATCAATGAGTTTTCTTTAATATATTATAGGCTGAATTTTTTTTTTTTTTAAATTTCATCACCCTTGTGCTGCCAATTGTTAACCAGACTTCCAAGATTCCTCTGATAAAACCCACGTTCAAAGTAGGACATCCATTTTGTTTTAATCGTATTTGTAATACTTAATAATTAAGTGAGATTCCTCTCCTGTCATAGCGTCTTGTTTGTGATACCAAAGTTTCAAATGAAGGTCCTTGTATTGATTAAAAAAAACAAAATTGCTCAAAATCAATAGACACGTGACCCAATTCTACACCTGCGTTTAGTAATAATAGAACTACAGTGTACTTGATAGAGAAATTAAATGATTTAAACAAAGAAATTAACCAAATAATATTAAGGCAAATGTCAATGGTTTTTCTGAAGTTTAAATTCTAATGGTCAAGTTCGGCGACCAATAATTAAACTTAATAAGGCGAAACCTTAATTGAATTAAGAAACTGAACAATGTTTTGAGTGTAATTAGCGAAGGTTTATTGTTTCTATGAAAAAGACCAGTCAAGTGCATCAATTAAGTATGAAATTAGTTGATGGTATTGCTAAGATCCTCCATCAACTAAATATGTGATCAGCTAGTGATTTATAAATCTATGTGCTCTCTCCTTTTATAAGCCAATTTTTAAGGGTGAGTTTTTCCTATGAGTTTGTAACGATTAGTATCAAAGTTAGCCCACATTATAGAGATCTCACATCGATTAAGTATAAGATTATTTGATAATTTATAATTTTATGGACTCTCTCTCTCCTTACAAGTTAGTTTTTAAATGTGAGTTCTACTCATTCTATGTTTCCAGCCACAAAAGGTACAATTAATGAGTTCTCTATAATATTTCACATGATCAAATTGAATTTGTTTTAATTAAATTTTTAATTACATATCTCTCTGTTGCTAACCCAACCTGTCAAGATTCCTCCCACAAAACCCCGTTTACTAAGTCACATAACTCCATTTGTCTTAATAGTATTTGCAACAATTTCCTGTTGAATATATAGCTTCTTCTTCTTCTTAAGTTTCAAGATGAAGCTTCCCTTATCATAAATAGAAATTAGAGAATTTTGATTCAAGAAATTTGCTCAGCATAAGTCGATAAATGCCGCAACTCTACACCCTTGTTTGGTGTTAAAAAAAAAAAAAAGGCCCTTAACGTTAATGGGAAACATTATATAAACAAAGAAATTAGCAATTAAATAAGGTGAATATCAAATTAAGCCAACTTTAAGCCTAACTCATACTAAAATTTTGGATTTTTTAAATTGCTTTTTTAAACTCGATCAACTTAATAAACAGTTAAATAGCAACCATAAGAGCAAACTGAAATACCTGTTGTATGCAAGCTGATATAATAATAACATATTATCCATATGGAACAAGAACAAAGTTTGTATCATCTGAAACTTCACCATTATTCATACAATAGCTAATAATAGTAGCACAGTGTCAAAAAAAAAAGGAAAAATCATTAAAGAAGTTTTAAGAAATGACAAAAAGCAAATATAATCTTAAATTGACTTGTTGAGTATTACCTATAATCCATTTAACTTTGCAACAAAAGGTGCTGCCCATTTCCTTGTAGGGGGATTCATACGGACCCCCTTGTTTTGGCTGAATCAACTCTGCCCCCCACTTTTGTAAAAGTAACATGATGACCCCCAGATCCCATCTTCCGTTAGTGAGCTGTTAACAGTATAAGGGCAAGTTGGTCACTTCGTATGCTACATCGCAATTTCCCTCTTTGTTTTATTCAACAACATTGCAATGATGATTATGATTAATGTAATAAAATGACAAAAAAATTAATACAAAAGAAATAATAATAATATAAAAGTAGCACAAAAACCAAAAAAGCAACTAGCACCGTTGTCCACTTCCATTGTATTCCATTAAATAATATTAAAAAAACCTATTTTTTCATAAAATAATAATACTTAATAATTTTGAAATATATATAATTTAACTATATTTAAATGTTTAATTATGATGTAAAAAATAATTTTTATTATAAATATTTTATTTTTTATAATATTACAACTTTTTATTTTTAAAATAATTAATAATATTATAATTAAATATAACAAATAATAAATAAAATTTTATTAAATTCATGTTAAATATATTAAAAATACGTACTTTTTTAAAATAGTAATATTTAATAATTTTTAACTATATTTAAATATTTAATTAACTAAAAAATGATGTAATAATAAATTAAACTTGAATGAAATTAAATTAGTTTATATTAAAATTTTAAAAAAAATTAGGGGCATTCTATGAACATCGTTTACGACTTTTACACAAGGTTAACGACTTTTGTATGAAATTGAAAATGGTCGTTTTTGAAAACATTAACTGTGCATTTGGCTAGAAATTGTGAAATAGAATAGTGTCATTTACAACTTTTTTAAAGGCATTTACGACCTTTACGCATTTGTTTATATCTTTTATACACTTGTTTACGTCTATTATACGAAATAATAAAGGGTCATTTTTGTAAACATGAATAGTTGTTTAGGCTTCAAAGTGGTCAAAGGAATGGTGTTGTTTATAATTTTTTTTATGCTTATTTACAACTTTACTCTCCTATTTATGACTTTTACATGTCTGTTCACAACTTTTATACGAACTAATGAAAATTTTAGTTATCTTCCCCTCGGGATAAAGAATAACCCGTTTATGACTATTATTTTACTGTTTACAACTTTTATACATTGGTTTACGACTATTACTTATTGTTTACAACTCTTACATGAGATAATAATGGTCATTTTTACAAATGAACAATGCCGTTTTCAAATTTTTAACACCTCTTTAAGACTTTTATACATTAGTTTATGACTTTTATATGAAATAGTCATTTTTGCAAACGTGAATAGTTGTTTAGGCTTCAAAGTGTTCAAACGGAACAATATTGTTTACAACTTTTCTATACTTATTTACGACTTTCATATTTCTATTTTCGACTTTTATATATTTGTTTACGACTTTTATACGAAATAATGAAAATTTTAGTTATCTTCCCCTTAGGATAAACAGTAACCCTTTTACAACTATTATTTTGCCCTTTGAAACTTTTGCACATTAATTTACGACTTTTGTTTATTGTTTACGACTTTTATATGAAAATAGTAAAAGGTCATTTTTTTTAATGAACAAAATAGTTTACAATTTTTTAACGCCTCTTTATGATTTTTATACATTGATTTATGACTTTTATATTTTTTTGACGACTTTTATACAAAATAGTAAAAATTTTAGTTATCTGGCCCTTGGGATGAACAGTAACCTATTTACAACTATTATTTTGCCTTTTATAACTTTTGTACATTGATTTACGACTTTTGTTTATTGTTTATGACTTTTATATGAAAGTAGTAAAAGGTCATTTTTTTCAAATGAACAATATTGTTCACAATTTTTAACGCATCTTTATAACTTTTATACATTGATTTATGACTTTTATTTATTGTTTATAAATTTTATACAAAATAGTAAATGGCCATTTTTGCAAATGTGGATAGTTGTTGAGGTTTTAAATTGGTCAAAAGGAATAATATTTATTGTTTTTGACTTTTATATGCGATTTTATATGAAATACTGAAAATTTTAGTTATCTCACCCTTGGGATGAACAATAACCTATTTGCAACTATTATTTTTCCCTTTAAGATTTTTATACATTGGTTTATAACTTTTATATATCGTTTATAACTTTTATATGAAACAGTAACGATCATTTTTGCAAACATGAATAGTTGTTTAGGCTTCAAAAAGGTCGAAAGAAATACCATTGTTTACAACTTTTTTACGTTTATTTAAAACTTTTATACTTCTATTTACGACTATTATACACAATAGTGAAAATTTTATTTAACTTTCCCTCAGAATGAGTAGTAATCTATTTACAAATTATTATTTCGCCTTTTACGATTTTTATATATTTATTTACCACTTTTATTTATTATTTAAACTTTTATATGAAATAGTAAAAGATTATTTTTTAGAAATGAGCAATGTCATTTAAAATTCTTTTCACATTTCTTTACGACTTTAAAACATTGGTTCGTGACTTTTATTTATCGTTTACTACTTTTATACGAAATAGTAAAGGGTTATTTTTTCATTTTTTTCAAAGGAACAATGTTATTTACTATTTTTTTATGCCTTTAACGACTTTTATATGCATGTTTACAACCTTTATATGAAATAGTGAAATTTTAGTTACCTCCTAATTATAACTTTATATAGCTGTTTACATCTTTTATATATCTATTTATGACTTTTATATACATATTTATGACTTTTATATGAAAATACAAATAATATTAATATTAATATAAATTTTATTTAATCTTTTCATTTTTTGTAAAACTTTTATTGTTTTAAATATATGTGCACACACATACACGCACACATATTCTTTTTTATTAATTAATAACTAAAGCCTCTAAATATTGATAAATAGTTTTTTTATATGCTTCATTTTAATTTATATACAAAATCGGGGGTTTCCATTATTAAAATATTTTTTATTTATAATGTTTTTATTTATTTAATTTATATTATTGCATATAAGATTACTTTCACAAAATTAACTTAAAATTATAAAAAAATAACGCGTACTTCTTATTTTAGGAATATTATATATTTTTAATTTATATAATGTAATCAATCTTATATACTAAATTTCTTCGGGGTTATTGTAGATCATTCAATCTTTATTAAAATTCATATGTATTTAATTTTTACTATGTTTATAAACTTACTAAAATAGGATATCTAGTTTTTTAAATATTATATTTTAAAATTCTAACGTTATTCAAATAGTAATAACGTATACAGTTTAAGATGATACTGAAGTATTGTATACATAACATTGTACTCAAGGATGTAGTGGCCTACTTTTCTTCTTAAAAAATAAAAAATAAAAAGTGAATAGTGTTAACTTTTTATGGGTACAGTCGATGGACTCTACTCTAGCCATATCCTAATTGGACACACGAAAAAAGATATCAAAAGTATACCAGCACCTCCTGATAGGATAGTCAATAGAGATCCCCTACTCTCGCAACCACTGATTTGAGGAATCACATTTTTATGCCAGATCATTTATATAAGGACAATTTTGTCCTTGAAAAAAGAAAAACCAAAATTTATCTAATAACCGTTGTCTCTATCCCTCACTCTCGAGATTTGTTTTTTTACACCCCCTTTTTTTAACCGATTACCCTACAATCCAAACAACTAAATTTCGTGAACTCTTCGCTACTTTATCCAAACAAGCCTCTATCGCCCGAAACTGAAATTGGGGTCTGTGCAGGTCCTTGGACTGGATAAATCCTAAAGGAGAGAGCTAACCGAAAAATAAAAGGGGCGTTACATGGGGTTAGCCGGTTAGGGATGGCAATGGGGCGGGGCGGGTCCGGGGCGGCCGGTACCCAGCCCCGCCCCGTTCAAATATTTTTTGCCCCGCCCCGCCCCATTGCCCCGTTGCGGGGCGGGGCAAAAAAATTTTGAACAAATTGGACCCGCCCGTCCTGCCCCTAAACATTTATATTTTTGTAATTAACCCCCTATAATATTTATATTTTTTGCAATCAACCCCCTATAACATTTACAACCTCTAATTTTTATCATATTATTTTACTTATTGTCAACCCCCTAATATATTCAAACGTGTTACAATCACCCCTAATAATATCATTTAAGTCCCAATAGTTTATTTTTTATCATATATACCCTTATACTGTACGAGGCGGAGCGGGTCGAACGGGGCTAAGTGTTAGACCCGGACCCTGACCCTCCCCTACCGAGGCAGATTTCTTTTGCCCAAGACCTGCCCTAAAACAGTTTTGGGGCGGGTCTTGCCCCGCCCCATTTGTCCGGGGCAAACCGGGGCCTCAGATCCGGCGGGGCAAATTGCCACCCCTACATGGGGTTGTGGGTACTCCTGATATTTAAGTTTACCTTCATATTCTTAGAATAGTTGCCGCTTAACCTAATATATTATATTTCCCCTTTACAAAATCTCTTTAAATCAATTTTGCAAATTGTTTCTACCGGACTTGCTGAAAAGGGTATGCTTTTTCTTTTCTGATTGTTTATCATCGCGACCTATTATTTTCTTTTGGTTTGGTTCTACTTATTTACTTCATACACACACACACACACACACACACACAAAAACACACATAATAACTCGTTGCATATTTAATTGTTCACATAACTCTTTCAAAAAAATCTGAAGATTTAGCCCAATTATAAACATATAATTGCAAATTTATTGTATGTTTTTGTATTAATTGGTTGACAACATTATTGAAGGACATTTGAGTTACAAAAATGAAGTTCAAGTAGCCCTTTACATCGTATGCCTCTATGTATATATGAATAATTCAAATATGTGAATTGATATGAATGTTACAGATTTGAAGATTATGGATGAGATGGTTTATGCAATGGATCGAATTTCTGAGTTGCCTTGTGTTATCATTCATAAAATTATGTCACGGCTCTCTACCAAAGAGGTAGCACAAACTAGTATCTTGTCAAAGAGATGGAATCGACTAAGGAAATCATTTCCCATTTTGGATTTTGATGAAACTTACTTTATAGGAAAAGATTTGCATTCAATAGATTTTGAATTGGCTAGGGAAGATAAAGAATTCCAAGAACGTCTGGAGAAATTCGTAAAATTTGTTGATGTTTCCATGCATCAGTTCTCTAAGTTCAACTTCCGTGTTCTGAAATTCAGGCTATATATGATGCTTCTTGATGTTAAAGGATCTTCTCCTCTTGTTGAAAGCTGGATACAATTAGCTCTGGAGAATAAGGTGGAAGAGTTAGATTTATGGTTTGTAACCCATAGAGGTTTTCCGCGCCATTTACATCCCGCAGTTGTATACACTTTGCCTCCAGCGATCTTTTCTGCAAATTCGGTAACTGCTTTAAAGCTAGGTGGTTGTAAGTTGGAGTTGCCCTCTTATACTATAAATTTCAATTCTTTGAAAAAGTTAACTTTGGAAAGAGCTTGTTTACCTAAACATACAATCCAAAAGCTTATTGCTCAATGCCCTATGCTTAAAGATTTGTCTCTCATCAACTGTAAGGGTTTTGGATTCTTAATTATTGAGGAGAAGTCAAAATGTTCATCACTTGAGAATCTGTTTGTTATTGGAGGTGACTGGCTTTTTAGGGTTGTAATTTCAAGTGAACGAATCAAGACATTACAATTTGTTGACTGCTTATACTTGAGCAGAATGTTTGTGCATACTCCAAATTTGCTTTCTTTTTCTTACTTGAACAAGCATATTCCCAATTTTTTTCCCGAATACAGAATACAAGCTCCATGTCCATGGAAAGTTAGCTTTGTAGATTATGGTTCCTACTATTTCCCAGAACTCATGGCGACCAAGGAACTTCTTAGAGCATCCAAACGAATTGAAGATCTAAGCATACATTACAATTGGAAGGTTTGTCCCATATGAATGATCACCTAAATTTCATATAGGTTCCTGAAAAGTTTCTGTCATTTTTCCTTTCAATGTTTGCAGAAAGCAGGATATTTCAAGTATCACGTGAATTACGATGAAATCAGAAAATGGTCACCTTCACGCCCTTGTGAAGTTGAAAATTTGACCCTCTATGTAGATGTATCTCCATCACATTATAAAGCTTTGTTGAATAATTTTCTCTCAATCTGTTATCCCAAGACTTTGTCCGTGATGACTTGTTCGGATGCTGAAAATGGCTTCGGTGAGGTATGTTAGGATTTTTTTTACAGATTCTTTTTTTCCCTTCCAGAATGTTTCATAGAAATATTACCATGATAAGGGAAGAAAAGTAAATATATTTTTCACTCAAGGAGGGAAAGAAGAGAAATTAAAATTACGTGTATATAGAATCCTACTTAAGCTAGTAAAAGTTGTACCATTAATTGCTCCTGGACAAATAAACAGAAACATCTGAAGGTAATTTTATATTGAGTAGAAAATATATTTTTTCACTATTACTCATAGTTGATAGTGAACATGGATTCTAACTCAATGGATGTTATATTTGCTTGCAGTGGCTGTATGCTCAACTGAGAGATAGATGTACAACTTGTTGCAATACTCACGACATCAAGTGTTGGCGACATTACTTAAATGATGTAAATATTGAGAGATATCCAAAGCCGCCTACTGTCAATAACTCGATGGTTGGATGGCCGATGGTTTCAAGAAGAATTTGTCAGTTCCGTCTTGACTGGTGTTTTCATGCAATTGTGGGGAAGAAGCGGAAACTTCCTGAAACTAAGAACATTGAGCTTCCTAAGAATGGGAAGAAGAGAACACTTGCTAGAAACTAGTTAAATGAAGAGAAACTTGCTTATTTAAGATGGATTATCTTGTATCATGAATTTTACTAGAACTTTTTGCCTGTGACCAAAGCAATGGAAAAATGTTAATAGATTATACTAAGTGTTTTATATTTTAATTTATCTTTTTAAGAGATTGTGATCAACTCTTGTGATGGATTTGTTATTTGTTAACGCTTTTGAATCGACAAGTAGATGAACAAGAATTACTTTATCAACTGGTATTAAAGTGTATGCACGGATCCACATATTAATTTACAAATGTTTAACACAGTCAAGAACTTCTGATGATTCTGTGCAAACTACGAGTAAGCAGACTATCGCACAAAATTTTTTAGACTACATGGCTAGTATTAACAATTATTTATGATGATATGGAAGGATCTTCAAGGCTGCCCCATGACCGAACTATCATTTTCTTAGTTCTCTCTAGTTGTTTCACAACATGTGGAAACAAGACATGATTGGATTTCGCTGCCCGCTGCCTATGTTGTTTTATTTGCAATCGAGTCGTAAGTAAAAATTGAGCCGTGCTATCCCAAAGGGTGCAAAATAACTGCATTCTAATTAAGAAATATGAATCTAATCTAAATCAACCAAAATATCCTTTCTTAATATAATTAAACGCGTAAAAATCATATAAAACTGTACTAAATCCTTGAAAGTCATATAAATTCTATCATACTATATCAACTTTTGTCAAAAAAAAATTAGAGAGAGAAAAAAAAAACTCTTACGAACCCTATAAAGGATAACCAAATTTAGGGGTTGTTTTGATTTCTTTTAGATTTTTTTTAGGGAAAATTGAAAAAATGGACACAATTAGGGGCCTTTAGTGAAATATGGACACATCCTGAAAAATTTTTATGCCATAGACACTTTCTCGATAAAAAAACTAAAATACCCTTATATATTCAATTTATTCCTGAAGCCTTATTTCCCTCTTCCCGAAATCCCTCGACCCTTCATTTTCGAAACCCCTCGACTACACTCGAAACGCAAATCGAGACGAGCATCCTATGAGGATAGAAGCAAGATGACGTTAAGTGATTTATTTGGTTGTTTTCTGTTTCATTAAATTTGGGTTAGTTTTACAATCGAAACGCAAATCAAGACAAGCATCCTTTGAGGATAGAAGCAAGACGACGCAGAGTGATTTATTTGATCGTTTTCTGTTTCGTTAGATTTGGGTTAGTTTTTAGGGAATTTTAATTAAAGATTTGAGTTTCCATCGGATTTGTGAACATATTCTGTGTTTTTAGGGATAAATCTAGTGTTATTAGGTGATTTGTGTCGTTTGATGTGTATGAAAATTGTGAAAACCGACGGGCTTGGTCACGAGGTAGACGATGGTCGAGTGTCTGATATCCGACACATCTCGACGAATTTTACATCCGACACTCAACAAAATTGTTTTCTCTTTCATCCGACATGTCGAGTGTCGGCTATCCGACACATCTCGAGTATCGAATAAAGAATCCGACACATCTCGAGTATCGAATAAAGAATCCGACACTGTAAACTCTTTGATGATGTATCCAACACTCGAATCCGACACTCGACAAAATTATTTTCTCTTTCATTCGACATATTGAGTGTCGGCTATCCGACACATCTCGAGTGTCGGATGAAGAATCTGACGCTGTAAACTCTTTAATGATGTATCTAACAATCAAATCCGACATTCGACAAATTGTTTTCACTTTCATTTGACACTAGATGAGAGTGAAAACAATTTGTCGAGTGTCAGATTCGAGTGTCGGATACATCATCCGAAGAGTTTGTAAAATGTTGATGAGCAGAGACAAGTCATCATCAACTAGTGAATATCAACTTATAATCAAAATGTGTTTGAGTTAATCAAGCAATGAATGTTCCTCAAACTTAACAATTTGAGGATTATTCAAGTATCGAACACTGTAAACTCTTCGGATTATGTATCCGACACTCAAATTCGACACTCGATAAAATTGTTTTCACTTTCATCTAGTGTCATATGAAAGTGAAAACAATTTGTCGAGTGTCGGATTCGAGTGTCATATATATCATCGAAGAGATTACAGTGTCCGACACTCAAAATGTGTCGGATAGCCGACACTCGACATGTCGGATGAAAAAGAAAACAATTTTGTCGAGTGTCGAGATGTGTGGATATTAGACACTCGACTATCGTCTACCTCGCGACCAAGCTCGTCGGTTTTCACAGTTTTCATACACATCAAACCACAAAAATCACCAAATAACACTAGATTTATCCCTAAAAATACAGAATAAGTTCATAAATGCGCAAAACTCAAATCCCTAATTCAAATTCCCTAAAAACTAACCCAAATCTAACGAAACAGAAAACAATCAAATAAATCACTCTGCGTCGATTTTCACCATTTTTACACACTTTAAACCAAAAAATCAACCAAATAACATTTTTATTTAGCCCTACAAACACATAAAAAATATAAAATACAAATCCAAACTCAAATCCTTAAATTCAAAATCCCTAAAATCTACCCCAAATTCCTAAACACAGAATAAGTTTCTCGTTCCTCTTACTACATTTCGGACTGTGTTGTCGACGGTGTCGAGGGGTATTGAAAGCTAGACAATAACAGATGGTTATAAAAATAGGACACGGTTATGGAAATAGAAAGAGGTAAGTGAAGGAAAGAAGGAAATAAAGAGTTTATGAATAAATTGAATTTTAAAGGGTATTTGAGTCTTTTTATCAAAAATGTGTCTATGGCATGAAAATTTTTTAGGATGTGCCCAAATTTCATTAAGGGCTCCTAATTGTGCCCCATTTTTCAATTTTTCCTTTTTTCTTATAGGAGATAGCTGATGAAAAACTATCGGTTCATTATTTCAATTAATGAAATCTCCATAATGCCCTCACGCTGTTCCAATTTTCCCTTCACATTGCAAGCGTATTAATATTGTCTGTCGTTCTGTTGGAAGCTCAACTAGTCTCTTCAGAGTGATTGCTGCTGAACCGATATGTTATCCCTTCTAAAATTCTCTTTAAATCAACTCTCGGACTTCTGAAAAGGGTAATGCTTTTTCTTCTCTGGTTTTATAGATATCCTGTCACATATTTAATTTTTCATACAACTTTCTCCCCAAAAAAATCTGAAGATTTAACCAAATTATAAATGACCAATTTATTGCATGTTTTTATATTAATTGGTTCACAATATTATTGAATCATGTGTCAATGAAGGACATTTGAGTTACAAAAATAAAGTTCAAGTAGCCCTTTACATCGTATGCCTCTCTCTCTCTCTCTCTCTCTCTCTCTCTCTCTCTATATATATATATATATATATGAATAGTTCAAATATGTGAATTGATATGAATGTTACAGATTTGAAGATTATGGATGAGATGGTTTATGCAATGGATCGAATTTCGGAGTTGCCTTGCGTTATCATTCATCAAATTATGTCACGCCTCTCTACCAAAGAGATAGCACAAACTAGTGTCTTGTCAAAGAGATGGAATCGTTTAAGGAAATCGTTTTCCATTTTGGATTTTGATGGAACTTACTTTGTTGGAAAAGATTTGCATTCAATAGATTTTGAATTGGCTAGGGAAGATAAAGGATTCCAAGAACGTTTGGAGAAATTTGCAAAATTTGTTGATGTTTCCCTGCTTCAGTTCTGTGAGTTCAACTTTCGTATTCTGAAATTTAGGCTATACATGATTCTTCTTGATGTTAAAGGATCTTCTGCTCTTGTTGAAAGCTGGATACAATTGGCTTTGGAGAATAAGGTAGAAGAGTTAGATCTATGGTTTGTAATGTTGTACCCATGGGGTCCCCATTTGGATAATCCTCATTGGGAGTCCCACATTGATTGGTTAAGGGAAGGTCATGGGGCTTATATATGGGAGGAGTTCCTCCACCTAATAGACTAGTCTTTTGGGCTGGATAGTTGCTCCATATATGATGGCCCATTTGTTGAAAAATTGTTGTTGTGCGCGGCGGAAGCGATCCGTAACAAGTGGTATCAGAGCCAACCCAAGACAGCAATGTGTGGACTCGTTTGGTTCAGACAAGGATGGTGACTCAGCCCACCGGGGCCTTGTCTTTGTGGAGGATTATCGTTGGTGATTCAGACAAGGATGGCACCTCCACCCGCCGAGGCCTTGTCTGAGGAGAGGGATTGTTGTACCCATGGGGTCCTCATTTGGATAATCCTCATTGGGAGTCCCACATTGATTGGTTAAGGGAAGGTCATGGGGCTTATATATGGGAGGAGTTCCTCCACCTAATAGACTAGTCTTTTGGGCTGGATACTTGCTCCATATATGATGGCCCATTTGTTGAAAAATTGTTGTTGTGCGCGGCGGAAGCGATCCGTAACATGTAACTCATAGAGGTTTTCCACGCTACGCACATCCAGCAGTTGTATACACTTTGCCTCGAGCGATCTTTTCTGCAAATTCGGTAACTGCTTTAAAACTAGGTGGCTGTAGGTTGGAGCTGCCCTCTGATACTATAAGTTTCAATTCTCTGAAAAAGTTAACGTTGGAAAGAATTTACATAACTAAAGTTATGCTCGAAAAGCTTATTGCTCAATGCCCTTTGCTTAAAGATTTGTCTGTCTTCAACTGTAAGGGTTTTACATACTTAATTATTGACCAGAAGTCAAAATATTCATCACTTGAGAATCTGTTTGTCATTGGAGGTGACTGGCCTACCAGGGTTATAATTTCAAGTGAACAAATCAAGAAATTACAATTTGTTCACTGCCTATACTTGCCCAGAATGGTTGTTCATGCTCCAAATTTGATTTCTTTTTCTTACTCGAGCAAGCACATTCCCAGATATTTTCGCGAATACAGAATACAAGCACCATGTCCATGGAAAGTTAGCTTTGTAGATTATGGTGGCTACAATTTCTCAGAAGTTATGTCAACGAAGGAACTTCTTAGAGCATCTAAACGAATTGAAGATCTAAGCATATATTACAATTGGCAGGTATGTCTAATAATCCCATATGAATTATCACTTAAATTTCATATAGTTTCCTTAAAAGTTTCTGTCATTTTTCCCTTCAATGTTGGCAGAAAGCAGGATATTTCATTCATCGTGTGCTTTACGATGAAATCAGAAAATGGTCACCTTCACGCCCTTGTGAAATTGAAAATTTGTCCCTCTATGTAGATGCATCTCCATCACATTATAAAGTTTTGTTGAATAATTTTCTCTCGATCTGTTATCCCAAGACTTTGTCTGTGATGACTTGTTCGGATGCTGAAAAGGGCTTCAGTAAGGTATGTTAGTTTTTTAATATATTCTTTGTTTTTTTCCCCTTTTCAGAATGTTACATAGAAATCTTACTATGATAAGGGAAGAAAAGTAAATATATTTTTCACTGAAGGAGGGAAAGAAGAGAAATTAAAATTACATGTGTATAGAATCTTTATTTAGCTAGTAAAAGTTGTATCATTACGGCGTTTGGTATTTGAACAGTGAAACATCTGAGATAAATTTATAAGTAGTT
This sequence comes from Boswellia sacra, assembly GCA_013180625.2. Lineage (NCBI taxonomy): Eukaryota > Viridiplantae > Streptophyta > Magnoliopsida > Sapindales > Burseraceae > Boswellia > Boswellia sacra. Next base: position 639,785 of record SNVD02005792.1, read on the forward strand.
GAATGTATATTTTCGCTATTACTCAAGTTCCTAGTGAACATGGATTGTAACTTAATGGATGTTATATTTGCTTGCAGTGGCTGTATACTCAACTGAGAGATAGATGTACAACTTGTTGCAATACCCACGATATCAAGTGTTGGCGGCATTACTTGAACGATGTGAACATTGAGAGAGATCCAAAGCCGCCTAATGTCAATAACTTGATGGTTGGATGGCCGACGGTTTCAAGAGGAGGAATTTGTCAGTTTCATCTTGACTGGTGTTTGCATGCGCTTGTGGGAAAGAAGAGGAAACTCCCTAAAACTAAGAAGATCGAACTTCCCAAGAACGGGAAGAAGAGAAAACTTGCTAGGAACTAGTTAAATGAAGAGGACCTGCTTATTTACGCTGGATTATTTTATATCGTAAATTTTATTAAAACTTTTTGCCTGAGACCGAAGAAATGGAAAAATCTTTATGTATTAGACCACTTTATGTTATCTTTTAAGAGATTGTGCTCAATTCTTGGCGATGGATTGGTTACTTACTGCTTTTGAATCAACATGTAGATGAACAAGAACCAATTTATCAAACTGTAGATATAAAGGGTTACGTTACTGTTGGAATTTATGCGTGGATCCACATATTTACAAAAAATTTTAACATAGTCAACAACTTGTAATGATTCTGTGCAAATTGCAAAGAAGAAGCAACTACAGCACAAAATTTATCAGACAACATGCAGGCTTAGCATCACCAATTATTTATGATGTTGTGGAAGGATCTTCAAGGTTGGCCCATGACTGAACTTCCATCTTTTTCGTTCTCTCTAGTTGTTTCACAGCATCTAGCCGCTCTGATGAATAAGGTGAAGGAATCTAGTAACAGTAAATGGAAACAAAACATGCTTAGATGAATAAGGAGAAGAGATCTAGCAACGATAAATGAAAACATGATCAGCAGAAATTTAGTGAGGTAAGTAACTCCATGTTTGGAAGAGAGAACAAAATTTACCAAAGATGGCATATACTTCTTGATAGCTGCTAGCATCACTGCATGACCTACAGCAGATACCTAGTCGCAGAAGGGAAGAGAAAATGCGATCAGCTTTTTTATTTATGGTTTTGGTGCTGCTGTGATAAATTCTGCTGCTTTAATAAGCTCACGTGTACACAAAGCATGTAAGCGGGATTTGTGACAAGATAAAAGAAAAGTGCTTACAGGCATTAGCATTAGGATCGTAATTGGGATGAGTGTAGCAATGTCACTTAGTGTTCTCTTTAACTTCTTCCGTTCCCTCATTGTGACCTTGTAGCCACGCAACTGCCTTAAGAGTAGCTCTAAAGACAACGATATATCCATAAAGAGCAACTGAGTCCCCATCCACACGTGCTGTTAAACAATTGAATTTGCAGTAATGTTACATAAATGCCTGATATTTTATAACAAATCTATCTGTTTACTAGAAGCAGGGAATTATTGTTATTACAGAGCTAGTAGACATTAATTTGATGCTGCATTTCCGAATTAAGCTCTCCTGCATGGAATTTGCTTTGGCAGGGCTGGTGGCCCCCTCCACAAAGGCTATTGCACCTGCCCCAGTTGAGCTCCTGGCCTGCCGCGTAAAAAACTATCAGAAAAACACAATATCCCACCAAGTTTCATTTACTATTTCATTCTTTGTAAAATCTATGTTCCAGATTGTATTTAGAATGGACAAGTCTCCCATAAATCTATGGATAATAGCAATAGATTGTTCGATACTACTTATCAACCATGTGTTATTTTAAGAACTGCCATATTATATACGATTTACAGAAATTAAATAATTCATAAATATAGTAAAACATGTTTAAAGTCCTATGGACTTATATTGGTTCCCAAAAATTAAAACTTGTACAGTGTAGCAGAAAAATCAATTACTTGCAATGAGAATGTGAATCATTTTGTCACTTCCTCCTCCATATATGGCTGAGTCCAACCAACATTGCAAATCATATATATTACTTAGCCTCAAGCCTTGTCCTATTCAGTCTTCCCCATGCCCTGGTGCTCCCTATAACTTGAATCAAATGACTCTTCTTTATTCACTCCCTGTCATCTCTCAGTCATAGTCAACCTTTCCTAATTAAATCCTCAGACATTGCACTTCTATTTTAAGGAGATTTTGATTTGGCAAAAGCTACTTAGTAGTTAAAATTTAAATATGATCACAAGCAATGCTTGATGCAGTTTCCCCTTAAAATTAATGTTCCATTCAACATAACAAAGGTACTTCTCCACTTCATCCAAGCTCTATTTTATGTGCATTGTCCTCTGGTATTGATTTAATATAAAAATAACCATATTTCTCTCTCTCTCTCTCTATCTCTATATATATATATATATATATATATATATATTGATTTAACATGAAAATAAACATATTTCTTGAACAATAAAATTTCACTGTTCCCTGGATTCACTAACTATAAATTAAAAAAGCATGATCATGTTTTGCTTTGCTTCTCACACTTGACCAGTTAACCTTTAAGTCATTTGTTGACAGTTACTAATTTTCAACTAGTGTGCTCTAATTTCATCAAAAATAATCTATTTGCCCTGGCAAACACACTCCTCCAAATGCCAGCACCCTAGCTAACTTAAAATACCCAATTGGACAAACTTTTATGATTTGGTAGCCGTACCTTTCTCAAATTTGATAGACTCTGAGATTTATTCTTCATATTTCCCGGTGTCACTGAGTCAGTCAGCTTTCGTTTTGCTTCCAGTGAGGCAGAGAACCTGGTTATTCCTTTTGTTCCTACAGTAGGTATGTAGTCCGAGGCACCTGTTTCAGCAATCTTTGGCAGCCCACTACTGGAGAACATGAACATGCGCGAAATTATTACCCCTCTATCCATTTGCCTTCATTTGTTGTAAGTAATATTTTTTAAAAACTCACTTTCCTGACATACCTTGATTTATAAGCAGCCCAGTAGTCATCCAGACAAATACTAAGTAGGCTTTGGCTAAAAAATTGACATCAGAACATACTTAGAAACCAATTGAGTTGAAGCTCAATAATCAAAACTAAGATACTGAGGCTACCTTCGGAGCAAGAAAGCTAGCAATTCTGAATCTAACGGCTTTTGAGTAGAACGAGTAAAGTGAGCAAACCCAGAGAACACATCATAGCATACAGCAAAAACTTTTGATAGAATAATCTCTTTCTCTGCTTGAATGGCATAATGTTTCGATCTTCTCTCATTGCACATGGAAGGAAAAGCAGCATAAAAATCAAGCCACCCGATTTCATCAGTCACTATCTGTAAAGATGTATTTTAGGCATTAAAATTATTCAAAGTTTGCAACTTCAACAAAATTGATAGGAAATTACCTCCATGAAGAGTTGATACACGGAAATGGAAGAAAACTCTGGGTAAATGAAAATGCTGCCACATTCCAAGTAGCTGCTGGCAGAGCATTATTTCACCCCTTATGTACTCTAGTTTAGGAAAACACAGAAACAACTAGAAATTAATCTTATTATGAAGTAATTTACCTAAGGAAGTCCTTAACCATCTCATCAAGATCTTTTATGCCCTTACTCAACAGGAATACTCTCGTCATTCTTCCCAGATAGGCAAAAAGTCCAAGAGTAGCCAAGCTATCAGCTTGAACCTGTCAAAACTTATAGTTAACATCAACTGCACAAAAGATGCACGCATGAATTTATATCTAATAACATTTGCCCAGTGGTTAAAAAATGTAATTATGAAAGCGAGATATTCCAAATCAATGAAACACAGACCAAACCGATCAATAAGCAAGATCCATAGGATTAGGAACATGAGAAACAATTTCAGCACACTGAATTATCAAAGGAGAAACAGGATTAGGGAAAAAGATCATGCCGATCACGATACAATTTTCACACAGACCAGATCATTCAAGATTCCCCTACATTACTTTCCCAACTATTTACATAAGCAAATTCAGAAAAATAGCACTTCTATAATAATTTCCCCAAAACTGAGGGGAACCTCCAAAAAAACATAGAACCAACCTTTTCATTTAAAGTTTTGGTCCCTGAAAGTAAATTTTCCCCGTGGAAAGCAACTGAGAGTTTTTCCTGCGCCAAGCCAATCCAAAATTCTAGCTCATCAGCATTTTTGTCCAGCAGAACCTTTTTACCAAAATGGGAGAGGAAGTCAGGTTCAAATCCTGCCTCAGTTGCTAAGTGATGCAGCTTGTCCACAGATACAAAGCTGCAAGAAATATTCATTAGCTCTATTGACACATCCTCAACTGACATATTAAATGAGGGAGAGGAGATACGCCCAGGGCCCAGCTTTCCAACAGCAGCACAGCAACTTATTGCCACAATGATCCCTGCAACACCACTGAATAGTTCTGCGTTTAGGAAAATTATCTAACTGCTTAATCAAATGATTACATTGGTACAGACATGAACTCACATACACAGGAAAGAATTTTGGATGGCATCAGCATATGCAAAGAACTCTTATCGACTACAGAGCAGTTTATCATCCAAGAGACAAAAAAATTATGCTAAAGGCAAATAATTTGTGCAAACCTTCCAGCATATTCCATAGACCACTTCTTTAGTAAAGTACTGAAATATCCTTCAATACGAGGTAATTCCACAATCCGAAACCATTGTACCAATTCTGAGTGCCTCGCGCTCAATTGGCTTTCAATGTACTTGCCCACCGCACTTACCTTAGGTGTCAAGCTGAAGCAAATAGAGAAGAGCTGTTATTGGCATTTCAATTATAATGGTGCTAGAAAACTGACTAAAAGTCATATGATTCAGGTTAGACTCTTAATTTTAATTTAACTGGACAGCACTAGAAGTGGAACTAATATCATTAAATGCAGGCATTACATAAATTTAATATATGTTCTGAGGTTAAACACTTACATCTCTTTAACAGGAGATGCGTTGTTGTGACGATCATGAGAAAGCAAAATCTCCACTTCAATTGCCATTTTCAATAAAGCATAAACCGCTACCTGAAGAGCCATAGGAGTCAATGTTTCTTGTTGCATTTTCTCATGTCTTCTAATAATTCATAAAGAATGTTGCACCACCACTCAACTTAGATATCACTGTAATAGTTGTTCAAAGCAAATAACAAGAAATATGAGCAGAAACATGTCAACGAATCTATCAATTATTAAAATGAGCATGGATCAGTCTACCAATGATATCAAGACTCCAACATATAAACGTATACATTTCTTTGGACCACTTATCTAACAAGTAAGAAATTACAGTCAATACAGCAATATGGTATGCACATACTCTATACGCAATACGTTTATGCCATTGGTGCACATCGTTCCCATTCCAAGCCATTGCAAGCTCTGCCCTGCTTCCAGCTAATTCAAGCGACTCAACTGCATGGGAAAAGCTCCTGGCTGATTCATGTAGTACCCAAACAAGACAATTCACCCGACTAAATTCCATTTCATCACGATTAGCCACAGCAGCTACATTCCCACTATTGGCTTGCTCAAAATCCGCTGTAGATGATAATGCCCTGATTGACATGCGATGCGAAGAAGCATAATACTTGAATAAAGATTCATGTGAAAGTTTATTCCTCAACGAGTGCAGTGCATTTTTGTTAATCTTTCGTCTGGCATCCGATCCAAAAGATTGTCTGTACGACAAAGTAGCAATTAAACGATACACTTCAAATGAGAATTAAAATGGTATGCAAAGGCATAAAAGAACAAAACATTTCATGACCTTCACATTCTCTGAACAATGAATTCAATCATTCCATGAAAATGAAAGTATCAGTAAAATCAAGTGTCTCATCATTGTCTCTAACTTATAACCCCGCAAAACGTTCCAAGGCAAGACAATTGCAACAAAGAACAATAACAAATTTCCTTCCTTCGTTTAAATTAGAGAGAAAGGAAAAGAAAACATTGAAAAAATCTCTTTTTTCCCTTACAAGAAACAAATAATCTAACTTTTCCCAGCTTTTTGTAAGCTTCAAAGCAAACCCACAAAAGTGCTAGCACTAAAGAGCAGATATCCTCACATATCCCAACTGAAAAGCCTTCACAAATATGAACAAATTAACTGAATAGTTAGAGCAGGTTCTTGAGTTCAGAATCTGAAAAAACAGATTCAGCCAACTGAGTTCAAGACTTGTACAGACAAAACCAATCACTATAAACCGAAACATTCAAAACAAAACCAAACCCAGATGCCATATGGCATTAACTAAAGAGGGGTAGCTTGAGCTTACGAGTAGTTGAAGTGGGGGAGCCTCAGGGAGAAGTAGGAAACCATATGGACATGGAAGAGACCAAGTGAAAAACGAGAAAAGGGAAGAAAAGAGATAAGAGTTGGAGAGAGTATAAATAAATGAAGAAGGTATTACGCGTAGACATCGAGGCAAATGAGTAAAATAATGGAATAATTGTAAAGAGTGGAAGGTGGCTGAGCGTGCGCGAGTGTGAAGCTGGTTGCTGGTTGTTGTTGCTTGGGGTTTATCTCCCGCCAGCTTTTATGTTTTCAAAGTTTTTTCACTTATACGAACTTTGAGTCGACAACATGCCTCACGTAAGGAATTTGATTGAGATATTGTTTTTTTAATTATTTATTTATTTATTTTGGAAGTGACAATTTTGAGATAGAAGAAAATTTTAAGAAAATTATTATAAAACCAATAATTTTCCTATAATATTAATAGTTTTTTTGTCCTCTTTTGATATTGGGTAGTTCTCATCTACTTGTTTCATTTACAAGAAGAAGATCAATTATTACATCTATTAATCAATATTTTCATAACAATTAATAATAGTTAATTGAAATTATTGGAAACAAAAAAAGTTGATGGAATCTTGGGCATATGAAAAATAAATGGGACCATCATCATATTTATCATATTGAGTAAAAAAAGTTAGTCAATTTTAATAATTTAATCAAATTTAGCATTTTTCTTAAAAGGTGGGATTGTAAAAATAAGATAGCTAATAAAATTTCTAAAGCTACTAGAGAAGTCATTGATTTTTCATTAGAGACCAAGGGATGTCAACCAAACGACCCTTTTCTTAAAACTTACGATAGTGTCAATGGAGATTAATTATTAAGCAAAATATAAGAATATTAATGAAATTAACGTTTTAAAAATTATTAGATATAACCCATATAAAAATAATCATAATACAATATTAAAAAGAATAATATTATATATATAAAATTTTATATAAAATAACATAAGCAAATCAATCCCTTCATATTGATATGATATCACCTATGTGAAATATAAATCAAACGATACTATTATATAAAAATTTCTCATATATAATATTATTTTCTTACAAATTTGGTCATTTTATATTTGAGAACATTAAAACAATAAAGTATAATTTTATTATGTTGTTGGTTCAATAACAACCTAAAGCATGATCCATTCGAGATTTACTTGCTCCATATTATCAAATTAATGACAAATAACATTACCTCAAAATATAGTAAAAAAAGTTGAGATTATTATGAGGAAGATAAAATTACCAAGACTATCTATATCTCATATTTATATTTAAACAATCTAAATGGTGAAACTTGTATGGACCTTTGAAGAAACAAAGTGTTGCGGTGATAGAGGAAAAGATGTGCATCGATGTTATCAGAAGAAAAGTATATGCTTCCAGATTCTCAATATCTTGTATTTGCTTAGTACAATGATATATTCATTTGGCATTATAAAATTATGTTACTTGATTTGACAGCTAACCTTTTGTGTTTTCACTTCAGCCCGCTTTCAAATTAAGATTTGTCCTTCAACAAACGATGGGCTTTTTTTGTTTAGTACAAAGTTTTGCTTGAATAATAACCTTTCAATTCAATCAAGCCATTGCTTTTATCGATTGATAATAGCTATAGCAAAATCAATAGTATTCTTGATTCTTGATGTTATTTTTTTAATATATATGTTCACATCAATCAACAATGAATTCAACTCTATATGCCTAAAGTTTGATATAGAGCAATATCAATAAGTAACTTTAAATTTTAATTTAATTTTGGACGAAGAACGATCTACTTACAACACATCTAGATTGGCCTATAATGATTAATGAGAAGGCACATCTATTTATATTATTATCACTTTTTTTTTTGAAAAAAATTATATTATTCTCACATCTATTCATATTATTTTTTTTTGGTTATAATTAAACTATATATTAATTCGGATAAAGATGCATGAAGAATCGAATAAATTATAAAAGGATTTACTCAAAAATGAAGAATCAAGAAAAGCCAAATCATAAATAGACAAGATAAAGAGTGGCAAACGTATCCCCAAGTTCATTGAATTTTCTCATAAAAAGCAGGGCCAATAATGGACCACAACAGAACTTTACAACAAAACAAAATGCAATAGAAAGCAATGAAGAAAGAAACAAAGAAAGTGACTAAAGAAAAGAAAGAAGAGCAAAAGCTGCTTTTCATTCTTTTATTACAAAAAGAAAGAACCAAAACCAGATTCAATCAATTAAACCAACTTTGATCAGAAGTCACTAGACAATGGTGCATGCTCAGAGTGCATGAACACATTGCCATAGATGAGCCCAGCAACACCACCACCGACGAGAGGCCCAACCCAGTAGATCCAGTTGTCGTGGAAGTCGCCGCTGACCACTGCAGGCCCAAAAGAGCGGGCTGGGTTCATGGATCCGCCGGAGAATGGGCCTGCAGCCAAGATGTTGGCACCAACAATGAAACCAATTGCAATGGGTGCAATTGTTCCCAATGATCCCTTCTTGGGGTCAGCTGCTGTGGCATAGACTGTGTAAACCAAGGCAAATGTGATGATGATCTCCATTACCACTCCTTCAATTGCCCCTACTCCTGCGGCTACACTGTGGATGGGAACTGCCTGTAAAAGGAGGAATCAAAAGCAAGTTTTTCAGTCTTCAAGAAACAACTAATCATCTTTAAATATTAAAATTTATGTGTTATTAGATCTTTAAAAGGATGGTGAAGATTAGCTTAAAAAAAAAAAAAAGATGTTAACTTTTTCACAATATAAAATGATGAAAAATCTTTATCATTAAAGAATGATAAGAGCCTCTTGTTTACAAGACCTTTATTATTTTTGTCTTTTTCCAATTAAGAACACAAAGCTACCTTTGCTTGGTGAGTTCAAGAATATTACGTCGGGTACAACAAGACCAAGAGATAAGTTTTGACTTGATTTAATTTATACAAAGAATAAAATATTATTATTAAGTTAGTTAATAAGTGGAGAATTAGTTGAAAGCATGATTACTCCTAATTTGGGCAGCAAAATCATTGCAGACACTTAGATGACCCAAGAAAATTGGTTAAAAAGTTGTTGATTTTAATATTAATTTATGGCTTTGAATCTTACCAATCCTCCTGTTACAACTTTGAGGAGGTAGCATGCAACAATGGAGCCAAGAAGCTGAGCGATCCAGTAGAAAATGCCTGTAAGGATGGTGATTTGGCCTCCAAGAGCCAATCCGAAGGTCACAGCTGGGTTGACATGGCCACCAGAGATGTTGGCACCAACTGAGACTGCAACAAAGAGGGCAAAACCATGGCAAATAGCTATGGCCACCAGCCCAGCTGGATCAAGGGCTGCATCTGCTGTCAACTTGTCTGCCAAAAAAGAAAACATAGAAAACACTTAGACAAAACAAAACTGAAAACTAGCATACGTGAAAGGATTACAAACACTTTCTAGGGCCAACCTTGTTATAAATTATTATAGTTCCAGTGCATATTATAGCAGGGTTTAGCTAGATTACAACCAAGTTTCAATTTAATGCTTTGATATATAGATTGTTTCCAACTATCCCAGATGAGAAAAATTATTTTTTTTTAACCTAATAAAGCTATATCCATATTATATGTATAAGAGAAGAGAAGTGATTATTACTGTAAGCTATGGCAGAACCAACGCCAGCAAAAACAAAGAGCAAAGTTGAGATGAACTCAGCGAGATAGGCCTTGAAGGAGCCTAAACTGAAAGAATCATCAAAGCGTCCGAAGGCAATTGCCATGGATGATTGAATGTATATATATCAAAGAAGAGCTAGCTAATTAACTTGGAGACGCTCTCGGAGAGAGATGAGAAGGAAGATAACAAGAGTAGGAAAAGTTTGTTCAGATAGCGCACAAAAGCCTTCACCAGGTCACATATATATACGCACTATGACAGTACAACTAACCATAACCATTAGATGAGGTTTATTATTAAATGTTTTCATGAGCGTTTGATGTATTATTGTTGTACAAATACTTATGTACATGTATGTTGTGTGTATGGTGAAATATTATATATAAAAGGAATAATATGGAAAGGACTCGAGCATATCCATCCATGCATATCCAATCAAGTTTCTTGCTGCAGTCCCAGCTGTCACAAACTTGCTTTAATGGAAATGTCTGGACGCTCATCAATGATAATTCCATGTGAGGGAGAGAAAGAGACAGTAAAAGTAGGGAGTGATGGGGTCATGTGTGAATGAAATAATGACTATAAAATGGAGGTACGAAGGGATGACTAGTTTTGGGCCACAAAATGCACCGACCATGGTACCAAAATGCTCTAGCCTGGGCTGTGGATTTGAGTGGATAGGATTAATGGGCATAATTTTAATGAGGTTTTAAGATACAATAATAGTGTATTGGTTTGAAATATAAGGCAGGTTTGGCCGGCTAAAATGTAATGATGGCAAGGAATCTTAAGAGCTTTTTGGCTTGATTGTGGTTAATTTCCTATGCAAAACTTTCCAAAACAGATGGGTTTTGATTAATTGTATCATCATTGATATATATATATTTTTTATATGGGTTTATTTGATTTATTTCTTTTGTTGTCTTTTTATCGATAATAAAGTGGTTTTGGATATCCACCATGTGATTCTTTTGGCCCAAAGGGTGATGGATAGGTGTGTTATTGTGAGTGGCTAAGAAGACTTCAACTCTTCATTTCCTTTCCTGTGGGGGTGCCAAGTGCAAATTGCATTGCGAAAATCTCTTATCACGCTAAAAATAATTAAGGTTTGCTATGCATCTTGACTTGAGCTTAGTTCATTTTTGTGTGAATTCCATGGACATTAAGCATCACATGTTCTGTTCCAATTTCATGTTTTTGGGTACTTACCAAATGAAATTTCAACAGAACAGCTACAAATTAACCTCAAACTGTGCATTCCTTGAATTGACCTTTCACAGGGCAAGCACTTCATGCCGGTTTTTGGCTCTTCTGTGTGACCTTCAACTAATTACTGTCATGTGATCGTTGCTTTGCTGAGATAAGATCACTGAAGTCAGGTAAAAAGAGTGATTTGATTGGAACTTTTTATTTTGCTAGGAGTGAAATTTTTTTGATAAGTTTCCTTGACAATATTGGTATGATGTAACATCATTGTCGAACATAGTGTGATTTGGTTGTTGCATATAATTGTCACTACTAGGCGCCTATTCATTTTGTCGAATATCGCCTGCCCAAAGCATTAACATATTTCTAATTTTAATACTTTATAATGCAATAGGTGTGGCTGGGACCACTTGAATTCTCAATCATGGTACTTCAAAGTTGAGCTTGAGAGTGACTGATCATAGCTATTCCCAAGCTGTGGCATCACAAATGAAAGAGATGTGAAATGCTATATTGGTAGAATGAATTATCCACCACTTTGCTCCAACTTTATTAAAGAAGATCATTAAGTCATATTGGAGCCATTTGAGCTGGTAATTAGTAAATTGGAAAGCAGAATTGAAGAAATGTAGTTTATAATTTAAGTGGTCAATGGTTATTTAAATCAGACGTGCAAAACAGGTTCACAAAAGCTTTATCAAAACCAAGGAGATAAGAATAGTTAGAAAAGTCCAGCATCATAATGATCTGACAAAAGCAGATTTTTTAAAGCCTTCGGCCTCCAAAGTTGTGGATTGGAGCCGAGAAGAGTTGAATGTTTCTCTGAACATATATATATCCCAATTCTCAAACAAAAATGTAAAAAACCATGAACACTGCTCAATTACAATTTGTCATGTGGCCACTGAGCAGGGAGGTGGGAGGGGGCAAACGGTCTATAGTGTTATTGCAAAGCAAGTAATAGTTTTTCTCTAGTTAGAATTATAATCTATCCATTTACTATGTGCATTTGTGGGCTCAGAAAGTCTAGAAGGGCACACCATTACGTTCAAGTGGCACAGTTTTTCGGTTCTCTAATAAATACGCAAGAACATCTGTATATAAGAAAAAAACTGATGGCAGCAGTATAACTAGTGCAACCTAAATATGATGAAATATTGCAAATTCAGAAGCTAAATTCTGAAAGTCGACATGCAAAATATGGCTAAGAGAAAAGGTGAAAAATTGGCTTCGTCACTGGGAAATCACTTGTGTAATTCTTGATGCCAATGTTGTTTATTCAAAGGAAAGTTAGTCATAAATCTTTTACCTAAATAAATCAGTCTACTGGCATTTTTTCAGGAAAAGGTATCGAAGCACAACAATGATAATATCCACTTTCATCAAACAAGAATCTCTGTGAAAGATGAGCTTCACGGATAAGATACTCTCCCCATTCCTCAGATCCAAACTGCTTGAAAATGCCTCTTGCATCAAAGGAATCAAGCTTTCTTGTTCTCGTATTCCTGTACCATCGAATTTAGTTTCATACATCAGCCATGATAGGCTAAAGAAAAACAAAGTGGAGGGGAAACAGAAGAAAAAGAAATGGATTTGGCACCTTTTCCTATGCCTTGCATTCATCACAGTGGCATGCAACTGCAATTTGAGGAAACCAACTGTTAGTAATAAAATTCTTCAGACTGAAGTGCAAGCTAATCACTGAAGCAGTAAAATTAAATAAAGAGCACAAATTCAATAATATGTAGTCACATGGCGGTGTACCGGGCCAACAGAGTCCAGCTAGATAGCAGACATCGTTGTTATAGTTCAATAATAATAATAATAATAATAATAATAATAATAAAATTGTGTGCACACAAAAAATATTGTACCTTCAATTTTTGTTTAGCATCTTTCTCGAGTACAAGTCCAGCTTCGGTAAATGCATCAATAATGACTTCTAAGAAAGCTCAAGAAATTCAAAAGATTCCACTGAATTAACAAAATGCCAAAAATTTGAAATGTTTATATTCTTAATAATTTTATTTCCAGTGTAGCAGCAAGTTGGGACATAATAGGACATTAAAATTTACAAAATTAGGATACGACATGCACGGAGAAGTCGACCATCATCGCCAATTTCTTCCACAGGAGCATAGAGTACACGAGCTTTTGACAAAGAACCTCTCATGCAATCCTGCAGAGTCATAAAGGTCGATCTTGAAATCAACATTTGAACATAAACAGCTTCTAATTTCACCTATAAAGACCCATTTATATGGGAAAAAGAAGCTAAGTTGTCTAATGAAGCTTAAACGACAGAATTTAACAAATTAAAATGCTCATCCCACAAGGAGAGAAGAGTATTCAATTGATTTATTATCAACAGAAGGATCACAGCCAATTATGCTTGGCTGAGTGTTAACTTGAAGGATTTAAGGATAAGTCCCTCTAGTAAAGATTAAGGACTCCGAGAGTACTTGGATTTGAGACAACATTCCATCTCCCCAAACTCAACAAGTACAAAAAAATCCTAGCTATAAGCTGTATTTGAACCCGAAAAACAATTATTTGAACTTGGAAAACTTTCTTACCAGCCCCTTTAGTCTTATATAAATAGGCCGATTATCCAATGCATCCATCACTTTTGAGGAGATACTCTGGACAGAAACATAGAATGTTATACCTTCAACAGCGCTAGCGCTAGTCGTACAACCAAGAAAAAGCTATCTGATTGGACAATAATTTACCTTCAAAACCTCAGTAGCTGCATTAACTCGGTCCTTGTTCCACAACTTCAACATCAGTACAGTTAAGTGAAAGGTGTTTGGTTTAATAAATATAGATTTGTCAATTCCCAAGTCTGTTGACACCGATATGGATCAGCATGATTGTCAGAGAAAGAAAAAGGATAAAGAACTGACGTAAGGTAAAAGAAGTATAACAGATGATCTCCATTGAACTTAAAGGAAGCTAACATATACAAATAAACTAGTGAAAAGGCATAAAGTTATGATGTTGTATTGATGCAACCAAAGCCCATTACAGGAATAACAGTTGCAACTACAAATTCTCACGTATAAGCATTCAACTCATTGCCAAACAAGAACTAAAATCAAAGTGAAAAGCCAAACTAAATCATAGCTGGTACGTAAACTGACTCAACAGGCTTTAAGATTATATATGACTATCACCATGGCTAGTTACAGAAGAGAATAATATTGTTCTGCAGACTCTGGATTATAAAAACTATAAAGCTTGTTAAGCATCACTATATACAGATTTCTCACCAGATAAAGGAGAAGACATTGATGCTTTAGGTGGAGTGGAACACTTTGAAGCTTTAGTTGCGTAACTAACCAGAGGTATGCTAGTTACATCCACTTTAACATGCTCATTGTCATCTCCAACTTTGAGTTCAACCGCAACATTAGGTATTTCATCAAACTGTTGGTCTTTAGCTCCATTATCAGAAGTAACTTCGTTGGAATCACTAGCCATGTTCTCATCTTGTGGTGCACTCCTATTACCCAGGATGAAGTTTTGAAAATTTACAAGTTTATCAACCAATTCTGTGTGTACAGCTAATGGAAAAGATACGAAGTGCGAGTAGTCAAGATTTGGGCTTTTAACTACCTGAGATACCAGAAAAGAAATGTTAAGATATTTGTTTACAATTAAGATGTAGGAAAAAGAAGAAAATAATCCCTAGTAGTAGATTCAGCAAAATGGCTCAAATTAAGCCCATATCAGAAATAGGAAAAAAAATTTCTGGTTTGAAACTTATGAGGGATTACAACAAATTAAGCCCATATCAAAAGTAGGAGAAAAAACTTCTACTTTGAAACTTATGAGGGATTGCAAAAACTAAGAGAAGCAACACCTTTGGCACAAAACCTGTAGTTAGAGCAAAAACTGCTTGATGCCATTATAAAACATTTTTCTTCTATGAGAGGGAACAAGTAATACATTTAATGACCTGACTCAAATTTATTAATAAATCCCCTCTTTTGACACCCACTCTTTCATACAAATGGCATTATTTGTGATTCAGTAGAGTGCAAAAGAAAATGTCAACATCAAAACGAGGTATAGAGCATTTAGAGCAATATTGTAATAACTTATATAAGCCTTGCAAATTTGTCAAACAACATAGATATGCAGCTGACCTCATCAACTATAGCTTGTATCCTTTCTGAAGCTCTAGTTACACTATCCAATGAAACCCCTTCAATGACTGCAACAGGTAACATTGTTGAAGTTACTATCTCTTGTATGCATAACAACATTCACCTCACTTGGATAATGATGAAAAAAGAATTCAAATTAGATAGGCAAAAATGCTATGGTACGACTAAAAATATACTGAACAGAAGTAAAACTTCAACAAGGAGATTTGATTCTAATAATAATGTAAAACTTAAGACTTAAACAGTCAAAACCCTCAAACTTACTGATAGAATCCTCCTTCTTTGATGATGGAATGATTATCTTAACTCCCAACTCCTCTTCAATTTTTTTCTGCATGGGTCCTCTGAGGGAAGAAAATAAGAAATATGAGGAAAGACATAGATATCATTCGAGTTTTAAAAAGGTTTGCTGCCAAGCGCCATACTCTTTTCCTTTGACCAATCGAATTACAGAAGCACCAATCTGCATATCAAGCACATAAAGTGAGGCCAATTTTATTTTATTTTTTTAAATAAAGAAATAAAAACAAAAGAAGAAAGAAGAAGGTGAACAAGATAAAATCATTGAATTTTAACATTACTTGGTCTAACATGTTTGTAACTAACTTTACTATTGTACTTAGTGTTCAAGACATGAAGGATGACTGAAAATTAGAAAACAAAATGTGTAAGAGTAAGTAATAACTGAATCTCGTACACAAATAGGCCTTGAAGAAGCAACAAGACAATGCCATTGAGGCTCAAAGCAGAAAGAAACAGTTTAGAGAAAATTTAATTACTTTTACTGGCAAGGCTGCTGCCATTTAAAAAAGCATGAAAAAGAAAAAGAAAATGTATATTTGAAAATATGGTAAAGGTCACCTAGAAAATCTCAGAAAATAACAGGCCCTTTTTTTATTTAAAAAAATAAAAAAAAGAGACAAAAAGGAAAGAAAGAAATAGAAACATCAACAGAAACAGAATATATCTGGCCATTTTTGAGGCTGACAAATAATTCTATTAGGCCAATATATATATGTAGCCGATAACATACAGTATGACAAAAGCCATTGGGCAAATGTACCTGATACTGACTTCCATTGTAGAAAAGCTGAATTCTATAACTCAAGAACTGAATCTTTACCTCAAGCCGAAGTGAATGCCTTTCAGATGAAAACACAGACTCTCCTTCTGCTGCTCTACCATCAACACTATCCTGCAAGATTTGTGAACTTGGAGTTGAATCGGTTACTTTAGTCACTGCTTCAGTGACCTTCATGAGATGTTGAGTATCCGAAAAATAACTTGACATTTTGCAGTACACTTCTTGAGTTTGACTTATATCTTCTGACTCAACCGTGACATCCTTTACCACACATTCTGCAAATTGATGACAAACGACCCATCAGCAACAGAAAATGTAATTTAAACACGCCATGTCCCTGTTATACCCAATTATGATATTGCAAAACTCCAATCCATGATATATAGACTACACCAAGTGGAAAAATAGATATTCTTCATGTGAATCTATGATCTCTCAGGAATTTCACCGCAATTGTGGCAGCAGCCATCCACAGAAGATGAAGATGTACAATTCTTTCAGATGAAAGAATTATGAAATTGGATTAAAAGAGAGTCAGAGTTATTTGTTTTCAACTCGAAGTTGTATTTCATTGGCCCAAAAACTCTTTGCTGGAAACAAAAAAAGAAAGAAAATGCCCTGTGGTTTGAAAAGCTTCTGGAGTCCTTCACCACAAGCATAAATATTTGTTTCCTATGTCTATATCAGTCTGACCTACAGGCATGTACGCTGTATTGTGCAGCCTAACTTCAACTAAACGAGGGATAAGGAAGCATCTCTATAGCATAAATATGGAGATATGTTAATACTAAGAAAACAAACCTTCACTGATACTAGCTTGAGTGCTCACTGGTCTCCATACAAGATTAGATGCTTTTAGCTTCGTGTTCCTGTCTGAGGCATCTTGCCTAACTTCTCCCCCACCCATCTTCCAATTACAGCTCAAATTTGAGTAAGAATAGTGTCCCTATCACATGAGCATATAATAAAATCAGGCCAGCTGCAAGCTAGAACATTTTTCACACAGAACCTCAAGTACATTAAAAAATTAATTCTAAATCCCTAATTCAGATGCAATACAAGTGATGATTCAGGCTTTCAGACATTTTATTGGCAGAGGAAACCTAGAACTGATAATAGCAATTTAAACTGATTAGCTGGAGAAACTCATATGCTTTTCTTAAAAAATATAATATCACATTTCATGACATTCAAATGTGATATACTTTAGAAACCTGAGCTTATGCACCAGGAATTGGAATGATTTAATCTAACGCCTTTTGGGCTTCACGATCCAACTGAATGTTTTCATGAACATGCTCCCTCCTTGAGATACACTCAATATTGGAGAAACTTTCATTGCTACATTTCTAAAAATTAAGTTTCTTTCCTCAAACTCTTCCAATAGAACAAACATCAAAGATAGTATAAAGGCTAAAAACTCCAAAAAAACACTTAACCGAGCTCCAGAATCAACGCAAAAGCAATACATAAATCAACAAATATTCCAATAACAAACCTGAAAGCAATCAACCGGCCTTGGCTTCACATAAGTGGTAGTAAATTTCAGTGCACGATCTACTCTGCACAAGCAATAGCTTAAATTCAATAACCTACCATACCCAGATAGAAAAAAGTAGAGAGAAGCATAAATAAACGCCTAAGATTGAATCTTTTAAAGTCAAACAAAAATATTTATAGCATACTTTATTCTTCTTTTATATTTGAAAGGTACTAAAGCGAGTGTTAATTAACAACGCTAAGTAGCGTACCTGAAGAGCAAGAGAGTCCTACAAGTTAACATTCGAGTCTCAGTGTACTGTTCTGCTTGAGCAGAGTGTGCGAGTGCTTGGTTCGTTTACACGTGTGGAACTGAAGAGTGAAAACTCACCCAGACAACTGAAAATTATTTTATTGTTTTCTCTTGCTGGGCTTGGGCTTGAAATTGGGCTTGATTCTTTGACAATGATTGGCCAGCTTAGCAGTCTTTTGATTATTCCCATTTCCCGGAGTTGCCGTATCTTATCAGGAAGCTTTTGCTTTCTCTTTATTGTAAACTTTACTGCAATTTGCAGTAAAAGTACTTTGTGGGGTTGTGTGATAGTGATAATAATTATAAATTTTGGTTTTTTTTCAATGCACA
The DNA here is from genome assembly GCA_013180625.2 of Boswellia sacra. Lineage (NCBI taxonomy): Eukaryota > Viridiplantae > Streptophyta > Magnoliopsida > Sapindales > Burseraceae > Boswellia > Boswellia sacra. Next base: position 658,310 of record SNVD02005792.1, read on the forward strand.
CAAAGCATTCTAGGCAGCAGACACAGGGAGAAGAATTCTGTGACATTCGTTACTCAGGTTTTCACACTTCAGATTCTGGGATATTCATGGTGGTTTGATATCTAAACTTTATCATTCCATTTTGCAGCATTTGCTTTTGCTTGAAGGCTTTAGATTCTGGGATGTGTACATGGCGTTTGATATCTGAACTTCGTCATTCTATTTGCTTTTGCTTCAGCTTCTGTTCTCTGTATGTTTGTGATCCACTATGTATGACACATTGGGAAGTTGGTAAATTATAATAAGTTTCACCTGACAAAAGTACTAAGCAAATCACATTGTAAATTGTCTTTTACATGCAAATAATCTTGGTTCATTTTTGTTCTAGAACTTGATTTGAGCTGGAATGATGGATTGTAGCTAGGAGAGGAGATGCATAGGACTATCTTATACCAAACTTGACAAAGAAGTGACTTCGTAGAAGTCTCAGTTGAAGGAAAGAACTAAAGTTAGCCTTAATCGTCTCTATTACAAGAATAAACTTGTGCAATAGAAAAAGGAACCCAATAGAATTCTTCTTCTATCCCTCAACATTTGCGGGTCTGAAGACCTTGTTGCAATGTAACATGCTTAATTAGTTAAGAGTCATGGTGTGCTTAGGGGTCTTTTTTGGGTGCAAACACTCTCGTTCTGTCAAAGACTATGTTATATCAGCTTTAGTGATCATAGCTATTCTTGTTGGTTTGCGTATACTTTGCTCCATAATTTATCGTCTGTTGAAGAAGGAGCACTCTAGGGGTAATGAAGATCCCAATCGCAGACTGGAAATGCAACAATTTCCCAATCGCGCTCTTGAAATGGAACGGTAAGCAAAAGGTTTATGCAAATGTATGATCTTCCCAAAAAAGAGCCTTGCCCAGAAAGCAAGTTGTGATCTTAGCGGGAGGGGGTACGCAGAATCACAGGCCTGATCCGTCTCTGAGCACATCCCAGTCTTGTGATTTAGAAGCCTAACTTAGAAAATTCTGATTACATTTTCATTTGATTCTTCAGTTTAATGATAAGCCTTAATCATACACATTCTTGTTATCTGTATTAGCTCCCCTACTTCAATTTTCTTTGCTGCAAATTGTGTTAACAAACTTATTGTTCATGGTTGTATTTTTATACACAATATTTTGCCTTTTCTGCTTCAAAGTACGAATGAATCACAAAGCTATGTAAACGGTAATGGTACCATTACAGGCTACCAAGAGCAAATGGAGAAAGAAAGGCGGTAGCTATGCAAATATGGCTATCACTGGTATGAAGCATCAAAGGCTCCTCATTAAACTGTGAAGTTTGTTTATCCAAAAAGCATAATTTTAACAAGACTATAAAGCTTGACTTAAAACGAGATGCAGCATATGACGAGCTAAAATTCCTTTCGGGATTGTAACACAGATTAATCAAAGATTGTTTTGTCACATGTCTCAAGGTAGCAAAAGAGAGGAAGCAAATTCATGCCATTGAAAGAAACTGTCACAACTGTTTATATGCTCTTCTAAGCCTTATTGAGAGCATCAGGATAACACCAATTAAGATAAAATTGCAGAATGCTTCTGTATGGAAGGACAGGCCATGTATCCATCAAATTGTCCACCTTAAGCAGTTTTGTCAAATCATCTATATTAGTCGATTGGTCAATTTCAAACCTTTTTTAATGAGAACCAGCGGCTAACCTTAACCTTTATATATTTTAAGTAGTGTTGCCAGCGCAATGTTTATGCATGGATTTCCCAGAAAGCAAGTTTGTAATCTTAGCAGCAGTGGATACACAAGCGTGCTTTGCATCTCAGCATATCCCAGTCTTGTGATTTAGAACAATAAAGATATAGAAGGCTCCTCATAAATAACTTGTTCATATGTGGACAACCTGCAATGTTAAAAATTTGTGCCCTTCTCGCAATCCACTCACAAAACATAAGGGAAAAAGATTGAAGACTTGTAACAGCAATATCAACGCTTTCTGGCCGTTCAATATCTGAGAAAGCAACCTTCAAAGTCTTAAGTTTGAGAGGTTTAGAGACACACAATCGCTTGAAACCTCAACAGTGAGAAAAACTCAAATAGTTGTAATCACATTCCTTATTTGATCAAAAACATATTTGGACCGGATCAAAAAACACTTTTTTTCTGGATATTAATGAAAACATATGGACCATTTTGCTTGGCATCATGCATCCATTAACTAAGCTCTACAATTCTAACCCTCTTGCAGATCAAAACACTCATGACCAGGACTTTGATTCAACCAAAAAATTCTTTTATTGTCTTGAATTTAAGCATCAAGAGCTTATTTTTACCCAAAAGCTATAAAGCTCAACTTTGTGGTTCAAACATGAGATGGGCGAAAATTCCGGTTGAGACTGTGACATAGATTAATCAAAGCTGAACTTCTTACATATCTTAAAGTAATCATGGTGGGTAGGAGGCAGAAGAAAGGATGCAACTCTAGAAGAATAATAATATTGCAATTACAATTTGTTTAGGATCATCTCTTTCTATAATCTAAATCTTTCTATAATCTAAATCGATAAAATCTTATTAGAGATCTAACCTTCCTTATTATTATTTTTTATTCCTCGAGGGAATTTTAGCCTTCTGAAGAGGATCAGGAAAACACCAATTAAGATGAAACCACAAAATGCACTTTGGAAGGATAGACCATGCATCCCTTAACTTGTCCAACTTATACAGTTTCATCATCTCATCTATATTTAGCAGTTTCCCATCATTTCCTCCGGATAAGTTCTCAATCTCAACCTCAACCTCTACACCTTTCAAATAGTGACACCACCAGTTGATATGAGGAGAATTGCGAATCTTGGCATCTCTAGTATTATTCTTCAGTTCATCATAAAACCACTGCAATTCAAGCAAGCAAATATCAATTGACACCAAATCTTCCAACTCTTTTTTATACCAAAGAATGAAATATCCATGAATTTAAAGTTGTATAGAATGAAAATACCTTGAATAATTTAGGCTTGTTTTTATTCACTCTTTGGACCGACAAAGATTTTGGATAACAAATCGAGAAAAGACCAGCCAGCACAATTATATTATCTGAAAGGTCGTACCATGACGCTGTGAAGCTCAGATTCAGATTTCTAACTCGGCAGGAAGGAATTGGTTGGCGAATTTCTTCGAATTTCTCTAATCGAAGGAAGCTCTCGATTAGACAAAAAAGAAAAGAACAAAAAGCAAAAGTTAGTTGAGAATAGCAAACAAATTTGAACCCAAAAAAAAAAAAAAGAGAACACTAAATAATTGATTATAGAACTTATTAAACATACCATATATTGATCACGAACAAATATGTTAAGATCTTCAATTTCGCTGGATAATGCAAGAAACTTTCTAAGATTAAGGCACCATTCAAAGTAATTTATAACTGCAGAACTTAAGGTAACCATCCATGGACATGGCGCATTTATGTTGCAAGTACTGGGAATTGGAGTGTGCTCGTATTTAAAGGAGAGTAAATTTGGAGTATCAACATCAAGTGCCCTCAAATTGTTACAGCACCGAAAACCTAAATGCTTGAGTTTTTTACTTGAAATCAAAACCCTTTTAGGCAAATCGCAGCAATCCAGATCAAGAGACGTCAGCAAGTGAACCATTGAGGTGTAATCATGAAAATCTTGTTCTGTAATGAACCTGACACCAGAAAAATTTAACTTGTTCAAATGTGGACACGCTGACAGGTTAATTACTGGCCTTCTTGTTCTTCCCCTACAAAGGGTAAGAGAAAAACATTGAAGACTTGTAACAGCAATCTCAATACTTTCCGGTGGTGAATTATGTACACCACCTGACGATGCAGCAACCTTGATAGTCCTGAGTTTGGGAGGTTTAGAAATATACAAATGCTTCAAACCTGAACAGTCAGAAAGACACAAATATTCAAGCGAAGGGCATTCACTAGTAAGCTTTTCAACCATTTGGTCATCCACGCAAACTTTGTCTAGAGTTAGCCCTTTCAGAGAATACCAACTTATGGTATCAAAAGGCTCCAAGTTACAGCCAACTAGCTTTACAGTTGTGACAAATTTAGCAGAAAAGATTGTTTGAGGCAAAGGGTAGCCTATCCACTTATCAACAAGAGCATGACTATTTGCCAAGACCTCCAAATGCAACTCTTTTACTTGATGCTCTACTGCCAATCCTATCCACTTATCAAGAGAAAACGATCTTCTGACATATGGACGACTTATGACTAGCCTAAATTTCTGCATAGACAACCCAGACTGGCAGAACTCAAGAAGGGAAACATCAATGAACTTTATGAATTTCTTTAATCTTACAGGAAACCCTTTGTAACAATATAATCCATGATCCACAGGTTTTTCTTCTTTTACGAAGTAATTTTGATCAAAATCGAAGATGGGATATGATCTTTGTAAACTCTTCCATCTCTTTGATAAGACACTTGTTTGATTTACCTGTTTTGTGGAGAGATATGACATGATATGATGAATGATGAAATCAGGCAACTCTGAGAATCTGTCCATGGCTTAATCTTCTAATCTGCAACAACCAGATTTGCATATATTGTTGGAATTCGTAGATCAATTTATACTTAGTTTAAAAAGTAGGATTCGATTATAATAATCCTAATTAAAATTGGAGTAATCCTGTAGGACTTTGCCCTGTTTGAGTTGTATTCGGATTCCTTAAAACATTTGTTTTCGGTTTCCTTGTGCTACTATGATTCAATAAAGGCTCAAATTAAACCTCTTTGTTTGATAAAAAAATATATATATATTTGGACTGGATCAAAAAAATCAATTTTTTTAGTTATTAACCAAAACTAAACGTTAGACAAATTTTTCATGGTTGGTACATTTGAAAATTTGAGTTTAGATAAGGCTTAAATCACTCTGTTTGAGAGATCATTATCTGCTTAATTAACTGGCTTGTTTAAACAATATTAATTAACCATGCTGCATAAATTTACAAACAAAAATTACCAAACTAGACCTTAGAATACACTTTTCTTTTTCTAAACTGTACATTTGCTTGCAAAATGGATTAACTGAGCTTTATAATTCTAACCCTCTTGCAGATCAAAATATTCATGACCAGAACTTTGATTCAAACGACCACTGGCACTTTTTGCACGAATCACACGCCACATCTTCAGGACTCCATCAAGGCTACCAGTGCAAATTGTGCAATCATCTTCACCTTCCTCACCTAAACGCCCCAAAAATGCAGTAACACATCTTATAGGTCCTCTGTGACCCACCAGAACTGCTAGACTTGTATGTCTACCATCTTGTTCTCTAGCCCAAACTCTGCAAGTTGAATCGGCCGAGCCACTGATCACATAATTGGACACACTGGCCATGCACATTACAGCATGAGTGTGGCCCTGGAGTGCACCAAAGTACTGCAATTGGCCTGAGAAGCAGCCCTTGTGCCAGTAATGTATGTAACCATCAGTGCAGCCACCATAGAGTATCCCATCATCCGGGCTTAGTGTTAAGGTTTTGACTGGGGAGCACTTTGCTGGTAGAGTTACAATGAGTGTATGCAGCTGGTTTTCACTGTAGAAATAACGGCGCCAGACCCTGATCGTGGCATCGTCAGAGCCGGTGTAGAGGACTCCATCCTCAGCCACAGCTATAGCATTGACAGGCTCAGAATGTGCTTGGATTGTTTCAATGCATTTAAAGTCTCTTATTCTCCATACTTTCACTGTTTTGTCAAGTGAAGCTGAGTACAGAACATCATCCGAATTGTTGATTGCTAGTGATGATATTGGCCCCATATGGTTCACCTGTGGAACAAATTGAGGAATAATAAGCTTACATTATTCAATCATTTGCCACTAATTATATATTCACTTTGAAGGCTTAAAATTTTAAGAATATTTCCTGCAGGCATGCATAGAGTTACAAATTGAAACTTCATTACTAACTCCACCAATAAACTGATAAAATTTAGAGCAGGAGTTCAGGAAAATTTGCCAAGACAGAACTAGAAATTTGCAATTATGACTTTTCCAGTTATGTATAGACAATAATCACATTTATGTAGAGAGAGGTTTAAGGTATCGTTTGTTTGAGGATATAAATAACAGGTCGGTGTGTACCTCCATTATGATTGAAAAAAAGAAAAAAAAAAGAAAAAGAAGAATTGATTCTTACAAGTATGACCCTGCAGGCCAAATGAGGCCAATTGAATCATTAATAAAACAAAAGCAGCAGAAGTTTATCACCATAAATTTTCCAGCATTAATTCTGTTTAGCAATTTGAAGGAAGCTTTCATAACTTCGCCAAAGAATTTTTCTCCCCGTGCAGTTGGTGTCATAAATAGATATACCAATATCTATAGGTTCAATAAATTAAGGGAAAATTACAAAATACACTCCCAAATTTTGGGCAAATCAAGCCACCCCGCAGTTTGTATATGCGACACTGACACCCTTCTTCCACACTAGATTTAGGGAAGCCTATGACCCACTTCCACATTTATTTTATATTTTTTTTATTCAATCTTAATCACCATATTATTATACGTTCTATCAAGTAACTCTGGACTTTGATTTCTAAAAGTGATTTTTACTTATTGTTAAAGAAATCATAACAAAATTGTCGTCTAAAACTAGAAATTTATTAATGTTAAATTTGTTACTTTTTTAAAAGCTTTAATATATCTCCTTTTGTATAAGAATGCGTATACTTGCAACATGAACAGAATGCTTTAATCTGTGACCATTTTATCATGATGACTTTAATATTATATTAAATTTGTTACTTTTCTAAAAGTTTAAATTTGTAGACGTTGGCTTAACTATATTTTCTAATACTTAATTACTTCGTAATGATCGATTTAACTTAAACCAACAAATGACATCACTTCAAAGCGACTAAACTACAAACTAAAGCTATAGCACAACATCATCACATTACCATCTTATCTTTTCCGATGATATAGCTCCGGACAGTCCATCCAGACTTGGGGATAGTTGCCAATCTAACATGCTTCAATCCATTATCCCACGTTCTACGCCAAACCCTGATCTTGCCATCACCATAGGCAGCATAAACTCGATCATGGGACACCTCTAGTGCAACCACCATACCAGCCTTGGTCTTGAGCTGCCCACATTCTGTGAACTCGGGCACCTTCCATATCCGAATCACGTTGGCATCAGAGCCAGTGTAAACAAATCCATTCGATGCAGCTATGGAGAGTATCTGGCCATCCTTCTTCAGGATGGAAGACAAGCAACGGTAGGAGATTTCGAGGTTGTGCTCAAAGTTATTAGCGGGGCTGAAAGGTTGGCGCAGAGGGGATGAAACAGGAGATGTGTGGAGGCTTGGAGAGGTAAAGCGAGGTGGGGTGTAGTTGAAGGTGGAGAATGAAGGCTCCTTGCTGGAGAGGCTGCGCAGGAACCTGGTTTGAGTTGTTTGATCTCTAATGGCAAATGATGGATTTGCGAGTGAGTTTGGAGAGTCTAGTGACGCCATGAATGAGCTAGAGCTTCTTAATCTTCCTAGTAGTTGATTGTGATATGTTCCTCTAGCTCTCTCGCAATCACTGCAATTCAGAGAAGATTGGTAGTGTTTTATGGTTGTACTAAGTCAATTTGGTGGGCACGTAACATATATATAAATGCAATCTCATCAACTCCCTGGCAGAAATATTAAATTTTCTTGTTAAATTTATAATAAGATTTGTTTCTCAATTCTATTTTCCATTCATGTACATTTACATTATCATTACTTGGATTGAAGTAAGAAACAACGATACTTATGGTTTTGAACTTTTGGTATTAGATAGAGAATGCATCAATCAAGTACTTTCAGTTTATAAAAAACAATAGAAGATTTTATCATGTGAATATTTATCTTGAAATTTAAGATTGTAAAGCAAATATTATTCCAAAGAATACACCATGTTATTTTATAAATCAATAAAAAAAGTTTTGTCTTGTAAAGAATGCATATCCCTCAAACTTTTTTATTCAAAGAAACAAAAAATTAACATAAAATTGTTTCAAAGAGAGAGTGGCATATAACCAATAATAATATACATGCATTACATAGGTGAAAATGTGACAAATGCTCTCTGTTTGCTTAATATGCATATGTCTAAAGGATGACAGATTTGCCTTTCTAATTCATTGAAAATATAGTTTTTAAATGTTTCTTCAAATAAAAAGAAAATATGCATAATGTAAATTTGAGGATAAAATTGGCTATCAACCTCAAGAGGTTGATGATGGAAAACATCAATATTATTTGTGCATTTTAAACTAGACTAATTTTCTTGGAAGCAATCATGGAATTTTTAAAATAACGTTTCTTTAAAATGATCCCATCATATACAATTAAATGTGACCGCCTCTATTTAATTAACGAATATGATTTTTGATCATATCATTTCATGTTTTAGATTAATTTTACATTTCACCTTATTTTATTTTTCTAATTTGGATCTTAACTTAATTTACCCAAATTATTCATCAAACACAATCCACAAACAGTATCACCATTCCCATTAAATTGTTATTACATTGTCAAATTTAAGTAAATAAATTAACAAATAGCACTTTCAAAATATCCATAATCATTAGTTTTCTTTTAATGTTCTTTATATGGATGGAAGTAAATAAATATGAAAGTGTTTTTCAAAAGTGCTTTCTAATACTTTCTCTAAAGTAGAAACTTCACAATTCTCATAAAACACTTCCAAAACAGAGCTTAAGTCTTAATGAAGAAACTTATTTTCATCTAATAATAATAAAAAAAAAAATCACCCAACTCACACTGACACTAAACAAAACCAAAACAAAAACAAAAATAAAAAAAAAAAAAACAAAAATAGAAAAAAACGAAAACAAGAAGCAAATCATTTTGCCATTTACCAACATACGATGAACACCACCACTACACTTCGTCACCCCCACTCTCCCAAGTCCCCCACCACTGCCCCAATGCTCGACCGCGTCCTCTCCTCTCGCCGCTACGGCCCCCATTCGACCGCTGACGCCGAACCCGTCTCCGCCTCATCCACCCAGCCCGCCGCCGACGACGAGTCCAAGACCAACAAACGACTTCACATCTCCTTGTTAGCCTCCAAATACCTCTCACGCATCGCCCACGTGTCACCCTGCCTCATCATCTCCCTCTTCCTCCTCCTGCTTGGTGCCTCCTTGATCTTCCACTATTCGCGGACCCTCGTCTGCATCTCTCCTTACGATCCGCTCTCGCGGGTCGGTCCCGGGCTTTTTCGACCCGATGCGTTGGAATCTGATTTCGGGTATCTTGGTGTTCCCTGGTGTAAGTGTATCTGTCCTCTGCTCGTTAATGTGATTTTCAGATCTGGGTTGGTTGAATTTTACGTGAATTTTATGTTCATTGATTGGAATTTGATTCTGGGTTTGTGGTTTTGATGTTTATTTGTTGATAAATTGGTCACAAAGTGGATTTTTTAGGATTATTTGAAATGGGCAGGGAATAGATTGATTTATTGTGTGTTAAGAGCATGTAAAGTTGAAATTTTTAACTGAGATTGGCTGCATTTTGGATGTTTAGGAGTTTGTGAATAGCTACTTATGTGAAAGTTAGTTGTTTCTAAATTGTAAGTCGATGATATTTTGTCATTGGGATGAATGATGTGGTCTCAAGATGTTGACTGGTGGCATTATGTGATTTGGAGCTTTGGCATGAGCGGGATGTGCGAATGTGACCACAATTTATCGAGTCTAATGTTTAATAAATCTTCATGTTTGCAATTGTAGTGTTTGTAGTTTGTGAAGTGGGAAGATGGGGTTTAGAGAGATTATTGTATATATGGATCTTAAAGCCGTGTTAGGGGATTTGTTTTAAGTTTGATTTGTTCTTTGAACATAGATTTAGTTATGGAGATGATTTTCATATCTGCTTAGTCTAATTCATTCAGATTTGGCCTTTTTTTTATCTGTATGGTGTATTGGGTTTTCGAACTAGATATGGATGCTTCCCTGGATCTGTTCTTTTTCAGGACTTTTTGCCATTTTGTAATTAGATCATCTTTGAAGTCATATTTATTTGATCTCACACTAGTAAACTTTTATGAGCTTATGGGATGTTTCTTTTGTTGTTTTGTCATTTAATGTGTTAATCAGTACTTCCTTTCTTCATACTACCTCAACTTGAGATTGTAGAATTTGTTTGCTTTGAATTGTATGGGAGTTATAATCTGTTTGAAGTAATTATGAGAGTTAGTTGGAAGACTTGGATTCTGTGTATCTTACTTTTGATTGCTTATCATCTACGTCATTTAATTCTTATCCTTGTCAAAAGGCAGATCGAAACTTGGCAAAACGGTGGAATGGACATCCAAAGATTTGCTCAAGGGTTTGGAAGAGTTTGTACCAATATACGAAACTCGTCCAATAAAAAACAACATGTATGGGATGGGTTTTGACCACAGCTTTGGGCTTTGGTTTATTGCTCGGTGGCTGAAGCCAGATCTGATGATTGAGAGTGGTGCTTTCAAGGGCCATTCAACTTGGGTTTTGCGGCAAGCAATGCCAGAGACACGAATCATTTCCCTCTCACCCCGGCATCCTGCAAAGTACCTACAGAAGGGACCTGCTTATGTTGATGGAAACTGCACGTATTATGCTGGAAAAGATTTTGTGGATTTTGGTAGCGTTAATTGGGGGAATGTGATGAAGGAACATGGGATTACCAATGTCAGCCGAGTCTTAATCTTTTTCGATGATCATCAGAATGAATTGAAAAGGTACTGAGTTACTGACAGTCTGACTTGGGTTATAGTATAAGAAAATTTTTTCTTATCATTTCATATACTATAGGCATGAAGTTTGCTCAATGCTGATTTCTCTTAATTAATTCTTTCATGGAAGAATAAAGCAGGCACTAAAAGCTGGGTTTCAGCATCTTGTTTTTGAGGACAATTATGATACCGGAACCGGAGACCATTATTCTTTGAGGCAGATATGTGATCAGCCTTATATAAGAGGTGCATGCTCTGCCCTTCTTATTTGATATTTGATGGGTTCTTGTGAATGGCTTCAATTCTATAATGTGAACCTCTCCCTTGATATTTAAACTTAGATGCTTTTTTTCTTTTTGGTGCCAAATCTTGCAGGAATTTTTCAGAAATTATGTGTATTAGAATGTTCACCCAAAGGTTGTTTCACAAAGTAGTGAATTTGATGAATCAAGTAGATCTTGTTTGCATGTCTGCATGTAGGTTCAACATATAAAATTTGTATCAGCTTATGTGTCTGAACTCAACTTTTTGAGGTTTAGATAATGTTGGACATCATTATGCGTTATTAATTTTAAGTCCTATATATTTTTGTCATTGTTGCAAAGCCTCATGCATTTCCCCTGGGATCTGACCTATTTGAAGAGCCTTTAAGGAGACCAGATATTTCCATTCTCTTGGAACTGGTTTCTTATAGAATTGTCCTGCACCTGTCCCTGGCATACCATCTGATGGGTCTAAAATGTAACTGCTGTTCTTCGTGATTTTACTGTCTTTCTCTTCTCCCTTCCTAATGATAAGACTTCTGCTAGTTAAAAATATATAAATGAATTACAACTGTAAGTTTGCAAGTAGGGTGGTATTCTGTCTCACCTTTCGTGTTTTTAATCCAGGAGGTGGCCATAGCTGCTTTAGAGATAGTGACGAAGCAAGGATTAGATCAAGAAGGAAGAAATTCTGGGAGAAGGCAGTGGATGTAGAAGAGCTATGTGGACCAGGTGAAACTTGGTGGGGTGTTAGAGGGGAGATGCGCGACAACTTTAACCACAGTAACGCACCAATCTCCTACGCAGATCATTTTCGGAACAGCCGATTTGTTGAATCGATTCTAGATGTTTATTGGGAGCTCCCTCCAGTGGCTGGTCCCTCCCTGACTCATCAAACCCGATATGATCCTGCTCGTGCACCTAGTCCTATTGTTGAAGATGGGCGCTATGGCTTGTTCCAGCGGCTTGGTTTGGGTAGGCTTGAGACGTCTGTATTTAATGGATATACCCAGATGGTGTATTTGCAAATTTCTGAACAAGAATTATAAAGACCTTGAGCAATAGATGAGGATGCTTCTTTTTGCTTTTTCACCCAATTGAAAATTGAGTTGTGTTAATATTAGTGTATTCTGCTCACTCTCTTCAGAATTATTATTTATGTTGTTGTCAAAAAAAAAGAAGTTGGTTTTAATGTCAGTTGTAGTTTACCAATCATTTTTTATGATTTTTAACCTGTAATAGTGATTTCAATTTTGTTACATTTAAAAATGTAAATCGAGAAATCTTGGTGGGCAAATAGCTTCTGTGTCAATTTGGTACTTGAATCTCATTAGATGTATTAGACATCTATATTAGAGGGATGCACGCAAATAATCGTACTATAAGCAAATGAGGACGTGTTTTTCAGCCCATTCTAATGATGGGACATATCAATATATGAAGCATATAGCAATCCTATATCTTATGGTATTTTTATGTGACATGATATTACTAAATTTCACTTCATTAATAGAATGTCTTTCGTTAGCCGTGAAAATTTATGGTCAAACAGTAGTTTGTGTTGTTAATTAAAGTAAATAAGATGCATAAATTCTTCTGTCTCAGTTTTTTATTACATAGATTATTTACAATTATTCAGTAAAACCAAACACCAAATAACCTAGAATAAAGGTAAAAGCCATTAAATATGAAATTTTTTTCAATCAATTTTAGGCAGATATTCCTATGTTAGTCTTCCATCGACCACAAACTCTTATCTAATTATAAATCAGAAATATATATATTACGTTTATTTAATGCATGACATTGAATTTACTATAACGGAACGCCTAAACTTTCAAATTGTTTCTATTTCTTAAATAAAATTTGAATACAATATAAAAATGAAGGATAATATTCGCCTCCCCGGGTTTTGAAGTTTCTTAGGAAACACTCTATTTATCATCCTTCGAGGTATACAACCAATATAAATAATTAAATCCATATAATTTAACATGACATAAATTTACTAGAAAATTAAAAATTAAAAAAATGGCTCTTAAATATATAAAATAAGAACCGTTTATCCAATAATTTTATGTCAAACTAGGTTGCATAAGTTTAATTGTATAAGTTGGTTATATATCTAGAATTATTATTGAAAAATACAAAAAATGACCCAAATTAAGGGGCCCCTTTGAAAAGTAACCTATTTTCCAAATATTTATATGCCATGACACTTTTGAATGTGAAATGACCTCAATATCCTTTATTTCTTTCTTCTTCACTCTTGGACAAAATCTTTCTTTACACATCACTGTTTTACATAATACATGATATTTTATACACGGTTTGTCACATATTTGTTATCTGAAAAACACAATATTAGCTTAGAAAAAAATAAACTGAGCTATGTTAAAATGATTTGAGTAATTTAATGCACAAAAAAAAAACTAGATTTTTTTAAAGAAAATCTGGGTTTTTTGGTGAGGAAGACGACAACTCGACAATGCTTTTCGTCTTTGTCGAGTATTGAGCACACTATCGGACACTATTCGATACAAAGAGAGGTGTCGAATATTATTGATTTACGTGATCGACATAACTCGACACATGATGTCGAGTGTCGAGCTCATTGTCGGACACCATCTATAGTGAAAGAGAGGTGTCGGATACTATAAGATTTACGTGATCGACAGAACTTGACACATGATGTTGAGTGTCAAGCACGTAATCAGACATAAAAATCGAGAATTTAGTGTCGAATTAGTTGTAACCCACACTCGATAACCTTTGTCATCAAGTGTGAGTCAACCGACACTTGACATATGTTAATCTAAGCTTATCGAGTGTCGAGCGTGAAAACACTCATCATCATCTACCTTCATCCATTGACTTCAAAACCACTATTTTTATATATCGTAAACTTCAAATAATTCATTAAGCACTTCAAAAACAATATACAACTATAAGTAACTTCGAAAATACAATAAATCATATACCTATATCATTGTCTACCCTTTTTTTTTTTGTGGGCAACGCAAATGAGGGGGGGCTTTCCAACCCCCGTGGTGACCTTAACGAGAAGGTTGATCCACATATGCGTCACCGAAGGGACTTAGAATGGGGAAGATTTGATGATAGGTATTGATTTTGGAGGAAAAGAAATGGAAATGAATTAGTTGAATTGTTAAAACTATATAAGTCATTTCGTAGTCAAAAGGGTAATTGCATGCAAATATTTAAAGAGTGGATTGTTTTTCAAAGAGGCCTCATAATTTGAATCATTTTTTGAATTTTCCTATTACTAAAAGATATTTTAGGAATAAAAATCAATGAACAAAAGAAATTTGGGCAATTCATCACTCTCACTCTCATCAGATTCAGTCAAGATAATGTAAATCTTCTACGCCTCTTACAATATCCCAAATGCCTCTATTGTTGAATGTGATTTTATTGGAACTTTTAATATTGATTTCGTAACAAATTACAAAATATTACGAGGTTCTTAAATTTTTGTAAATATACTTTGTGTTATTCAGTGTCTTGCCTGCGATCATGTTGGAGCTACTCTGGTGCTAAAATCCCTAATGACGTTGAAACAGATTTTTCGCATATCGAAATGTCTGGACTTGAGGCACCGGAAGGCTTAAGCCACCTTGTTTTTAGAATGAGTTCACAACTGAGATCGTAAGTTCTCAAGTTTTATATCTTCTATGGAATACGTAAATTTTAATTCTGAAAATATCGAATAGCTCATATAAATGAAATAGTTATATGAAGTTATTGTTAATATAGGTATGAAATTATATTTTATAAATATTGTTTCACTATAGTAATTTTTATACTATATATTTTTTATGTTATATTCTTATTTTATATTATATTAATTTATTAAATTTAATTAGATGACCCATTTAACATTCTCTGTATCCCTGTTGATTCGAATAGGTAACGCAGATGTGGATATCTATAATTTGAAGGGAAAGATTATCGCTACAATTAGGATTTACGACGGGCTCTAGCTACAGTGCTTGGATTTTAACAGTTGCTGATACGTTTGGCTCCTTTTTCATATTTTACTTGTTATGCAGGATTCCCTATGTTTGTCCTATGTTTGATTTGTTTAAGATTGGACAGCATCAGCATTGTCACGTGGGACTTCGAGGAAATTACATTACAACGCTAAAATAAAACACAGTTGATGTTTCTCATTTATTTATTTGGAAATTTTTAATAAATTCTTAAGAGAAATTAACTAGACCTGCATAGAACACCCAAAAGCATTACCAAAACAGCACATCTAATCTTAGTAATTAGTTTGGGATAGGACCTATACTTTCCTAGTTTCATGGATATTTTCACTCATCCCCTTATACTTTCTGAAAATCTCAATTTACCATACTGATAAAATAATTTGTTAATTTTGCAGTTGACATGTTTAACTATTAAAATCACAATAAAACCATCTGTTTAATTTGTGTGATTTTAATTTTTCTTAGGTGACACTTTCTTTTTCCTCATTCGTGATAAAATTAAATTACGATATTAACCTTTCTTTTCTTTAACTGTTAGTAAAGATAGAAGAGATTAGCGACACTTCCAAAATCATAAGAGAAGTTTTTGACGTTTAAGGATAGATATAATACACTTGCCACCATCTTTCACGAAATTAATTTATAGCTTCAAGATTTTAAGAACAGAATTTAATCTTTCATATTTTAAAGGTAGACAATATTTCGATCACGTATCTTTTGCTTAAATAAATTACATAAATCCAATCCATTAGTAGTTGTTAGAAAGGACTTTGATTTTTTTAAATTAATAAATATAACCAAAATCATACAGTAAAATTTGATTATTTTATTATAAACACTACATGGTTTTCCTTTTGACTATTTTTTTCAATTTTTAGTACTAAGAATTTAACAATAAAAATAAAAAATTCAATATCTTCATATATACAACAATTGGAGCTGGAAAGGAAAAGTCGTCATTTTTTAATACTATGCGGGTGTGAACAGGGATGGCGATGGGAAGAGTAGGATAGGGTATGACAATATTCATACCCTACTCTTATTAAAAAATTGATACTCATACCCTTCAAGGGCCTTAAGTTTCATATCTATATTGATAGGTGTCTATTTATGTATCATTTTCATATCAATTCATCTATCTTTCTTTGCTATAATCTTTGGTATTTTTATGTTTTTGTGTGGTTTTGATGTTTGTAGGAGTTTTTGGAGGAATTTGCACCAAAGTGAAGTAAAACCCTTCATTTTTACCTCTGCTAGTCAACCATCTTCTCGGATTTAATTGTATTCATATACAATGAACCGGATAACATGTTATATACCGTTGGAAAGCTCTCGAAGTCTATTTTCTAGAGAAATTTACGGTTCATAAATCCATTCAGTGTACCGAAAGTTATAATCAAAACAGTGTGAGAAGTGTAGAAATGTAATTCCACAAATCACTGTAGCATGTATAATACGGGACACTGTAGCAGGTTACTGTAGCAGAGTATATAAACACATTTTAGGGTTTTATTTGAATAACTTGAAGAGGGGAGAACGTGTTAGAGGCTGCATCTTTGGATTTCTCTCATCTCTTGGAGT
This sequence comes from Boswellia sacra, assembly GCA_013180625.2. NCBI lineage: Eukaryota > Viridiplantae > Streptophyta > Magnoliopsida > Sapindales > Burseraceae > Boswellia > Boswellia sacra. Next base: position 674,932 of record SNVD02005792.1, read on the forward strand.
TCTTGAAGGAGATTGAAGGCTTGGAAAGAGGAAGAACTACAAATCCTAAGAGATTTCATCAGATTTGCTAAGTTTATCATTTCCCTTTCATCTTCTGGAATTTTGATGTATTGTATTGTATTTATGACGTTTTTGAACATGTGTAACTGAATCTGAATTGGTTGAGGGTGATTTCAAAGCTCTTAATATGGTTCTTATGAGTTGATTGTGCAAGGAATTGTTATCTAATTCACTAATTGAAGTTGCTTGTATTCTCCCATATTTAATGCTTATGATTGCTTGCTGATTGTATTTGGGTGGCCAACTGAATATAATTTGGATGTTGTCTATTGCTAGACTAGAAATCTTGATCCGTAATTGTCTTGAATTTCTAATCATTAGTAGCAAAATTGTGATCAGAGATTGCAATTGGAGAATATAACCTAAGTTAAATAATCCGAGCTTGTGTGTTTATTGCTTAGATCAACCTATCTTTCTTATCATAATGCATCCATTGAATTAAACTCAGAGAGCTTGTTCTAGGTTGTTTAATGGATAGAGATTAAATAAAGAGCTTGTTTTATTTAACAACAAAGTAAGGAAAGATTGGGGTAATAGAGCTTGTTATTATCTACGGTTGATAACTTCAATGCTGTAATTGGATGACAATTCTACAATTAATTCGCAAATCCATATCTTGTGGTAGAGAAGGATCCCTTAACCAGGTTTCTCTCATTGATTTTTCAATCTGTTTAAATTTGCATTGTGTTATTCTTTACTTGCATTAATATTTTATCTAGTTAATCAATCAACAAAACCCCCCATTTAGTTTATTGTTGCTTTCGAATAACAAATTTAATTAGAATCAATTCTCGTGGGAACGATATCTTACTCATCACTTTATTACTTGTGCGACTAGTATACTTGCTTGTTTCAAACGCATCATATATCCTACACATATCTATTAATGAAAAACCGTACGCTATATTACTCATAGGATCTAATAAAAAAATAATACTAATAATTTAATTGCATTGAATAAAGTTTAAATATGATTTAAAACTCTAACTAACAAAAAAAAAAGCTTAATTAACAAAAGCCTTCATGATCTTCTTCTTGCAATTTATCTAAAAAACAAGTAACCAAACAAGTAACCAAAAAATAAAAAATAAAATGACCGTAAAGAAAAGTAATGCTAAAATCTTTTAAGATTTTCTTCTTACAATCATCAATCATGATTTTGACCCCAACTCGATAATTTCTGTAACATCAAATGATGAACAAAAAATTAAATTTAGTATTAAATATATTTTAAGTTATATTAAAACGATATAGTTTTATGTGTTAGGTATTAAACTTTTTATATTTTATTTAATAAATATTAATAATTTATTTAATAGAGTATGAAGGGTATGGGTACGTGAATACGTTGGTAAAATTATCATCCTATGTATGAATGTGTTTTGTTAAACTTAGGCAAGCAAATTTTATTCTATTTAAACAGGTGGCAGCATTTTATTGTTCCGGTCACATTCCAAACCCTACATTTGTCTGCACACAAACAAACCCTTAAACCCTAATTTCGCTCCTTTCAGTCTTTCTGAAAGAAAAATTCACTTTTTTCCTTCAAATTCTCAGCAACACCCAATCAGCTCCGTCGTTGTTGTCGTCGCCGTCACCACGTCCGCCGCCTCGAGTCATCAGCGTTAAGTATCAGTTTCAAATTGGATAAAATTTGGGCAGAACAGCTTTTAAAACCCTAAACTTCGCTCTTATGATGATTTCTGTTTATTCGCTCGATTAATGGTGGATACTATCTTTGTTTACTGATTCTGTTTCTTTACTTCTATTTGTAGCATTCAAGAAGTGAATTTTTATCCCGAAAGTTTGAAGCTTTGACTGAGCAAAGCAATGGCTCGTTTCAAAAACGTAAGCGAATATAGTTATATTTGGTTTATTTAGCTTTTTCAGTTTCTGCTGTGTTGCTGAGAAGGAAAAAGCAAGAAAATGTACCATGTAGGTTTAGGTTTAGGTGCACCGGGAAGTGCTTTTATGAAAAGCATGTTTTCAGTAGATTTTTGTAATGTGCTTTTATGGGGAGCATGTATTTAGCAGAAGTGAGTATTGTAAAAACCTTTGAAAGTGCTTACTTGAAGTGCTTTTATGGAAAGCATGTTTTAAGTAGAAGTGATTATTGTAGAAGCACTTGGAAGTGGTGACAGAAATACACTTGAAATATGTGTTTTCTAAAGAATAATACCGATAATTCTCAGCAACTGTGTAATTTTAATGTTGATATTATTGTGTAGTTTATTATTCTTGTTTTGATTAAAACAGAAGAAGAAGAAGGGATTTGTGAAACCGGTTGTGAAGAAGAAGCAGCCTACTGTGGATCACATCACCGGGGATAAGATACCGAAGAGTTTTGTGTTTTCAAGAGGGAAACTACCTGGTGCTCTCAGGCAGCTTGAAATGGACCTAAGAAAATTGATGCTCCCATATACGGCTCTCAAGCTTAAGGTAAGGCTTGGTTGTTTGATAATTACAATTTTGCTTCTTTGTTTCTTGAGCTCCTTTTGTTCCAACTTAATGATTGCTTAGATGGTAGCAACCACATTTAAAAAAAAAAAAGATTTAGGGGTGCATTCCTCTGAATATGCTTCTAAAGGGGCGGTCATGACTTTTAACAGGGTTTATTGATAAAAAGATCTTCCTGTGATGAAAATTTAACACAACAATTTGGGTAGAATTTTTCCCATGGAACAATTCATTTCGATCCCAACAGGTAAACATGATAAATGGTTTAATAGTGGTTACGGGTTTGGGAATCATTAAAGTTTTGAGTTATTTGAATGGAGTTGGATGACATAATTCATGAAAAATAGAGTCTATTAGGTTTTGGTTTGGGAATTGTGTGGATCTAAAATCCATTTTGGCAAATTAAAGGAAGGTGCACAAGTTTTTTAAACCTTTCAAGTCTTCGACTCCTTTTCAGTTGTCTTTTCATGAACTTAGACAGAAATTGATGGAAAAATATATTAACGAGTAAGGTTTGATGAGCTTAATAGATAAATTATAAATTAAAATAGAAGTAGTGGCAGATCTCCTATAAAATGCTTTCTACATTATAAAGAATGAATTTAATTGAACCGTGCACAGTACTATAATTCTAGAGGAATCTGTAACTTGCAATGCGTGTTCCTGGATCATTTCCTTTAAAAGCTATCTCTCAGTAGTCACATGTGTCCTCTGTTCTATATAGACAGTATTTAGCTGTTTTATTGTTGGGATAGTATTATTAATCAAATGATTCGTTTCTGATTTTATTTGTTGTATGACTGCAGGAGAAGAAAAGAAATAATCTCAAGGACTTTTTGAATGTCGCAGGGCCAATGGGTGTTACACATTTCCTCATATTGTCAAAGACTGAAACTGCACCCTACTTGAGGGTTGCGAGGACTCCACAGGGTCCTACTCTTACATTTAAAATACATGAATACTCATTAGCTGTTGACGTTGCTCGATCTCAGTTGCGTCCTAGATGTCCTCAAGATCTTTTTAAAAATCCTCCTCTGGTAATTTTCTCTTTAACACAAATTGTTGTTATAAGTTATATTCTGGTATAGATGCCATCATTACAGAGATTTTTTCGTTATAACCATCCAGCCATATAGAAAGTTGTTTCCTTAATTTCTTGGCTTCTAAATCAGTGTTTTCTTCATCAATTCAATCAATGAAGCTTGATCAAAAAAGTACTTATTTTTGCAACTCTAAGTCCTGTTCCCGAATTTCTTATTCATGTGCATCTCTTTTGTTGACATAATTAGTTTTTATGTGTGCTTCACAAAGTATCAGACTGAAGTAATATATCTACTTGTAAAATATTTTGAACAAGCAAATGGAACTTTGTCTTGTGTTTTTATTTGCTTTTTTCACTAATTCTGTTTCTTGAATATATTTTTTTGGCAGATTGTTCTTTCTGGTTTTGGAACTGGAGATCAACATTTGAAGCTCACTACTATTATGTTTCAAAACATCTTTCCAGCAATTGATATAAATACTGTGGGTGCTTAGACCATATAATTCTAATGCAAGAACTGGAGGGACATTTCACCCATGCTTAATGTTATTTTATCATGGATGTTTCAGGTCAAGCTTTCTACTTGCCAAAGAATTGTGTTGCTTAATTACAATAAGGACACAAAGCTTATTGATTTTCGGCATTACTCAATCAGACTACAGCCTGTGGGTGTTTCTCGTAGACTTAGAAAATTTGTTCAGAACCATCAAGTCCCTGATCTCAGGAGCCTTCAGGATGTGAGCGATTTTGTAACTAAGTAAGTATCTGGCTCTTTTGTATGTATGCTTATCTAATTTTTCCTTGCCCTCAAGGCTAAATAATTCTGCATAATTGAGAAAGTTTGATACAAACTACCTATTAGTAGAGGTGAATTTGTTTTGGTTCTAAGTAAAGCTGGTTCGTATCGTGCATGGAATGCAGATCTGTTGATTGATTTTGTGGTTCTCTAATATAATGATTTCTAATTGTAGGACTAATTATGAGAAAAACTAACAATTATAGTGCTTGAGCTGATTGTTGAAGATTTTATATAAGCTTTAACGATTATTATCTGTATGGATATTGTAGTTCTAATTTTAAACCAGTATGAAATTTCTTTCTGGGTTTTCTTGGCCAACTTGGAAAGTTCCTTGTATTTCCCTTCTCTTCTGTTATGTAATTCATGTCATTGGTACTGTCATCCTTCGTGGGAATGATGGATTCTGAGAGTTGGAAAAAAATATATAAGGTTTTCCAATGTTGTGTATACTGAAATCGACTTATTCTTTCCTTGTGACTTTTGAAGGGCTGGTTATGGGTCAGAAAGTGAAGCTGATGATGAAGCTGCAACAGTGACTCTGACAAGCGATCTTGGTAGAGTTAATCGGGCCTCTTCAAAGAGTGCTGTCAAGCTTCAAGAAATTGGACCCAGAATGACTTTACAGCTCATGAAGGTTGAGGAAGGATTGTGTTCTGGTGGAGTCATCTTCAGTGAATACGGTATGCCTATCTTCTGAATGTCTTGTTTTCGTTGCCCTGTTAGGAAAGGGATGATTGATATTTGATTAACATGAAACATATTGAGAAGATGTTATCTCTAGTGTGTCAAGTAATTGTTTAAAGGATGTCATCTAAGTTACTGTACTCTTTTGCATTGACATGGTTTGCACATTTCACCACCGGTGCTTTTTGATACAAAGGCTTGCTCAGCTTATTCTTTTTAATGAATGACTAAATCTCTTGTTATCTGTTTTGGATGCACTACTGTCATGTTTCTTCTGAAATCCTTGTTTTTTTTTTTTTTTTTTTTTAAGACTTGGTTGAATCTCTTCCAAGGGGATTCCTTGCTCATTTTGTTTCACTTTTTTGCTATATATTTTTTTTTACCAAACACTATTCACTTTTGATCTCTAGTCTTAATATCGTCTCTTCTACTCTGGAACCAGTAACTATCTTTTTCTCATATGTTGGACTTATTCTTCCCTTTTCACTTTATTTTGTCTGACAATTATTTAGGCCTCCTTGTTAGTCCTCTTCTTCCTTTGTGAATACCTTAGTCAATGTCTATGTGCTCGCATGCGAAATGAACATTTGCATTACTGTGTTGTGCATCTGTACTAGTGACCATTTTCTCTAGTTGTCCATTTCTGAGAATTGATGTATCTATATATCACTTTTTCAAGGTTTTTATCATGTTTCTTTCTCCTTTTTTCTTCTCAGGACCTGTTGGTGATAAGAAAAAGGACAATAGAAAGATGGAGAATCAAGAGGATGTTGAAGAAAGCGAGGACGAGGATGGTGATGAGGATGATGAGCATTAGTACCTTTCCAAATTGGTTACGATACTTGTTCCGTATATGATTTCACTTTTTTGGGTTATCATAGTTGGGTGAGATTCAAAACAGAAGGGTTCCTATTTAAGCGGATATTTATGGATCCATGTTTTGGCGGCACTACCACTAGTTATCCCCCCTGCTTTTTGTTTTTGTTTTATTGTTGTAAAAGATAAGATTTCGGAGGTTCATAGAATGTATTCTTAGCACTATGTATAGTTTCAGATATGACATTGCTGATGACATGCCATGGCTGTGCAGCAATTTTCACAGGGACACAGAATAGGAGATTGATTATCCATGAAGCTTCCTGAAACATTTTACAAGGCTTCCTTCTATGAGAAAACAATCCAAATCCAAAACCCTCTTATGTTTATGGAGCACTGCCATTCTGCATCAAATTTATAAGTGTTATTTTCTTAGATGTAATGATTTTTGTTATCCGAAGTATGCTTTTTGATGTTGTAAGAGTGAAGATTCATGTTTTAAAATATGCACTAATACTGTAGCAAGAGCTGAAACAATATCATCACTTGCTATTTTTCACACTTTGCCAACTAAAAGGCGACAGGCAAAATTTGTCCATACTTGCCGACAGAATTTGTTAGCGAAGCTAATCAACCATTTTATAATCATAACCTTTGCCATCCCTTTTTCAGAATCTGCATTTTTCTGGTGCAAAACGCAGCCACATTTGTATACAAGTAGCTATACCAGTTGGTGGAGATAGCTGGTACAACTCATATTCGCATTAAGGCTTGTAGAAGCTATATGAGTAGCCTTAGGTAGTAAAAATAGAATCCTTTATATCCTTTCACAGCTTTTTCATCTACTTTATCTTTTCCTCCTAATCTTTATGGTGTAGTTTTAATGTGTGCTTTAATGGTATGTTAACATCTCGAAGAGTGCATAATGTCTCTCAAAAAGTATATTCAATTATTGAAAATTTGGTAAAATAAGTAATTTATTAATTACAAATCATTAATGTAATGTTACAATGATATAAATAATAAAGTTATATAATTTTCGTAGGGCACTCTTTAGCATTCAAAGTGTTAACTCGTACTTTTAATATAGTCAATTAATAATATAATATCAATCTAATAACATTATCAAACTAGTTAATCTTTCGATTCTGAGTGAAGGGTTGATTACTTGATTTCCTTTTCCTTTTTTCCGAAAAAAGGAGAATATTATGGCATCCTCCTATATATTTGTCACCACAGGGCTAGTTAGTGAAGATTTGGGGAGTTGTAAATTTGAACCTTCATCAACAGTAAAAATACCCAACAGCTTACCGCTAAGCAATCTTAGATAAGATTGAGATTCTATTTGCCTAGAAAACAAATTTCACAATCAAAATCCACCTAGCTTAAAAATTTAAAATAACGCGAGAAGGGTGAGGGAGAGAGAGGAGAAAGCAATCAACAAGCAAGCCATTATCCATTTTATACATTAACTACAATACACAGAAAAATATAGGAGTAACAAAAAATAGACTAAGCAAACTTTAACTAAGTGGACGTCTCCGGTGCTATAATTCTGCTAGTAGGGAGTTTTCCCACAATAACTAATTAAATACACCAAACTTATGATAATTTGATAACATATATGCTTCTTAAGCAAAGATCACAACTCAACATTTTTCAACAGATTTCAGGAAATTCTTGTTTAATTCTTCAGTCTTCAACATCGTTTTCGCGCTAACTTCTAACTTCGGTTCTTGCACTTCTCCATGGCCCTTGGAGCTGCAAGTAGGCAGATACCAGAGTCAGTTTCAGGATATGCACCAAATAAAAAACATGCAAAGTGATACTGAAGTTTACCTTCAGATTTAATTCATGTTGGAGAAATGAATAAAAACCCAAAAAAAAAAAAAACTATTTCATGTTATGCTCCAATTAAGTGATACATACCGAGCCCAATTGCCTCTGAACCTTTCATGATCCTCATCCTTCTACATGAGTCAGTAAACATACTGTAACAAAAACAAACAAGAATAGAATCAGAAGGAAATACTTTTTTAAACCAAGTATAAGACAATAAAATTAATAACCGAATGTGAGACATCAGATCAGAAGATTTAGATCAGGCTGGTAAAGATTTAGAAGGACATTTCAGTGCCCAGTTGCATGTGCAATGTTGCCAAGTGATTCTCAACTTTCATAGGCAACAAATCACATAATATTAACTTTTAGAAATCAGGTTCACTTCAGTATTTCCCTTGATGATGAGGTGATTGCATAGGAAAATTTAAGTCCATTTTTATTGCATATTTTCAATTCACAAACTAGAACAATATAATTCAGTTTAAGAGAACACATAAAAGGTGAAAAAAAAAAAATACCCCCAAGGGACATCGCCGACAAGCATCCAGTCACCATCCTTGTCTTCATATGTAAGAACATATTCAGAGCCATGTAGAAGATCCATCAAATGACTCTCACTCAGGCCATCTCGCCCAGGAAGTCCATTAGAATCACACTGCCCTGAATCACAATCATTAATAAACACAAGTAAATACTTTTTCGAGCTTACAAATTCAATAAATATAGTAGATACCAGGATAGCACACAGGAAAAAACAGTTGCAAACATGTCAAGTTTATTGTTTCTACCTCTCACAAGGCAACTGCCTTATTGCGTAAAGAGGATCTAACATTTTAGGTGGTGTTTTTTAATATATAATGGTTTATGGTGTCCACACACACACACACATGTACATAGGAGAAACAGAGTGAGAGAGTGTACCAATGGTAAAGCAGCTGAACATTTTCTCAAGAGCTGATGAGAGTTCCGTGTAGTTGTTGTAGGTTTTGAGATCAACCTTCCTTAGATATGGAGCACCATCCATGCTAACCTTTACATAGAGGCACCCAGATCCTGACTTGCCTTCAACATCATTATTGTTCTTTGCCAAATTAGAGGCCATAGTGATCTTCCTGAATGATCTGATTGGTGGCCATCCAACCACCTGCGCCCTGTTACAAAAAGATTGGCTCAATCATGCATCCAAGTGAACTATACTCATTGATCTAAGAAAAGATCAAAATTCATATAAATGTGGGGAAATAAAAAAAATAAGAAATAAGAGGGGCTACAAAAGCTAACAATTTGTTTTGACGAGATTACATATGCAACTTTGTAAAATTTTTCAAAGAAACTCCTCATACAGGAGACTTACATGGGGAAAAGCATGAAAAGTTGGAAGAAAAGAACATAATATATACACAATTATGACTCAAGAAATTGAAAACCAAAATGGTAAGCAATAATAAACAACGCATCAACTAACCAAGATATGTAAATGATATCTGAAACAACAAATGCAATTAAAGAAACAAGAAGAGCAAATCCTATCAAAGAAACATACATAAACCTGAGAACAAAAACTACTACAAAATAAAGGTATAACAAACGAACTGAACACATAACAGGAAACAATAGTTTTACCGTAAACAATTTTGAGGTTCTGTATAGGCACACAAAAAATAAAATAAAATAAAACAATTACGTTCAACTGAGCTGATAGAATATTATATTCATGGCCTAACTGAACACAGACTTCCTGAACTTTATTGTTTCCATAAACCAGGATAAAACAACTCAAAAAAGGGAAGATTTTTGGGGTGATTAAGCTTACTTTGAAGCAGGAGCACTGCTAGGCTCATTTGCAACAGGAACTTGATTCTTCTTCTCTTGAGTTGACGGCTTTGGAGATTGAGGCATACCAGCAGCCTCTTTCAGAATCTTGTTTTTGTCATCCAAACCACCTCTAGGAGAATACAAGACACCACCTTTACTCAAATCAGTCTCAGATTTACCATTCATGGACAGACCCCAGTCGCCAGAGGATCCATCAATGGCATCTGAGAAAACCCTTTTGGCACCAGAGACTATGCACTTCAGTGGGCTAAGAGAGTACCCATTAGTGCTGTTGTCAATATCTTTGCCAAAAAGAGAGACCCCATGAGCTGCAGGTTTCCTCTCAGGAGACTGAGAGCCAGGCAAGCCAAGCCTCAGCTCAGTCTCCTTGAAGTTGAGAGAACTTTTGTTGCTGGTGTTGGAGTTGGTGTCTTTGTTGTTGATTTGTTCAGTGGAAAGAGTAGAAGAGGAACAGGAAGATGAAGAAAGCTTATCAGAGCTTCTTTGCATTGAAGAAGTCTCTGCTAAGCCTATGTAATCATGCTCCAGTGGTGTAGACATTAAACTTGTTAGAACAAATGAAAGCAAAGACTCTCAAAGTATACACAAAGCAAAGCAAACCAAATAGTTTCAAGAGAGAGAGAGGTGAAAGTGAGAGACTCTCAGGCAGTCAGGCTAGCTATGCAAAGAGTTGGTTTTGTTAATGCAGAAAAAGAAGCTTCTTTGGCCTTTCTGTAGCTACTTTGCCACCCATTAAAAAAATTTTTAATATCAAAAGAACATCAATTTTCTTTTATTTCATTCTCCTGATGCAAAAACTTTCCTTTATATCCCTGTAACATTGACAACAAAATATGAAATGAAAGTTTCATTTTTCTAATGCAAAAACTTACCTTTATATCCCTGTAACATTGACAGCAGAACGTGAAATGAAAGATTTGATTATCTTCAAACAGTAAAATATGTTTTCAGAAATCCCATAATGCAAAAAATATGTTTAATAAAATTCTTTTCTATGTATTTACATATGGTACTCCTCTGTCATATCATTTCGTAGTTTCGGATTACATATTTTTTACACAAAATAAATACAATAAAACTTTTAATATTCTGAAAAAATAAAAGAAACAAAAAATAAATATAAAATTTCCTATTTGGCAGAGTCACCTTTTGATTTGGTTTGATGCTGTTCCTACTTTTTTAAATCAACTCCACCGACACATCACTGAGTATTTCCGGCAACCTTTTACTCCCTGTTGCTGTCTCAGTATCACCATTACTTTATTTTGTTTTATTTTTTATATTCTTGCAATGAATTATTTAATAAATAAATAAACAAGATGCCTTGCTAACCTATACGGAATCCCTGGTGCAAGTTAGCAAAGAGAGAAAGCGAGGGAAAGAAAACACATGGCAGGAAAAGAAAAGATTGTTCAGGTTTCAGAAATGAGAGAAAACAACACAGTTCCAGACCTATTACGATAAATCTTGTTGCTGGGATTTTGTTTTTATTTTCATTCTTTTATAAATGTTTTACTGGATTGATTTCTTAACTTTCTTAACTTTTACTCAGATGAATTTGGAAACATGCAAGGCTTGGGTTGCAGTGAGGACAATATGGTGCCAAAATCCTGGAAAATTGGGAAATTTTCCTGGAAAAGCTGACATTTTTTATTCTATATGCAGCAGAAGCAAGGTACTCAGTTTATCTAAATTTTTAGATATATAAAAAGGGTTGGAGTACATCTAATATTTTTAAAAAATATAAATACATTTAAATGGTACAATGTTGTACATGAGTTATGTACAATGTAACAATGCTATTTTTGCTTTACTAGTTTCCTTAGTGGTGAACAAGTACCTTACGATGACCCTTCTAAAAAAGATTTTTTATTTATGATAAATATAAATTTATTTGCACTTGTTCATTTTAGAAACCTTTTTACTTGGTAAATGTACTCCTGGACAATCATAAAAAAGTAGAGGTGGTAATTCGTGTCATTTGTGTCGATTTATTTAATTATTCGTGTCAAGACATGAAACACGGATCCGACACGGTTATTAAACGTGTTATCCACTTGTTACAATCGTGTCATATTTAATTTACATAATTTATTTAATTGTTTAATCTAATTATGCATAATATATTATATTATATATATTTATATCAATTAAAATTATTTTTAGAATATAAACTATTATTCGTATAAAATATTGTTAAAATCATCATAATTTATTAATTTGTAAATTAATTTACTTTATAATATAAAATTTTCAGTTTTATAATATATATATTGTAAGTAGGTAACAATTTATATCATTAAATGAGCTTACATGTTAAGTATAGACAAAATATGTTTAATTGTTCATGTCATTAAACGGGTTGAAGTGTTGAACACCTTCAACGCGAATCCGACCTATTTATTAATCGTGTATCATGTCGTGTTCGCGTGTCGTGACCCAAATTGCCACTCTTATCAAAAATTATTTAAATTGATTTTTTATTTTTCTAACCTCAAAAATTACTTTATTTATTTATATTTTTAGTAAAATTCCCCCACTCTTTTTTTTTTAGTAAAATACCCCCTCATAGACAAATAAAATTTTTGTCATTTAGGAACAATTCTTGATACCCTAAACAGGCACTCTATAGCAAAAGAAAATTTCCGAAATCCGAATAAACATGCAATACAACATATTGACAAACACCAAAAATTTTTTTATTACTTGACATATTCTAAAATATGCTCTTCTATCGCTTGTCGCTTTGTAGTCTTTAAAAAAATACATAAATAAAACTTTAAACCATAAAATTTGATCTCACTTTAAATCTCAACTATTTCACTGTTATTTTATTCGTTAGATTATTTTTTTATTATCATTTTAATAATAATAACAATAACAATAATAAAGATAATTGACTGACCGAAAAATTTTGAAATTACACACTTTTTCATTCACTAAGAGAAGATGTTATTTTTCGGAGGATACTTAAAAAAGAAAAAGAAAACTCTGATTGTTGATTTAAGTGTACAAAATACTTAAAATTAATAATTTATTTTACCACTAATATTATTAACGATCAATTTATTTCGACCTCTTTAAGCAGAGCTTATTGTAGTAAATCTGATTGGAGTAAAGCATGTAAAAATAAAGTTTTTATAAAATATTTAATAATTATTTAATTGAATGAATATATAACTACTTATGACGTTAAATTATCAAAATTATTTTTTTTAAAAGGAAAGAATAATATAAATCTTTAAAATAAGGTAATAGTTTATTTAATATATTATAATTAAAAAAACTTAAAATATTTTTTTTCTAAAAATTTTAATTTTAAACTTCTTGTATAAGATATAAGACAATTTTTTTAATTTTTTAATAATTGATCAACGTTTTTTAGATAATAATCAAATAATATAAATAAATTCTTAAAAAACTTTTTACATTAGAAATATTATTTTAATCGACAGATAGGCGAATCGAAACCAAAGCACCCTAAATCGTTTGAAATAAAATTATTGTTTACAATTTCAGCTTCGTAGTCATTTTCTATCAATCAATATAAGTATGTGATTGAAATCTTTGTTGAGTATCCAAACAAATAATTTTTTACAGTACGGAGAGCAGTGAATTGTCGGGATGAATCCCAGAGTTACCACGCCTGTACCTTACCGTAATAATTGTGTAATCCAAAAGAAGGGGATGGCGTGCAGGATCCAACGGTGCACAGTAAGTTGAAAAAACCGTCCGTCAAGATTCCTCCACGTAACAGTAGTAATTGGGTAGTGATTAGGGGACATAACGGCGTTTGCTGGGCGTTTTGACGGTAATTAACCCGACATGATTGAGTCGTTGACTTGTTGACCGCAGTGTTTAACCCGTTTCTTCACCCGTTTACACCTTGTCTTCTAAAGCTACGCCCCGTTTTTTGACCCGTTCACTCTTTGTCTTCTAAAAGCTTCTCTTTGCTTTCTTCATTTTTCTTTCACTCTTTTTGACCTAAAAGGGTATCAATTCATTATTAGTTAGTGGAAATTTATTCAATTTTTTAATTTATTTTTTAATAATATTAGATTTATAATTTATATATAATTCAAATTTTATAGTATAATATAATAATTTATATAACAAAAATTAACTAGATAAATAAAATTTTACTCTATCGACTGTCATATCAAGTTATAGAGTTTATATTATATATATATATGTTATAAGTTTAACATCACGATTCATTTTTATATTATTTTATCATGTTATACTCCATTTGTTAAAATGAATATAAATGTAAATATTTATAGTATATCCAAAATTATAGGAGGTTTCTATAAACAATAATGCTAATGATATAACTAAATTATACAATCTAACTCATACAATCAGTATAAATTCATTGGATGAGTGAGTCTTATTTTGTTTATTAAAAATTAGTTATTTTATTTTTTATTTTTATCCGTCTAATGAATTTATTTTATTTCAGATTATATAAATTAGGTTGTACAACGTGATTATATAGTTAGCATTACGCTCCTGAAAAGACCCTCCACATTTTTTAAAAATTCAAATTTCTTGATCGATTGCTCACTAGTTTATCCACTTAGACTACTTTACTTGAGTCTCGAGCTCTACTGTCGATAAGCTCTACAACTTGACAATCGAAATAAGTTCTCAGAACTATAGAATTGTAGAGTACAGTTGGTTACAACAATAAATTAAAAAAATGTGATTATTTTTCAAAAACTCCTTATAATATTTATTATTTTTTGGAGACTCTAATATAAATGAATAATTGTGTCATTATAGAATGGATCTCGACTCGATTAACAAATGATCTACAAACATGATTGTAGATGAGTATGACCCTAAGCATGACTTATGTAGAGGCAGTACTCTTGAATCAATCAATCAAAACTTTTATCATGATAAATAAAAAATTTTTCCAATAAAAAATGAAAATACTTAAAACAACTTTCGAAGAATATCTATAAAAATATAACCAATGAATTTTACATAATTAACCCATCATTGAATAAATTAAAATTTTATTATAGAAACACTTATAAGCGCACACACACACGCTCTCTCTCTCTCTCTCCATATAGTTTTATATATATGTAGTGAGAAGTAGTTGCTTTCCTTTTTTTTTAACAATAATAATAATAATTGTTAAATTTATAGGCTTAGTACATTGCATCACTTGAAAAGCCACCCACTAATGCCCTTAGAAAAAGAAGCAATAAGAGGTAGGCACACATCATTATTATTGTTCATTATTTATATTCTTTTCATCTTAATTCTAATGGGCTGCTTCTTCAATTACATAATTGCTCGGTTGAACTTTCAACTTTTCTAATCTTCTATATAAATACTAGATAGGAAAATTAACTTTTCAGGATTTTATTTTAATATAATAAACTCAGAAACCTTAGCATAATCGCCACATACAAATTAGATGCTTTGTTGTGTCTCATCCACTAAGAAAAGTGAGATCACAACCACCAATCAAGCTTAATCGAAATCCCATCTTAAGCATGCTTATAGATATCTTGTCTCTTGACTATGGCCTCGAAGTTTAAATTAATCAGCTTATTTGCTTCATTTTTTGATTCTTTGGTGACAAATGTATATCAACCAAAATCAGCTAAATTATTTTTCTATTTGCTACATGACACTCTACTTTTGTTCTTCGTGATATAGCTAAGTTGGCCTTACCTCATGAACTAACCAAACACAATATTTAATCTCAAATATTGCTCCTCTTACGAACTTTATTTATTTATTTATTTTTGCAAGAGATGTATATACCCTAGCTTTGAATGAAGAAATTAAAAAAAAAAAAACGCGTTATTAATCCAACGATTATTAAAACATCAATAACATTTTCGACCCAATAATATACCCTACCTTTGACTTCTTACAAGGGCTTCATTTAGACTTAATACACAATATAGTACTATGGCTTGTTTCCAATGGCTCTTGACACTTCTCAGTGGCTACATTTGATTCTAAGTTTTCGTGGCATTTTCGAATCTATTTCCACTAAAATTTATGAAATCTTCTCTAGTTGCAACCCTTCGTCCTTTTTGTGCAACACATTCTTATCCTTAAGCACATTATGTTTGAAATGAAGTCAATACATAGAAAGCAATAGAACGAATAAAGTGAAAGGGTTGCATTAATAACCATTTGGAGGTAGATTCTCAGTATATAGGTCAAGTATGTTCCATTTGAAAATTTTGATGTGCAAAATCTGTTGATGGAGATTGCACTTGAATTGTGTTGGGGGAAAAAAAAATTCAAGATGTATCTTGATATGTATCTCTCGTAAATACATAAAAAGTGCTACGATCGAATTTCACTCATACTAAAAGTGGATTATTCGATATATCCATATAAATATATTTTGGTATTGTATTGAAATGTTTATACATTTATAATAAGATTGTTTAAGATATTATCCAAACCTAAACCCTAGGGCGTTGTGGTCAATTTCTGCCTTTTCAAATTACTAGATCTCTTTAGTGAGTTGTAAACTTATAATCAATTGCTTTATATTCTTGTCTTCATTCCAAAGATGATGCTTTCTTGACATTAAATTATGCAAATGCATTCATTCGTTATCAATAACTTGAATGTGCATGGTACCCCATTTGTCCCCCACGCCACATTAAAAGTTTAATAGGCCTACTACCACTTTAATTACAAAGAAGAAAAAACTTGGTCCCTTTACGAGGATAACTACTTGTGACTACTAGTGCATTGCATACGCAATTGATCTCATCTTGATCACATTTTGATTGCGATCATGTAGTTAAAAATGAATACACAAGTAACAAAAGATTTGATTATATATATATATATATATATATATATATATATATATATATACGCGCGCACACCTAACATGAAAACTTTATATTAAAACGGTAACTAATTATGTGTTATAAATATATATTTTCTATTATTATCTATAGTAATACTACTCTTATAAATTATATATACAAACTGATATGATACTTATCAGTATTTATTAAATCAACTATTCTCTTGTAATACATTAATTTGTATATAAAATTTTGTATATAAAATTTATAAAATTAGCATTATTCTCTGACCCATATTATAATTATATTGATCGAAATTAACTAATATATTATTGTTAGCTATTTTAGTATATAAAAAAAATTATCGATCTTAATGCTGTAGTTTGACTTGAAAAATAAAGCGAATTTGAGGCATAATTGAGAGGATAAAATCAATGTTGATATCTAGCTATCATAATCATCACATTGTTGTGGATTTTCTCTTGACATATTTAATTCTTTTCAACTCTTTGGATTTTAACGGATGAGGGGACCTATAGCAGTGTGAAGAAGGAACATTAATGATGTAAAATCTTGGCTATAATTAGCCTACTACTATGCCATTCCTCTTAGATAGTTAATGAGATTCATAAATAGCAAAAATATTAAAATTTAATCAAACATTCCCTTTTGGCTCTTTAGTTTAAAGTTTTAAAATTTTCATAATTTTTTTGAGAAAAAATCTGCTAATAATACCATCATAATATTATTGAATCTTAATCAACGAACAACAACAATCACATTTGGTATATTATTATACACCTGTCTCGTGAGTATTTAATTTCAGTCCTAATTTTGTTTGTTTACTTTTGTACTTAAACATCTCAAAATATTCAAAAACTTTAAGAAATTAATATAAAAATTTCTATAACATTATGATTATTTATAAACATTTTCTTAATTTCCACATATTAAAACAAAGAGAAGGGGGAGGGACATCCATTTCTTGAGAGAGTCTACCGTGTCTCCACTGCACAGCCCACATGGTGCGGCTAACCAATAATGATATAGCTAACCAATAGGAGGTTGAAAAAGTGAGAGAGAAAGCACAAAAGTCACACACTCTCTAATTCTCAGCCTCTTATTGGCTTGCTGTACCACGTCAGCCCAGTCACGTAGTGCAGCGGAGGCAGAGAAGAGTTTCTCCTATTTCTTTCGTTTCAACACATATCACCCTAGAATTGAGAGAATCTTCTCATCTCTAGTAGGAGAAGGACTTCCATACATCCGCTGCAGTACAGCGAACGGTCTAGAACACGTCACGTAGGCACCTCATGCTAATGTGACACCTACGTGGCATCTCCTGATTGCATCTACTGCATTGCAGTGGATGTATGACAGACTTTCTCCTCTCGCAGCTTTGTTTGACTAAGAACACCTACCAATAAAATAAACCCACGTGGCAATTTCCTCACTTAACCCACAGAAGGTTCTCTAAGATTAATTAAGGTTACTTATGTCCTTAATTAGGGCTCCCCACCTCAATAACAAGAAGTACTTAATCTACACAAAGGGTTACATTCATCTAACAAATTATCGAAATGATAACGAATGTAAAAAAAATCTTGACCATGTACTTTTATTTTTTTGGTGGGTCTCCATTGCCGCCCACCATTGCTACAGTGAAAGCAAGTTGCCTATAAAAACTTGGATTTGTTGTCCTCCCTATATATACCCTAAAAAGGGATTCAAGTTGTGTTTCCATTCCAATATTCCCAACTAAAAAAATTCTTTTTTGTCATGGAGCCACTAACATTCTGCTACTTCTGACTTTCTTGTGTTATGTATCACAGGACCATGATACAATTTGCATTCCGAACCCTAAAAAGTGTTAGCGTCTCAGGAAATTCTTTCAGAAACATTCTCGAATTTAAATTGAATTGAATCAAGTTATCAATCCATTGAAATATCCTTGAGTTCATTGTTAAGTGATACAAATCTGTGGTTGGTGAATCATATGGATCAAATCAAAATAAAGAATTGAAAATGGATGATTGAAGCTTAGGATATGATCGCATCACTTACATGACATTATCATTAAGAGAAATGTTAGCAACATTCTCTATGATATTTTTTTATTCATTTTATATTTCTTGTCTAAAACTGTGTAATTTGGTAGTTAGATCCGCAGTCTACCTGCCATTAATGAAATTTTTGTACATATTTATTAACATGTATGAATTAGAGAGTGAATAATAGAGCGTTGCTAGCATTTTTTTTTTTGTATTATTATGCTATTTTTTTAAGAAATGATTAAAAATTATTCGTTTACCTTACCATTTCGCCAGGAGAAAAAATTTTCAACTGAAACAATTTGTATCATTTCTACAATTATTGTAATGATTTTTTTTTCAGCAACTTCTACGTAGGAAAAAAAATCCTTTACAATAAAAAATTTAAACAAAATTCCTTTAGAATCATTATGATATTGCAATAAAAATCTAAGGTAACTCAAATTTTTTATCTCTTGAACTCTTAAGAAAGATCACATTATAACGAAAATTCCCTTCAAGTTTATTTAATTTCCAGCTTTTGGCTCATAAAACATATAATGATGAATGTCTCTACAGACTAAAGCAACTTAAGAATGAACATGGAAGCAATTTAGTGTGGTAACCATCAAAGTGCATGTTAAATACGGAAGGTTATCAATTAATCATCCTGTACCAAAAATATAGCAAGCAAGACACATCAATTATTCCCAACTGTAAAAGCTTCAGAGATGATCAAAAACCTGGAAAGTTTATAATTACTTCAAAATTCAAACTTGGAACTATTTTGCACTCATGCATGTCTGGCTTTGGGCCACCTTGTTATCATACTCTTTCCTTACATGATAAATAATTCTTTGAAAGTTTTCTCAAAGCTTTCCCTGAATTGTTTCTGTCAATGAACAATGCAGCCATTTCTGTTTCAAGACATGTGAAAATTATTTAGCATACCCAAGATGTTGGAATTTATCACAATTATAATTTTATCAATCTTTTCCATATCTGCTTTTATAATTTATATGTACATCCAACACGTCTTGAACACGGCATATACATTGCTAAAACTATTTAAGCTTTTTGGAACGCTTTTGAAATGTAACAGTTTCAACATTCAAAACATAATGGAAAATTATATATTCTTATTTGATCGTGACTGGCAAGAGATGAAGAGCCTCAGAGACTAATATTCCTAGCTTTTCGAAAGCTAATTAATTTTTATACTATTGCATCAAATGAACTAGTATTTCCTAGGTACAAGAAAGTATGTGCAGAACCTCCATGCAGAGTTTTGAAACTTTTAGATAACTATTAACCATCTTTTCTGTGATTTGTTTTCAAGGAACTTGAAAGCAATGCACACATAAATTATTAGACCTTATTTGGAAGTTTTCATAAAAGGATTAGATTCATGTAACAAGAAAGTATGGAAATGTCCCTTGATTCAATCAGGAGTGATCGTGTTACAGCTTATGCACAGCAGTTCATGTAGAAAAGGAGCCAAGACATCAGGGCCACTTGCTTGCTTACCAAACATAAATTGGAGATTTTAGACAAACTTGCAAGCTTGATTTTCACTTAGCGTCTTGGTTTCCCAAACAGTCATGCACCCCTCACGCCCACAGGATGTTGCAGTGGAGTCCCCATTTGGATAATCCTCATTTGGGAGTCCCACATTGATTGGTTAAGGGAAGGTCATGGGGCTTATATATGAGAGGAGTTCCTCCACCTAATAGACTAGTCTTTTGGGCTGGACACTTATTCCATGTATGGTGGCCCATTTGTTGTAAAATTATTGTTGTGCGCAAGCGGAAGCGATCCGTAACAAGTGGTATCAGAGCCAACCCAAGACAGCAATGTGTGGACTCGTTTGGTTCAGACAAGGATGGTGTTGATGCCCACCGGGGCCTTGTCGTTGGTTCAGACAAGCATGGTGTTGATGCCCATCGGGGCCTTGTCGTTGTGGAGGATTATCGTTGGTGGTTCAGACAAGGATGACGCCTACCACCACCGGGGCCTTGTCTGAGGAGGGGGATTGTTGCAGTGGAGTCCCCATTTGGATAATCCTCATTTGGGAGTCCCACATTGATTGGTTAAGGGAAGGTCATGGGGCTTATATATGAGAGGAGTTCCTCCACCTAATAGACTAGTCTTTTGGGCTGGACACTTATTCCATGTATGGTGGCCCATTTGTTGTAAAATTATTGTTGTGCGCAAGCGGAAGCGATCCGTAACACAGGATAGGTCATCTCCATGTGCTTGTGACTTCTGTACTCTGTGTGCAGGGCATTGTTGACCTAACATAAAATTGAATTATTGGTGTCGCTGAACCTGTTCACTTACACTACATCATTCAGGCTAAGGTTGGAATTCTGGGGTCACCCATCACCAGAAAACAATAATGGTAGGCCCTAAGAAATTATCTGAATGCCGAGTATTTCTACCGTAAATTTTAAGAATTCGGATCCTTTCCTGATCTAAATTTAAAGGAACATCACAATGTCAATGTCGTTGATACGTAGACATCATAATTTAAATGTGTGCTTTAGTTTTAGTAAGGTAAAAGTAATTCGGAACAGAAGGAAATTTGTATCCAATGATGCCAAATGTTCATTGGTCATTGTTATGATAACCAAACTTTATTTCTTTATTTATTTTTTCGGTTTTTTGTTGCTGGGCCAAGCATTAGTAATTATTTCATCTGTATTTTTGATCTGTTAGGACCTTTGCAGGAAGCACACTTTTGTTTTTATAAAGGGAGTGCTGGTAAACACAAAAATGGAGGGCTACAACTGTTTTTCAGTTTTCGCATGCAAAATTAATGCAATGAAATGAGTACCATGTTTAAGAGGTAAAAAGTGCTTTTTGCTTTGGTGAAAATAATGATTAGTAATCTTTTACTATGGCAATTGATGCTAAAGAAAAAGTGATGAACAAATAGTATTTCGTAAAGCACGAGTGAAAGTTTCAACCAAAGAAGTAAGAGCATAATGTTCGGTACTCATGAGCGTCCAAGACTATGATGGAAACCTAATTATATTGTAGTAGAGAATGACTATTAATATATTATTGCATGCATTATCATATTGGTTATGTCTATGCTAGCAAAAGTTTCAAATTAAGATTGTATATGGAAGCTCATAATAATGTAGAGGCTCCACACATTCAGAAGGATTACCAAAAATGTAGCTCTCGTAACAGTTAATGCAACAATGACTGATGTTTGCTAGAACACTCCAGCTATTGGTTAACCAATGTTGCATTATTGCAGGCAGAAAATGAGTTTCTCATATACTCATCTTATTAGCTAGCCACCATCATGACTGGCTTTAGCACCGGAGAGCCCTGCTGGGCTCTTTGACAATAATATTTTTTCTGCAGTTTCTGGACTCTACCTGAAGCTCACACTCAGTCTAAATTTGAGCATCAAAAACTGGTACTATTCCCTACCCCTGATTGAACCCTAGTTACAACATGCCCTGGTGGGTAGGTTGTCTCGGTATGGATTTTTTATGGACGCCATCAAAAGTTGATGCTACATGGTTTTGAGTTTTTGCTCTATGAGTTATTGTGTACTTTGGACCATAGTCAGCATGGTTTTGTCTTTCAAAAGGGTCCTCATAGGGAAGGGGTTTGTCCCTCCTCTTATAAGGCACAACCTCGCTACCACACCAATTGACGTGATATAAATCCCACACTTGATTGAACCCAACGGCAACAATTGTAATAACATTAATAGTGTAGGGACAATTTGTAATTTGGTTACCATTTTTCTAATGCAAGGCTTATTGAGAAACTAATTACAAGCAATGCTCACCCCCTATTGTGATTCCAAATGTAAGTGCAGAGAGTCATTTCTATTTTCTTGATGGGAGCAATCAGAGCTTTTATTGCATAGTTGATTGGAGAATCTGGAAAGCACAATCCTCTTCTTGCACCATCTAGTGCTCCTAAATCACAAATCAAAAGTTGTCAAATAAATTTCCACTTGGATGGCTTGACTAGGAGAGCTACTCCTAAAGGCTCCTCTCAGACAGAAAGTAGCCTTAGCTTTGTTACCCTTAAAGCAAAGACCATTTCCTACCCTAGCAAGTGAAAAATGACCATCTTCTCAGTGGGAAATTGCTTTCAGAATCTCCTAACAAAAAGGTTTCAAAAGTTGAAATGATATCCAAGAGTCTCAGTGTTTAAGATTATCAAAGTTGTCATGATATAACTGGATGAATGTCAATCTAGGTAGCCATGTTGGAAATTGAGCTGCTGATCACTTACAAGTTATTGGCATCTGATGTTGATGTGAGTGCTCGGCAGAATTCTAAAACATGATAGGAATCAAATTTGTCTGCACAATTTATTTAATATGTAAATTGGCCCTCAAAGCTATTGTTAAACATTATATTTTCTTTCCCAGGAATATGATATTTATCCAGCAACAGCAGAAGAACAGCCAATGCAGTCAAGCATTAATTGATACTTGGAGGGAAAGTCTTGATGAAAAAAATGCATGAAAAGAATTGACATATCAAGTTCAAGGCACCAAACTTTACTACTTGGTGGTTGCTTGGCCATTCAGTTTGGCGCATCAATCATCATCCAGAAGCCTATCAAGGAATATGTGTAGTAGCTATAAATTTAATGATGGAAACCTAATAATTGCTTACAAGATATTGGAATTGTGGCATGTATAAGCCAGGCAAAGTGCACCACAAATCCTGGTAATCGTACTGTTGAAGAATTGGGATTGTCTATATCCAAATAGTCCTTAATGAGAATGTTCTGAAAGCCATACATAACAAGAGAAACCTATCTCATTCAATATTTCATCAACTGCATTTATATGCTTATGGTCCTCCTGATCAATAAGACACCAACAGCAACTATTAATTGATTATTGTGGTTGCATATAGCTAGCAGATTGAAAGAAAATAGCTGCTATTTTTCAAAGCTTCACCATCACATTCTCCATTTCAGATCATTTTTGGAAGAAACTTTCAGCTTAAATTAGCTGCTGGGAGCTGTTTCTGTTGGAGTATTGGCTCTTTAGCCAATGCTATAAGCAATGTGAGGGATCCCACATTGCTCAAATAGAAATACTTGGGACTCCTTTGGGCTTATAAAAGAAGCCAAGTAGGAGAGTTATGAGTGTACCAAGAGAAATATCCTCCACCCCCTAAAGTTGTAAGGTCTCACATATAAGACCTCATAGTTTAAGGGCCTTTCCGTAAGGACCTTAAAGTTTGTAATATTTGTTTTTCCCTTTTTTGATTTTGGGTATTTGTAGTATTGCCCAATTGTTTGGGTAATTACGTTTGTCCCAACTATTTGGGTAATTACAGTTTGGCCCAATAGTTGTGGTATTTGTATTGTGACCCAAAAGTTGTAATTCTCTTTGAAGATAGTGGAAAGTTTATTCAGCGGCGCTCGAGGACGTAGGTACTAATACCGAACCTCGTTAAATCCTGGTGTGTTTTCTATTTCTGCATTGTGGTTGATTTGTGGCCTCTTTTGTTGCTATTATATTCAAATCTGGCATAGTTGTGTTGTGCATTTTGGGTTATTCTGTTGGTTACCGCTTCCGCTTGTGCATAACAATTGGTATCAGAGCCGAAGGTTTTAGGTAGTTAGTAGCTATTTCATTGAAGCACTTACTACTGTTCTGGGCTGTTGATTTTGGATTGCTAGTTATTGAATATAATAGTTTGTTTGGAGCTTGGTTATTGGTGATTTGTGTATCGAGCTTGTTTGTGAGAGGTAGTAATGGCTTCATCATCTACTGTATCTGAGAAGACAGTGACTGTGACAAATGCAAAAATAGATGTTGAAAAATTTGATGGCCGAAATAATTTCGGCTTATGGCAGAGTGAGGTGTTGGACGGGTTGTATCAGCAGGATTTGGATATTGTTCTGGAAGAAACAAAACCAGAAGATATCAGTGTAAGAGATTGGGACAGGCTGAATATAAAAGCTTGTGGGTTGATTCGCTCTTGCTTGTGTAGAGAACAAAAGTATCCGTTCACAAAAGAGACATCTGCAAGCAAATTATGGAAGGCGCTGGAAAACAAATATATGAAGAAACGCAATAAGAATCGACTGTATCTATTGAAGAGATTGTTCCGTCTTCAGTTGAAACCAGGTACGATCATCAGTTCTAATATTGATGAGTTTAATAAGTTAATTGCTGATTTGTTAAACTTAGATGAAACCTTCAAAGATGAGATTAAGGCTATGCTATTGATTGGCTCACTTCCGGATGAATTAGATCATTTATGCATTACTCTTATCCATGGGAAAGATAAACTGTCTTTTGAAGAAGTCTGTTCAGCTTTGTTGAATTATGAAATTCTTAAGAAAGATCAAAGGGAACATAGGGATGAGTCAGTAGATGCATTGACAGTGAGAGGGCGTAGTCAAAGTAGGAAACCAGGAAAAAGGGGAAAATCTTTGTCGAGGGGTAGATTAGGAAAAGATGAGTGTGCCTTTTGTCGGGAGAAAGGGCATTGGAAGAAAGATTGTCCTAAGTTGAAAAAGAAAGATCAGGGCAAGGCTGTTTCTGATGCATATGTTGTTGAGCGTGAGGATGATAGTGATTCAGATATATGTCTAGTTGGTCATCCGTCCACTTCTGTTTCTGACGAGTGGATTATGGATTCGGGTTGTACTTATCATATGTGTCCACATCGGGATTGGTTCTTTCAGTTTGAACAGCTTGATTGTGGAGTTGTGTATATGGGCAATGATGATATTTGCCATACTGCTGGGATAGGCTCGATCCGATTGAGGAATCATGATGGACTGACTAGAGTTCTGACAGATGTTCGGTATGTACCGAAGTTGAAGAAGAATCTCATCTCTTGGGGAGCCTTGGAATCTAAAGGCTGTGGTATATCTATTCGAGATGGTATTCTGAGGGTCACTTCAGGCGCTCTTGTGGTATTGAAAGGCACTAGGAGAAATAACTTGTATTACTATAATGGTAGTACGG
Source organism: Boswellia sacra (assembly GCA_013180625.2). Taxonomy (NCBI): domain Eukaryota; kingdom Viridiplantae; phylum Streptophyta; class Magnoliopsida; order Sapindales; family Burseraceae; genus Boswellia; species Boswellia sacra. The sequence goes on from SNVD02005792.1 coordinate 700,283, forward strand.
TTACTGGATCAGCGGCTATGGTTTCTGATAATGATGCAGATTCAGAGATTACGAGACTGTGGCATATGCGTTTAGGACATGCAGGTGAGAAAGCCTTATTCAGTTTGGTGAAAAGAGGCTTATTGAAAGGTGCAAAGACCTGCAAGCTGGATTTCTGTGAGCATTGTGTTCTGGGAAAGCAGAAGAGAGTAAAATTTGGCACCGCTGTTCACAATACCAAGGGTATTCTTGATTATGTTCACTCAGATGTGTGGGGACCTACCAAAACAGCATCGATTGGAGGTAGGCACTACTTTGTTACTTTTGTTGATGACTTTTCCAGAAGAACTTGGGTGTACTGTTTGAAATCAAAAGATGATGTACTTCGTGTTTTCCTTAAATGAAAAAAGATGATTGAGACACAGACTGGCAAGAAGATCAAGCATCTCAGAACAGATAATGGTGGTGAGTATTGCAGTGATCAGTTTTTGAAATTTTGTCAAGATGAAGGTATTGTACGTCATTTTACTGTTAGAGGTACACCACAGCAGAATGGGGTGGCAGAACGCATGAACCGGACATTGCTGGAGAAAGTTCGGTGTATGTTGTCCAATGCTGGGTTGGGCAAAGAGTTTTGGGCTGAGGCTGTGACTTATGCGTGTCATCTCATTAATCGTCTACCATCAGCTGCTATTGGTGATAGAACTCCATTGGAGGTATGGTCTGGACAACTCGTTTCTGATTATGATTCTTTACATGTTTTTGGTTCTCCTACATATTATCATGTGAAAGAATCTAAGCTGGATCCTAGAGCCAAGAAAGCGATTTTCTTGGGATTTGCTTCGGGAGTGAAAGGATATCGTCTATGGTGTCCTAGTTCGAGGAAGATTGTATCCAGTCGAGATGTGACATTTGATGAGTCTTCAATGTTGAAGAAATCAAAAAACCAGACAAAGGTGAATGGTACTCTACAGCAGGTGGAGCATACTCAGCAGCAGGTGGAGTTTGAAACGACGACATTGAACCCAGTTAAATCTGTTGAGACAGATGATGGTACTCCTGTGACAGAGGAGGATTTGGGAGATGATGGTGAGGGTTCTACTCAGGAACCCCAACAGCAACAAGAATCTATTGCAATTGATAGGCCAAGACGTGAGATTCGTAGACCTGCTCGATTTGTTGATATGGTGGCCTATGCACTTCCAATTGTAGATGCGATGTTCCTTCCACTTATAGAGAGACAGTTAGATGTTCTGAAGTTGATCAATGGAAGACAGCTATGAGCGAAGAGATGCAGTCTCTTCAGAAGAATGAAACTTGGGAGCTAGCTCACTACCGAAGGGTAAAAAGGCAATTGGGTGCAAATGGGTATATGCAAAGAAAGATGGATTTCCTGACAAGAATGACGTCCGCTACAAGGCAAGGTTGGTGGCTAAAGGCTACGCTCAGAGGGAAGGAATTGACTATAATGAGGTATTTTCTCCAGTTGTGAAACATTCTTCCATTAGAATTTTGTTGGCCTTGGTAGCTCAGATGAATATGGAACTAGTTCAATTGGATGTAAAAACTGCATTTTTACATGGTGACTTGGAAGAGGAAATCTATATGACTCAGCCAGAGGGATTCAAAGTTGCTGGTAAGGAAAATTTGGTTTGCAAACTGAAAAGATCGCTTTATGGTTTGAAGCAATCTCCCAGACAGTGGTATAAGCGATTTGATCGGTTTATGATGGGTCAGAGGTACACAAGAAGCAAATTTGATAATTGTGTATATTTTCGGAGGCTACGTGATGGTTCTTTCATTTATCTACTCGTGTATGTTGATGATATGTTGATAGCTTCGACGAATGTCGAAGAAATTGCAAAGTTGAAGACTCAGTTGAATCGAGAGGTTTGAGATGAAAGATTTGGGTGAAGCTAAGAAGATTCTTGGCATGGAGATTAGCAGAGATAGAGGGAGAAGCAAGATTTGTTTGACTCAGAAGCAGTATCTGAAGAAGGTATTACAGCAGTTTGGCATTACAGAGCAGTCAAAACCTGTAAGTACCCCACTTGCTCCTCATATGAAGCTTAGTGCATCTTTATCTCCTAGTACAGATGAGGAACGAGAGTACATGTCTCGAGTTCCGTATGCTAATGCAGTTGGTAGCCTGATGTATGCCATGGTATGTACGAGACCCGATATTTCACATGCAGTTGGAGTTGTGAGCAGGTATATGCATGATCCTGGTAAAGGACATTGGCAAGCAGTGAAATGGATTCTACGGTATTTGTTGAGAACCGTAGATGTTGGCTTAGTGTTTGAGAGAGATGATACATGTGGTCAGTATGCTATTGGTTATGTTGATTCAGATTATGCTGGTGATTTGGATAAACGTCGGTCGACAACCGGTTATGTGTTTACTCTTACAAGAGCACCAGTGAGTTGGAAGTCTACTTTACAGTCTACAGTGGCTTTGTCTACTACAGAGGCAGAGTATATGGCTATGACAGAGGCTGTGAAGGAAGCTATTTGGTTACAGGGATTGCTGGATGAATTGGGACTTGGGCAGAAGAAGATCACTCTTTATTCTGACAGTCAGAGTGCTATCCACTTAGCGAAGAATCCAGTGTTCCATGTTCGTACGAAGCATATTGATGTTCGGTATCATTTTGTGCGGGAGATCATTGATGAAGGGAGAATCTTACTTCAGAAGATTGGGACTGCCGAGAATCCCGCAGATATGTTGACTAAGGTTGTGACAGCGATCAAGTTCAGTCATTGTTTGGACTTGATCAACATTGTGCCTGTTTGACCGCGCCATTGGGCGCATTTGAAGGCGTTGCTGCTGTGATAGAGAATATGGGAAAAAGAAGAGTATTGTGGTGGATTGGCTAAATCGCCAAGGTGGAGAATTGTTGGAGTATTGGCTCTTTAGCCAATGCTATAAGCAATGTGAGGGATCCCACATTGCTCAAATAGAAATACTTGGGACTCCTTTGGGCTTATAAAAGAAGCCAAGTAGGAGAGTTATGAGTGTACCAAGAGAAATATCCTCCACCCCCTAAAGTTGTAAGGTCTCACATATAAGACCTCATAGTTTAAGGGCCTTTCCGTAAGGACCTTAAAGTTTGTAATATTTGTTTTTCCCCTTTTGATTTTGGGTATTTGTAGTATTGCCCAATTGTTTGGGTAATTACGTTTGGCCCAACTATTTGGGTAATTGCAGTTTGGCCCAATAGTTGTGGTATTTGTATTGTGACCCAAAAATTTGTAATTCTCTTTGAAGATAGTGGAAAGTTTATTCAGCGGCGCTCGAGGACGTAGGTACTAATACCGAACCTCGTTAAATCCTGGTGTGTTTTCTATTTCTGCATTGTGGTTGATTTGTGGCCTCTTTTGTTGCTATTATATTCAAATCTGGCATAGTTGTGTTGTGCATTTTGGGTTATTCTGTTGGTTACCGCTTCCGCTTGTGCATAACAGTTTCCACCCTGTTGGTCCAGCATGAAAGAACCTACAATTTAATGTCATAGTTGTCTGAATATATTTGCTACCAACCTCAATATGACTTCTCTGCCATTTACAACATAGTAATCAACTTCACTTGAATGGTAGACAATGGAAGTTACTATAGTTGAAAAAGTTAAATAACATGTAATATCATACAGATATTTATCATGTGAAAAAGGAAAAAAAGTAATTGTTATCGCACTTTTGATAGCTTTGCTAGGTATTATAGACTTCTAAACATTCTTTCTCCAAGCTTGATTACATTCTCCATTTTGTGATCAGGTGGAAGAAAATCTGAAATTGTGAGCTTAAATTAGCTGGGAGTTGTTTTCAGTTTCCACCCTGCTGGTCCAACATGACACAGAACCTATAATTTAATGTCATAACTGTCTGTAGCAACCCCATTGTAACTTTCTTTGCCATATACACTAAGCAAATATTGTATTAATCAATTTCAAGAGAAATGTTCCAAAATGAGAGTTATGGTATGAATATTTCAGCTGCAAAAGGTGGAGGCTTTAAATGGACAAATATGCTCAAAAAGTCCAGAAATAGGATATCAGACAGAAATTTATGTCTTAAAAGTCAATTATATAGCATTGATCAGATAATATTAATGGATTACTAGAATAGACTTTTGATGGGATTACTAGACATTATCGGTTTAACATTAGCTAAGATATTTTGGTTACGGCTAAATGGTTTTTCTTGGCCCTGCCCTCTTGATGTGTCCATACATCATTTGTTATCATAAAATATCTCCAAAATTGGTCCAATAATATTACCCAATAGTATGATCAAAGTGTGCTTCTTAGATAGTGATCACTTTGATATTTAATCCAAACAGTTTCATCTTCATCCAATGATCTGGATCCCACATTTATAACTTCCAATATGGTTGAATTTTTGTTTATTACACTGGGTTTTCATACCATTCTTGTATGATGAAAATTCCAAAATGTAATGCCCCAATCAATTGCAAGTGGATTTCTTTTGTGTAGGGAGGCCCAATAAGATGAGTGGGGCAGTTGTGGTGTACCTATAAAAGAAAAATGTTAGGCCTGTTGGTTTGTGGGTCAGGTTTTGGAGGAGCTAAAACAAAATTTCAGTGAAGGCCCAAATAGCATTTGATTCAATATGTTATCTATTTAACACAAAGAAAAACTCAGGCAAATGTCGATATGTCCGAGTGGTTAAGGAGACAGACTCGAAATCTGTTGGGCTTTGCCTGCGCAGGTTCGAATCCTGCTGTCGACGTGTTGATTTCTTTCCTTTTACTAACTACACTTTTCCCATTTTACCCTTCTTGAAGGAGGCAATTGTCCTCCGTCCTTTTTCTTTTTTCTTTCATTTTCAGAATCAGAATTATATGAAATGATATTTAGTTACATTTTATTTTTCAATTGAGTTTTATAATTTTTCTCCCTTATTACTTTCTTTTCTTGCTTATTAATAAGACATTGTAGAAATGCAAATAATAGCTAATCAACAATCTGTTGAGTTTTAGTAATATTTTATTTTATTTTTTATTACTTAACGTAAATATTGAGTGGTTTGACAAATCAACCCAAAGTTTAATTTTTTTTGGAACTATTGAATAATAATAGATGCTTTGTAAAATAATGTATTATATCGATTTGTCTTTATCTTTAAAAAAACTATCGATAAATTTTGTATTTTCACATTCAATTTAGATCGGAAATTTAAAAAAAAGATATAGTTAAGCGATGCAAATAAATTAGGAATCAACTAATAATCAAAAGAGTCTCTTTAATTACACTATTTTATTATTTTTCTCAAGCCTTCTCTTGAAATTATACACAAATCATAGATTATAATGGATTATTAGTAGGTCAAATCATTCTTTATTTTTTTTCAAAAGGGCAAAAAGGTCCTTTCACATCTAAAACCTCTACAATTATCTCCTCACCTTCAAAACCTCTCCAAAAATGGCTTCGACTCTTCACTCCTCCCTCTCATTCCTCCCTTCACATTACCCTCCCAAACCAAAACCGAAAGCAATCATCACCCAATCAAACACCGTCCATTGCATTCCCATACGCTGCGGTCCACGCTCCAATCGTGGACCTCTCGTCAAAGGCAGAATCCTAAGCACCGAAGCAATCCAAGCCGTCCAATCCCTCAAACGCGCCCACAAATCCAACCCAGATGCCCCCACCTACCCCTCCCTCTCGCGCCTTATCAAAACCGACCTCCTCGCCGCCCTCCGGGAGCTCCTCCGCCAGGACGAGTGCCTCCTCGCCCTCCACGTCTTCTCCACCCTCCGATCAGAATACCCAGAGCAGGACTTGGCTCTAGTCGCTGATTTGATCAATGCGTTGGCCAGGAGCGGGATGGGGGACGAGATCGACCGCTTGATTGGCGAGATGGAGGAGATCGACGGCGGTGATGAAAAGGGTCTGGTGAGGGTGATAAAGGGCGTGCTGGGGGCCGGATTGAAGGAATCGACGGTGAGGATTTATTGGGTGATGAAAAGGAGTGGCGTGGGGTCCAGTTGGAAAGTCGATGAGTATGTGGGTAAGGTTTTGAGTAAAGGGTTGAGGAGATTTGGGGAGGTAGAGTTGGCCAATGAGGTTGAGAGGGAATTTTGTTGGGGTTTCGGGGGTAATTTTGAGAAATTGAGTGTGTAATATAAATTTTTTTTTTTTGATATTGTAAAGCTTTTTTTTAATATGTTTTGTATGTTAATCTTGTTTCATAATTTATTCAGTCACATATTTTAATATTATTTATATATATGAATATTACCTAACTTAATTTTTACATGAAGTTGGATTAAAAAAAAAAAGAATTAATTGCAATTAGTTTTTCTATTGATGAAATCGATGTGGATGGTAATTGTATAGTAAATTCTTTTTGAGTTTCTTCTTGGGTTTATTTAAACTTGTTTGAGTGGCTTATAAACAAGTTTTAAAAGAATTGATGGTCCTTTTAAACTTTTTTTTTTTCAATGAAATCAACTCAACAATGTATGATACAAGTGATAATGTGAGCCAAAGAAAATTCATTAGATTCAAATTCATAGAATCAAAAGTAAGTAAATAAATCTATTTTATGCATATAAAAAAGGAATAAAAGCTTTATTTAATTATTAATAAAATTTTTAAGCCTTGTTTGATCTCAAAGTTTAGAATTCATTTTCGGAGAAAAAATATTTATTAATATTTTAAAATCAATCTCGATCATATATAATTTTTAAAATTTTTTATATTTGAAATCAATAATATATGTTTATTAAATTTTATAAATAAAAACTTAAAATATAAAATAAATAAACCTGTTCGTTTATGAATTTTAAAAACAATTATTTTCTGTATATATTAAATTAATATCCAATTCATTTTTTTTTAATATTCATTATAAATCACTTATTCTTAAATGACACAAAACTCATAAAGCACCAGGCCTTAATCCTCCTGAACCAGAAACAGGTGAGGGTTGAGATTTTGATAATCTCAAGAACCTGTACACAAACGTCACAAACCGGTCGAGTCAAGTTGAGTCATCATCATGAAATACGAAAAGACGAAAGTACCCTTCATCAACCAGAAAAATTACTCTGGAACCGCCCAAATGATCTCTTCACTGCAAACGTCTTTGCAACAAGTTTTAACTGTTTGTGAACACATAACTGAACCAACAAATCATCTCAATCTCAGCAGGCTCCCTCTCCCTCTCCCTCTCCTCTCTCTTCTTGTAATGAAACCACAACCCATCAGCAAGCAGAAGAGGAGGAAACCCTAGCACAAATTGCACCATCAGCATACCCACTTTCATAGATGACTACCATAACCAACATGGCACCACCATCACCACCGCCACCAGAAGATGCATGGATTCATACTTACCAGAAGCTGCTGCCTCACTGGCAATCTCTTGCTCTTTCCCATCAGGTACACCCATGTAACTTTCCATTTTAAATTTATATCTTTTTGTTCAAGTTTAGATATATTTCTTCAACCTTTTGCCTCTCAGGTCTCCACGAGGTTTTGGGGGTTTTGTTTTATTCATTTGTTTGGTTTGAGTGTTTGAATGTGAATTTGTAGCAAAATTTTTGGGGAAATTTGTTATCTTGATAAGGGGTATGGAAATAAGTTGGACATGGTTGAATGTAAATGTGATATTGATTGGAGCTGCTTGTAGCAAAATTTGGAACTTTTATGATTTTCTTTGTATTGGGTATGCTAATTGCATGTAAAGTTTTGTTCTTGTTGTCAAGCTAAGAAGTGATTGTATTTTGGTTCTGGTTGTTTGTGAAAATCATCCATGTGTTAACTATGGTGTTTTTTGTTTGTGTTTTTTTATTTTATTTTTATGTTTTTCCGTTTTGGGCAGTCAACAGTACCTATTTCGATATCTAGAGTTAATCAGTTTGATGCTGCAAGATTGGACATTGAAATGTCAGCCATGTTAAAGGAACAGTTGGTTAAGGTCTTCTCTTTGATGAAGGTATCTGAATTCTCTTACTGAAGGAATCAATAGTGTAGCAATTGAAATGAAATTCAGTTTATCAATGTTTTTAATCTTATTTCTTTGTTATTGGGATTAGCCAGGAATGTTATTCCAATATGAACCGGAGCTCGATGCATTTCTTGAGTTTCTCATCTGGCGGTTCTCAATTTGGGTAGATAAGCCAACTCCAGGAATTGCACTAATGAATTTGAGGTACAGAGATGAACGTGTAATGGAAGCCAGAGAAAAAGGTAAGGTCTGGACCTCTGCTTATGCCTTTACTTAACATAATTGGTTCTTGGTGTCATGCGATAGTTCTAATTAGTAGTTTCATCAATTTATTTTTTGTTTATATTGCTTAGGAATATATGTACAAGGGTTTCTCATAAACTACTGTCAAATAAGCTGCTTCTCCTGCTATGCACTTAGCACTATTTAATAGGTGGAAAGTTGGTCGTATACTTATCATAATCTCACTCAATTGTGTAATTATTATAGTTGCATAACGTTTAAACTTCCCTGGCTCTATTACTTATAATGGATCTTGTTTCTGTTCAGTGGAAATACATATATGAAATTGCACCTCAAAAACTTTGAATGTCTTTGATTTTGATGAGTGTCCTTACACCAAATGTAATTTATGGAGATAACTGTTAAATTGAGTTCATAATTCTCCCACAAATTTTATAGTATAAATTATATAGTTTATGAAATGATGTGTTTTGCTGTAATTTCAGTTACTTGGGGCCATTGTTTCAAATTGATAATATACTTTTGAACGAGATTTTGCTGTGTGCTTCCATATATAGACTTATTTTCTTCTTTTATTTTTCCTAAAATATAGCATATAGTTGTTTTGGGGTCAAAATAGAAACATATGTGCAGCACACATATAATACATAAGTGTATACAGGTGACATGGTGACCACAAGTTCTTTAGTGAGTTTGAATTCCTTAAGTTCAGCACACATGTATAATTCCAGAATAACTCTTTATTTTTTCATTCTTTGACTTGGTTTTGTCTTTTATAGCTTAACCTACTAATATTCAAACTTGTAATTTGTTGTACTTTGTTGCAATATTTTCCTGCAGTCAGAACAGGCTTGGAGGGTCCTGGACTTACCGTCTCTCAGAAGCTTTGGTATTGCATTGCTACTGTTGGTGGTCAGTACATATGGGCTCGTTTACAATCATTCTCTGCTTTCCGTAGATGGGGTGACACTGAACAGGTAATACTTTTGTCTGTACTGTGACTAACCTCTTGCTTCTGGAAGATAAAATTTTTATTATTATTGTTATTTTCCTTCTATTTCTTTTCTTTCTTATGTTTTTTTGGTGGTCTGTACTTGTGTGGGTTTGGGTCTGTGGTTGATGGCGTCGGGTCAAAGTTATCTCTAATTTTCATCTTTGTCATTCAGAGGCCGCTGGCACGACGAGCTTGGATTTTAATACAACGTATTGAAGGAGTTTATAGGGCTGCCTCATTTGGCAACCTACTGATATTTCTCTACACAGGAAGGTATGCTCGAAGAGAAGATGTTGTATAGAATGAAGTTATGCATGAAAATAGTTTTTTTAGGGAAAACAAGCACATAATTTAATAACAGTAGAAACAATTTGCAATGTGGCCACTTATAATATGGTGAAGCTAGAAGTTATGTGTAATTTTACGGTTCCAATTCCAGTTGGGTGACCATAATCATATTCTTTTATGGTTTTTTTTTTAATGTTGCTGATTCTTGATTTCTTATACCAAGCACACTCACGAGTATGCCCATTGAACATAAATGAGCTTTGATTGATGGCTATTAGACTATCATCTATGATTCCTAATACAAAAAGAGAAGGGATGATAATAAGGAGTTCGGATGTAATTCAAAACAATGGAGCTCATATCTTTGAGCAGAAACATTTATACGATCCTCTTATTAAGATTGGTTTAAAAAATAAATCATGCCAGTTTAAGAATGGGATAGAAGTAGCTGAGTTCTAAGTGTTAAATAGATGGGATAAAGTTATAAAGGACAGCTAATTATATAGCATCAAATTTTATTGAGTTTACTGGGTCTTGAGGAGACTATGAAAGTAGATTTTGAAAACTAGCATCAAGCTTTTCAAGCTTTTAGGCAATCCGCCTTTATGTTTGGACTGCTTAAAAAAATTATTTTTTATTATTCATTTTAGCAATAATGCAGCACTCTACTTCTAGAATGACTTAATAATTGTCTTTGTTTGATCCAGGTATAGGAACCTCATAGAAAGAGCTTTAAGAGCAAGGCTTGTCTATGGGAGCCCTAATATGAACCGAGCTGTTAGCTTTGAGTACATGAATCGCCAGTTAGTGTGGAATGAATTTTCGGTAATTGTTCTGCCTTTGTCTTAATGCTTTTATAACAATTCAATATTATATTAGACATTGAAGATTACTTATTGGTGGATGACGGTTCACATACTAATAGGATTGGACTTTTCCTGGTGGAGTTGGCTTTATATATAACATATTCAAAGCTTAGTCTAGGCATGATCAAAGAGGAATATGCTTTGATAATGGATATTCTCTTTCGATAGACACACCATTGGACATGTATGCATCCCACTTTAAGTTAGGATCTTGTTTCCAGCTATTGGATTGACTGATGAATCTTTTAGAACTTTGTGTCTATTTCTATTTGTATTATTGACATGTAAGCTCGAGTAATTACAACTCCATGGAAACATTCATCTTGAGCAGCTGCTGAGAAAATATGAATTGGAATCAGTTTACAAGTCCTACTATTGTGATTGAAGTGGCAGAAAAATTGGGTTATGGCCCTTTTTTTTTAAAAAAAAAAAACCTTTATTGTTTATGAACGATCTTTTATATGGCAGAAATTGGATGGATGTGCATAGAAGAAGTCAGCATCTCATTTATCATGTGTGACTGGTAGAAGACATCCTTTAAGCCAGGTCCATTTAGTGGTCTATGCACTACACTGCTCTTCTTGCATATGAAATTGTACCGATCAAGGTTTTTAGGACGAGTGATGATCTTGTTAGAAAACTAGAGACAGAGGTTCTACTTTTCTCTTTGCTAGCAATCTTAAATGCCAAAGTCAAACAGCAGTTGCGGATGTGGTCCTTGAGATCATTATAGTTACTCCCTTTTCTTCTTCTGGTTTGCAGGAAATGTTGCTGTTACTACTTCCTCTTCTTAACTCATCAACTTTTAAAAATATTTTTCGCCCATTTTCAAAGGATAAATCTGCAAGCACCACAGAGGATGAGACTACTTGTCCCATTTGCCAAGCAAGTCCAACCACTCCATTTCTTGCCCTCCCCTGTCAGCACAGGTACATTACTGTTTTCTCACTTTTTCCCTCAAGTCTTTTGAAGTCTCTTGCTCTAATTTGGACCGAGGCCTGAACATTGTTGGACAAATTTGGGCCGAATTCTTTTCCAGAGTCCAGAGATGATCTAAAAAGCCTTTTTGCAAAAGCTTGACGCCCATTTGCGCCCTAGTTTAATTTTTTCGCATATTTGGCTCAATATATGATATCTAATGCATGCAATTCTGGTTAGTTTGGTGTTGAAAATATGCTGTTCAGAAAGGATATATGGTTGTTTTCCTGGATAAATGTTATGCTTAAAATTTGTGATTCTTTCGTTGTTGGCAGGTACTGTTATTACTGCCTTAGGACGCGGTGTGCTGCAGCTGCATCATTCCGATGTTCCAGATGTAGCGAGCCAGTTATAGCCATGCAGCGGCATGGTGTAGTCAACCCGACAGTTACAAGTTAATGACACTATTAGAGAGTAGAAAGAAGAAAACCAAATATTAGCTTAGGGTACTTTATGAAAGAAATGCCAGATTATGGCAAACAAGTTACAGAGGAATTACAACTTGTTTCCGAAAACATTTTTTTCCCCAATGGTGGGAATAAGTGGGATCGATCATTCTTTGTCACCGTTCTGTTATTAACAGAGGTGGTTTCTGCCTCATTTACGGAAATTATTTAGTAACTGTATTTCCTTCTCGTTATTGCTTATCTTCCCTCTTCATGTTTTCTGTTTTTGCTTACATTCATTGTATTCTGGAATGATCTCTTTGCATGATGTGGCTGATTTCATTTATATTGGAGAAATAAAAAGGGCCAGGGTTGTTGCATAGATGATCTGCTAGGTGTTTTCAGGTGTGCCAAGCCCATATGCAACATGTGATGTCATTTGTTCCTCAATATTTTTAATAACAATTCATCTGTAATGTTTTCACGTTTCAACTAAACAGGAAACTGTTTCTTCCAGTGAAAGGAAAAACTGTCAGTTGTGTGCAACAATATATCTCCATTTAGAAGTACTTTTATGTTTATGTTTTTATTATTATTATTTTTTCAAATAGTGATTCCAAAAGCACTCTAATTGTCTATCTTGAAGTATTTCATTGAAAAAGAAAGATACTTCTTTTTAGCCCAAGAGAACAAGAGATATGTCCTTTTCTTCCAAAGTGTAGTTGGATATTTTTATCAGAACAGTTATTAAAAAAAAAAGTGCTTCTTAGAAAAGCACTCAGAATAAGGGTATTTTTAATTTATTCTGTAATTGATTTAAGATGGTTTTAATTTTGTTCTTCTCTTTTTATTTTATATTTTCTGATCATTGAAGAGCTTTGATCCTTCATTCTACTGGATCCTAATTCTTTTTAACACTACAAGATTGACCCTTTTTCTTGTTCTCTATTCTCATTGGCATTACATTGATTTCAGAGGAAAAATGTAGAGTACCAAGTAGTCAAGCCCATCACTATCTGCTCCCAACTTGACCTTTTATTATTCTAGCTTTTAGATAAATGTGGATCACTAAATCTAATTAAATATTGAAGAAAATACTTTTGCTCTGCCAATTGCTCATTAAATATAGTCAACCCAATCATGTATTGGGTGTTATATGTTGTAATTTCTGTTCATTGATATACAATTCTCATTAATTTCTCTTTTGTTCTTACAACCAAAAAGTATCACATGTAGTGTTGTAGAATGTACTACCTCTGAACTCAAGTCTCAGAAAAGTTAGATGCATGGGTCCACTTGTTAATTACATGAATGGTCCTTATCATTTCTTTTTAAAGAATAAGGTGTTAGGTGTTGAAATTGAATCTCTTTTAAGGATATGGCACTATTTTACTTTTAAAGAGTAAATCCTCTATTCAAAATGGTCTTCAAATGCAATTGCTAGCCACTTCTCATTCACCGAATTTATTACATCATATCAAATACATTCATCGCACACCTTCATAATTAATGTATCTAAGATTAGATTAAGCATTTTTGTCTTTCAAATCATTCAATCTCCTTTACATAGGATAAGCTTTAACATTTGTCCTAAATAGTATGGTAAGTAAATGAGCTATCCAACAGATGTCATAATTCATAACGACATGTAATAAAAAGTTAAAAAAAAAAGATAAGCATATTAAGATAAGATAACACTAAATACTTTACATTTCTAACCTTTTATTATATTTATCAACAACACATGTTAAAAGAAAAAAATTGATAGATACCCTTTAATAAATTATCTTAACATATATTCTGAGGGTACGTGATAAAAAAATTAAGTGCGATAAGATTAGCGTTAAAATTTTAACTTCGCATCATATACTCTTACAGTAATGATCCCAAGTAAATTCTTCCTCAATAAGGATTTTACAATAATTGATTGAATCTATATAGAGGCATCTGATGCTTCCATGAAATAAGAATATTCCTTTCCTCAGATTTCTTACTGACAACTGACATGAGTTGGGTTGTGAGACACAAATCTAACTGCTTTATACGGATATCGTGTAAAATTTCATATCTAACTAATAAAATCTTGTCACATATGCTTGCATTTTTCTTTTATAATTTACAGTAAGACACAGTAAAAGGCTTGTATATATATTTATATATATATGTACGTATGTAGTTTTTGCAGATTCTTTGTAGTTTGATAGTCCAATCTCATCTCATGATCTTTTAAATTTGTTTTTATTTCGTGGGTCCAATAAAGCTTCCAACCCTAAATATCTAGATACTGTTTAACACTGTTTGAATGGATTATACAGATTTTTTTTCAGTCAAAAAGATTCTCAATCTCAAAAAAAAAAAAAAAAAAATTCTCCACTATGTTGTTTTCAACTATGTGAAGAGTCAAGTCTCTTTTGCTTCCAACAAAAAAATTTGCTGTCCATGGTGTGTTTATAAAGACTGAATTCAATGAATGGGGCTCACACAGCCTTCTACCTCTCTCAATCCACAGGTTGCGTCCATTATATCTGACTTTGCTGCTTTGAAGAAACCTTTTAATGACTTTAATTTTCTAGTTAAATCAACATTAAATACATAATTTACATGTTTTTAATTAATTAGTAGAAGAATATACAATAACTCTTCAAAAACTTTAGATGATATTGATAATCATAAGCATTATTAATCAAAAGTACATACCTATATATAATATTCCTAATCTATTAAATACAAATTTGACATCATGAATCTCAAAGATAGGACCCTCTTGCGGTTAATTAAGATAACAACTCCTATAGTGTCATAGGCGGCGCATACAAGGCCCGAGATCAAATTCGTTACCGTTGGCTGACTAGTAATTACTAATGATTTCAACTTTCATGCAGGCGAGTTGCAGCCTACAATCTAAATTGAGGACAGGTTTTCAGGGTTAGCTTACTCTCCGGACAAGTAAAAGTTTATGGCTTGATCTAAGTGGGGGTAGCCATGCATTTCTCGTCTGCATGTCCATAGAGTTCATTTCTCGTCTGCATGTCCATAGAGTTTAGAAAAATCCAAACATCTTAGAGATAGATAGAGAGGTAGGAATTTATTGAACGAACCACACTCTTTTTTATAAGTTAGGAGTTCGTTCATATGAAGGCGCTAGGGAAAGCTTGAAATCAATTCCTACCCTGATGAATATAAGCACAATTGAAATTCCTAGGGAGTTATATATTTGTGTATTGATAAGACCATTTACAATTTTTTGAAGCTCGAACTCTTCCTTAGATCATGAACCATATAGCCAAGAAAAACCATGAACTAGAATAGAAAAGCTTACCACGCCTATGAGTAAATATTTTATAGTAGACTCACAAGATTGGATGTTTATCGTGGTATATCCAGATAGTAGGTAGGATCTGAACCCCTTTGATATTTAATAATATATTCTAATAAGTAAACTTTTTAGTAAAACAGTAATTATCTGGCCGACTCATGACATTTGGCCTAATACATATAGGGTAAAAGATAAGAACTGAACTTTTAATAACCTAAATGTATCATTGATATAAAGGAATGAGAAAGGTAGAGGAAGTGCAAACATATAGCCGCCCATGCACAGGGGGGAAGGTGGGCGTAAACTGGTGAACATGTGGGGGTTCAGGAAAAGTAAATTTAATTGATGTTCAACAGTGTTTCACATTTTACTGAATTTGTCTGATTACTTACAAGATTCTATAATTTTGTTTGCAAGTTGCATTATTGCACAAGAGCAGAAAAAGCATGATAAGATGAAAGAAATACTATTATACACAAGCCCTAACTCCAAAAACAATCCCAATGTAGTACCCTAAATCAAGGAACTAAGCTCCTACAAAGCATTTGTTTATATGACCCGAAAACACAGCGCAACAGCTTTCATGCCCCACTTTATAATAAAGCAAAAGTAAAGAATAAAACTAAATAAATAATAAAAATAAAAGAAAGATGAGAAAAAAGAGAGGAAACATATGCAAAGCTAGCTAGCTCCCCAACCCCACCTCTATAAAAATTCTTTGAGGACATATAGGCTCAAGTTTCTTCAACATCATCTGAGAAAGCAAACAGGACACTCTTAAAGCTTTAGCAAAGGCTTGTTTGGATGCACAGACAAGAAAATATATGATCACAAAGTGAAGCAAGAAAGAGAAAGGGAAGAAAAAGAATTCATTTTTTTGATCTTGAGTTAAATTAATCTTTTTGGGAGAGAGCTATAGCTTGTTAGCAAGAATATAATGAATTAGTAGTGCTAGTATTTGCAGAGAGAAAGAGAGAGGTTATCTCACTGCAACAAATGATGGCAGGAAACCCTAGCTGGTGGAGCATGCATCCACCATCACAGCAGCCTTCTACTTTGTTATCTACATCTCCATCTATATTCCCTTCTCAATATGTTCTTGGATCTTCTTCTCATCCTTTGAATAATAATTCTTTGCCTGATAATACCAACCAAGAGCTTCCACAGTCATGGAGCCAACTACTATTGTAATCTTCCCCTCTCTTTCTCTCAAGTTTAACTTGTTTTTCATGCATGTTGTATATGCATCTTTACTAGTACAATTAGATGTTTCAGTCCCTTTTGCTCAAACTTCAAAGCCTGGCTGACTTGTGATTATGATCTAGAACTTGAGAGCTTCACTTTCTTATGTTCTTTTACTCATCTTGACTTGCTCAGTTGGGTTCTGATTTGCTTATTTTTTTGGTTCTTTTTTTAAGGGGTGGATTGTCGGGCGAGGAAGAGATAAAGTTTGGACTCAATAATCATCATTTTCAGCCTAAAAAGTTGGAAAACTGGGAAGGGCAAATCATGAATCAGTCTTCAATAAGGGCTCCTGCTGTTGATGTCAAGCAAGAGGTGTCCCAAAGCTGCAGCAACTTATATGGGCATGGAGGAGAAGATTTTCAGGCTCACAACACTCCTTCTTGGTCGCAAATCATGCCAGTTTCTTCCCCTAGGTCTTGTGCTGCTAGCTTAAACAGTAATATATTGGACTTCTCTTATACCGAAGCAGATGGGAATAATAGTAATCATCAACACCCAGATCATTCTTCTGAGGTAAGAGTGAGAAAAACCAAAATACCTCTTAATTTTTAATTCATTTTCTTTTTTAAATTTTTCTTAAGTTTTGTAACTTACTAGGTTAAGTCTATACATACACGATCTCTCATCAGTATGTATACAAAATTTTCATGTTTCTAATACTTTTATTCTTTTCATTTTCCCCCCTCTTTTGCTCTTCTTTACTAGTGTAACAGCACAGCCACTGGAGAGGTTTGTAAGAAGGCTAGGGTTCAGTCCTCCCCCTCAAGCCAACCACCTCTAAAAGTAACACGAATACTCTCTCCCTCTGTGCAATTTTTTTTTGGGGGTAATTAAATCAAATATGAAATGAAAAATTAAACAAAATAATTCACTGCTAGCTTTAATATGGTGAGCCAGGTGAGGAAGGAGAAGCTAGGAGACAGAATAACAGCACTTCACCAGCTAGTTTCCCCATTCGGAAAGGTAAATTAACATTATTTCTTTCTTCAATTGCACAAACTGATCACTTGAAGAGAATATAACACAGAAGAAGCTGTTCAAATATTATAAGATAAAACCCATAAGGAGAATTATTCTTGTTAATATATATGTGTGTGTATGTATGTATGCTTAAGTTGAATAATAATTATCAAGGGTTTTTTTTTTTTTTTTTTTGGCCTCTCTCTCTTTCATCTTTATCTTTTCTCTCCTCTCTGGCTCTCTCTCTTTTAACATTAATAAAGAAGATGAGAATATGACTTGGGGGGTTGTGATGTGTGTTCCTCTTTTGCAGACTGACACTGCTTCTGTCTTGTTAGAAGCTATTGGGTATATCAGATTCCTTCAGGGTCAAATTGAGGTGATGTTTCTTCCACAAATATTTGTAATATTTGCAAGCAACTGATCAGAGAAATCTGTAGAATGAGAAAGCATGCACTTAAAGTTCTCAATTATTCATGCTTTTGTAAGAAAACATTCTTTAGTTATTGAATTCACAAATTTTTGTTCTCTTCTCTGGTCCCCCACTGCCCCAAATGCAGGCTCTCAGCTCCCCTTACTTGGGCACTCCTTCAACAAACATGAGGAACCAGCATCAGCAGCAGCAGTGTGTAAGTACCAATAATGCCCATAATATCCCATTTTCCAATGCTAGCCCTAGCTATAGCAATTCAATTCCCTTCTCTCTCCCCCTCTCCCTTTCTTGCTATATGTAAATAATCAAATGGGGAGCGGTTCTGGGTAGGTTTAAGAAGATAAACAATTGTGTATTTATGTTGAGGAGACTCAGGTCAAGTGATACTTTATTGGATCCATCGCTTAAAAGCAAGTAGGGGAATGGCATTATTGTTGAAAAGCATTTAGTTAATTAATTAACTATTTTATACATTAAAAAAAGATTAAAAAAACAAACATTTAAATATGAAGGTTCTTATCAGCTTTATATCAACTTTCATGTTAATTATAAACGTTAACCAGAGTTAGCATATATAATTTGGTATTATATAAATAAAAGTATTTATTTCTAAAATCAAAAAGAGAATTATTGATCATCATTTAAAATAGTAATATAATCCCGCTTTATCCCTTTCTTTCCATCTTTTAAATAGTTGTAATTGAATGACACTTGCTTGAAAGTAAACGAAGCTCTTAACCACTGGCAGTCTCTTTTCTATCGACATGCACAAGCTCCTCTCTCTCTCTCTCTCTCTCTCACTCTCATTTGACTCATAAAAAATTGATTTTAATTTGTATATTTATATGGATGCATCATCATTACCATCATCATCAATTCATCATGAACAATACACTTATAATTTTTAATTTATTTGGAAAATTCATTGGTGTGCCTTTTCCAAAATTTTTTTATCAAGTAATTAACCTTATCTTGTGATTTTGTTGGTATGTGTCATCAGGATATCCAAGACAGGCCAAAAGACCTGAGGAGTAGAGGGTTGTGCTTGGTGCCGGTGTCTTGCACCCAGCAAGTTGGAAGTGACAATGGGGCTGATTACTGGGCTCCCGCTCTTGGCGGCGGATTTTGAACTAATGTATGCATGCAGCTGTGTTGTTTTGAGCTGCTAATTTGGTGGTGGAATGGCATAATATCATGAGCAGTCACTCTGCTGAAGTCTAAGGCTGATTGCTCATGATGCTATGCATTCTAGAGATCGGAAGTACTACTTCTACTGCCTAGCTAGCTAGCTACGCTAGTATTATTGTTGTTATAATTATTGCTCTCTCGATCTTGTAGTGTATTGATCTTCATTTTAATTTAAGTTAAGATAATCAAGCTTTGCATGCATGGATTTGCATGGTGACAAAAGAGCTTCATATGCATATATGCATGAGGTTCGATTAAGCTAGTTATTTTGTTCATCGTAATTAAATTAATATGCTTTCATCACCTGCTGGTAGTAATATTAATTGTTTCTTTCTTTCATTTATGAAGAGACAAAAGATCATGATCACTCTCTTCTTATCTTTCTATCATCCTCGCATATCTCTCTTCGATTTTGTTCTCTCTTTTACAGTTTCATTATTGCATTTTATCACTTCTTTTTAATTTATTCCTATCCTTTTTGAGGGATTTTATACCCAAATGGCAATATTCACTTGGAAGAGCTAATGAATTCATTACCATTAGTAGAAGTTACTAAATATATGCTTTTTGCCTTTCTTTCTCATCAACATCTTGGAGAGGAATATATGCTTTCAAACTCATCCAATTTAGCAGATAATTAATGGAATGGATACCTTTAACTCTTGAAGTTTCTTGGGTCAACTTAATTAAAGGAAGAAAATAATTTTTATCAAAATTGCATAAATATTAGATCTTCCCTCGTTAAGGGAACACTTGACTTAAAAGGTTTAAGTTTGTAAGTAAAAACTCAACTTTATGTTTTCAGTACTCTCACTTTCGTTTAGGTTCTGATACTATATTATGAATCCATTTGACATAAAATTTAAATCTATAGATTAGAGTGTAATTTTAGTATTTAATTTCTAATACCTCTGTTAATATTTTGGATGTAGTGCTTATGAATCATTGGTGAATAAATTTACTAATTAAACCATATACCAAAACATTCGGAAACACGTTTTATGACATTAGTAAATCGGGAAAGAAATCTTAGAAGCTCTTGCGTTTCAAAATGGAAGTTCTATAATGATCAGGCCTTTAATAAAGTTAATTGAACCTTGCATGAAAATACGTATTTAGCTCATCGTTTTGCATTTGAATTTGCACAAATGAAACTTTGTCTTTTTGGTTATTAAAAGGACATTTGAAAACTTAAACATCTCCACAATCTCACTAGTTTTGTTACATGCACCCATTAATGCTAGTGCTTTGGTTTTATAAGACGGTTCACATTTACTTTCATTTATGATCGGAAGAGCTTTTTAATTAAAAAAATCATGTTTTTATTTATTTCTTTATCGTCTGATGTCACAATTCAAGTAGAATGTGATTTAAAAAGTTTTTTCTTTTTCCTTTTTTTATGTAAAGATGTTCAAATTTTGAATTTTTTTCGAGAAACTCTTTTTGAACTTTTTAAAATTGTGAATCGTTAAAAATGCCTCTGCATATAACATATAAACGCGACTTTTATAATTAATTGTACTTAAAGAAATGTGTCAAATGGACCCATAAAAGATTTATTATTTTAAAAAAGTACTTGAAAGGGATTTATAAGGAATAATTGTTCCACAAAGCTGCAGTGATCTCCACTAATAACCCTTTAATACATTTTTTAATTATTTAATTCTGTGACCGTCTGAAGTGAGACATAAATAATATATAGGACAGAAATTAATTAAACATATGATAGACATACCGTACTTGTTTGATTAATATACATGAATGGGCGAAGTTGAAAGCAATAGTGATGAGGCTTCATAGGCTCATCAAATCTACAAACAAATCTAAAATGAGATCATTCTTACATAGAATCATCAATTAAACTAGAATAATGTGGTTACAATCGATTTAAAGTAGAACTTTCTTCAATTTCTCAACACATGAAAAGAGAACAAGACTAATCCGATTAGTTGAAATAATAATAATAATAATTATTATTATTATTATATAAGATCAAATTGAGAAACATATACACATGCATGCAATAATGCTACAGAAGCAAAATGTAACTTTTAGTGTTCAGGTAGTATATATATGGATGAATGCGTATGTATGCATTTGTGCATGAAAAGACAAACTTGTATTGTAACAAAAATAAGAAGTTGAAAAACGATATTATCAATGTGTTGGGTTTCTCACTCAGAAATTTTTTCTTTTCTCAGAAAATGTTAAAAGATAGTTCAGTTCAGTGCATGAATCACGCACCAGCATATATAAAAAGCTTGGAAGAACAAATTAAACAACACAACAAAGCACATACATTTATGCTTCTGTGCAACCGTACACTAGTGCACACACACTCTTTGATGATCAGCTGCTATGGTAAGACATTTTAGAAATAAAAAATTATATGTTTTTGAAAAACAATAATCTTTTAACATTCTGATTTTTTTTCTTCTTTGTTAAAGCAACCTTTTCAATATAAGTACTCATTATAGCAATCCATATTTGTTCCTTAGCCATATCTAACTGGAAAGCTTCAAAATTCAGCAACTCATGGCAGGCAATCATGCGGGTTTGAGATGATTGACCCGAATATGCCAATATGGACCCCATTTCGGGTCTTTCTAGATCACTTTTCTAGATTGCAATCAAGTAGAGGGGGCCACACTATCACACGCTCCTCACTGGTGACACCTGGTGCTCTTGTAATCCTGATGTAATTCTTGCATCAGACCCCTCTATGTTATGTTTCATCTCCTTGTTACTGCTCCCTTCGCTTGGCTGGCTATCATTTCATTTGTTTTGTCTTAAATGAACTCATGTGTTCGATTATGCTTATGTATGAGCTAAGCTTCTGCTTTGCCCATAATTGTGCTTTTAGAAGATAACACACATCACACATGCTTCATAATTGCCCATTACATATGTATGTAAAGACCCACATTCTACATCTTTAATTTGGTTAATCATTTGTATGTAGTATAATCAGTTTATAGTGTATTAGTTTTCAGATTTTTTGAAAGGTTATTATGCAACAATTAACATAATTGAAAACTTTTGTGGTGGTGGATGTGACAAAGGAGGAGTTTTTATAGGTGTGGACTGATGATGCCTGATGGGAGTGACTGCAACAGTAGATTTTCAACCACAAATAAAAGCAATAGTTGCATTCTCTGATGAGTGATGGCTTCTATGTGCTCTAGATAATGGAAGTCTTCATTATGAGTAAATGCTGTTTGAAGCCATTGTTTTAGACATAATTTGCTATTTGACTAAATTTAATTCGACCTAATTACTATTGACTTGTAAAAATAATAAAGTATGTTAGTCAATATAAAGAGTTGTCTTCATTTGAAGTTTGATGTCATTATATTTAACTGAATACTTTAATTAGAAGATCCAAAAACTATTTCATATCCTAAATTTTGGACAAATTTGTAAGGTTTAGATTCCTTCATTTAAGTAGACTCATTTTATGAAATTTAAACAACAATATCTATTTAGTTTGAATTTAAATTATTACAATCGGTATTAAAATAGTCTCGTTTTCGAAAACGAGATGGTAGAACATACTCTCATAACGAATTGATATCTCAAAGAGAGTTAAAAAGAAAAAGTTTGTCACATCCAACGTAACTAATAAATAAGATTTGAACTAGGTCATAAGACTTGAGTCTCTTAACTAAGTAAACCCATTTCGTACTAACAATGCTTGCACAAAACCCTAAAGCAAATAATATATTTTGAATGATAAATAATAATATAAATGGAAAAATAATAAACTATTTTCTTGTCTACAAAAAAAAATAAATAAAAAAAGAACCCAAAATGAGGATTACAAACAAGACAAAACCGAGTTAAATCAACGAATCTAATCTAGTTATCCCTACCGACAGCGGTCCAATCCTAGGTCTCCATGTCAGCACATGCTCCAAGACTGGGCCAGGGAAATCTTCGGCCTAGTGCAGAAGGGTAACTGAACTGGACTGGACTGAACTCCAACCCAAGCCCACTTCACTTCAGTTTAAGATACTGTACTGCGCAAGTTCTTGGCAACTTTGGATCATTTCATGCAAGTGGCAATTAATACCAAATGGAACCACATAGCTCTTCTTGTTATTGACATGAAGGTCTGTCTCTCTTGACATGCATATGCAAATGTCACTTAATTTTTGTTTTACTTTTTCTTGGTTTTTTATGCTTTGTAGAATGATTTTATACTGAAAAAATGGACTGCGAGTGGATGGAGGGAAAGCCATAGTTCCAAATGTTATAAAGTCTGCTGAAATGGCTAACCGGCGTGGGGTTCTTGTCATATAGGTAATATTGCTAGCCTTATTTAGTTGAGTTAATTGTTGAAGTTTGATTTTGTAGCTGTTATTTGTACATTTTGAGACTTGAGAGCAATTAATTCTACAGGTTTTGGAACTTTTGTGTTATTTTATTTTATTTTTTAATTTTCGAATGCAATTTCAATTTTCAATTTATGGAATTCACTTATACATTAGTTTCCAGCACATGTTACAAGGGTATTGAACGGTATGGCCATGTTAAAACCAAAGTGCCTTTTTTGCTGCCCCCTTCACTCATTCCTTTTGGGTGCAGGGATTCATAGCTTGGTAATTGCTGATAAATTTCAAGGCTAATAAATTTTTTGGTTAGAGTGACTTGGTGAGGCATTCTTGTCCGTTGTGTAATTCACTGGAATCTCTGCATGTAGGTGTTAAAACTCCAGACTGCATCAGGCAGACTGTCTTTGATGCAGCGGCACTTGATTAACAATCTGTTACTGTTATAGTTGATGCCACAGCTGCTGCCTCTCCCGAAATTCATGTTGGTATGTCTTTCCTTACTCATCTGGAATCTGTAACATTTTATCTCAACTCATCTGCCGGCTGCTGCTCTGTTATGCAAATATTACACGTTGCTTATCATTTAAACTAGAATGTTGAAAAGTACATTATCTGATTCTTGCATTATCTCCCTTCTTTTTTGGAAGATTGTAAGTGTCACAATAAGTTTTTATTTTTTTTGGCAAACTTGATTTTCTGAGACTAGAGTAGATTTTGATGGGGTTACTTAACTCTCTTTAGTTTACTTTTTGACATTTATGAAAGCTAATAGGTGGAAATTTTTGTTGCTTAAAATTGTAAAGCTGTGAATTGCTGGGCTATCTTTATCTATAATCTACAGGTTGTGAAATCAATATTGAATTCGGGAAAATATTCACTGCTTCCATCTCTTCCATTGTTGCTAGTGATCAGTCCCATTGAATTATGCTAATATTCACTGCAAAATGATATTCATGACTGACTTTGTCTCCTAAATTTTTCTGAACCAGCCAATATCTTTGACATGAAAAATATGAGAGTTGCAACACCAACATTACAAGAATGGCGTGAGGCTGATGCTTGATTCATTAGAAACTAAATATTTTAAATCCTGCCTAATGGTCCTTTTATCATGTTTCTTTGGACGCATAGAAATAATGTGTCTAAGCTTAATGTTCAGTTTTATATGCTCTGCAAACAATTTGTCTCAGATTTTATTCATGCATTTGAAGTGAATTCCTGAATCTCAGCACCTTACACCTCTGCATTGCAGATTTTTAAGTGTTCTGGTTGATAAAAATTAGCCAAAGATTTGTGAACCATGAGGGATGAATCACAGAAACTACCCAAAATAACCGCTGTGGTGGCACTGGTTTCTTGAGTCTTGAATTGGGGTCTTTCTCTCTGCAACAACATTATGCTGCAAGTTACTAAGGCACTATTGTTACTAGGATACTTTCTGACCAGAAAAGTAATACATTCAATAACATGGGATTTTGTTGCAACTTGGTGCAAATTTACTCAGCTCCAACTCTGCCTACAAAGAGTGTGTTGCAATATGAAAAGGGGTAGTCCAATACTAGACAAAATTAAGTCAAGTAAGCTGTTAAGTTGATGCATTTTAGGTGATGATGCTTGCCGGAAAATCTACCACAAACGATATTTAATTGGTCTACATTTAGGTTGTTATAATTGGTATCAAAGCAACCTTACCATCCAAGATGGGTTAATGTGACAAACTCTCAAAATGACATGGGAGCTGAAAGGATTCTAAAAAGGAGTAGGGTTGACCTTAAGCCAGCAAATGGAGTTTTGAACTAGTTTATAATATTTAAGCTCGATTAACTAAGAAAACACGTTCTAGTGTAAATGACGCTTTCATGAATCTAGGAGCAAATTTATAAGAGTGGAGGACGCATTCGTGAAAATAAATGTGAACAATAACTATTTAGTTTTGGCTCCAATTAACAATTTAATTATAAATAATTTCTACAATTTTTGATATGATTTGAATGACTTTCGACAAATAATAATATTAAAAAATGGGAAAATAATAAATTTTTTTATTAAAAAAATCAAATGAGAATTTAATAACAAGACAAAACAGAGTCAAACAAAGTTTAATCCAGAAATGTAACTTAACCGAACCGAACTCAAACCCAAGGCCACTTCACTCCACTTTGAGGTTCTCGTTTTCCGGCTCCACCTGCTGCAAATTCTTGGCAACCTTGGACTATATCATCGAAAATTTCACATGGCGAATACCAAATGGAGCCACACAGCTCTCCTTGTAATCGACATGCAGGTCTGTCTCTCTTTACTTGAGAAAATCAGTTAATCTCATTCTCAGTTTTTGCATTAATTTTTCTGGGTTGTTTGTGTTTTGTAGAATGATTTTATACTGGATAATGGATTGATGAGAGTGGATGGAGGGAAAGCCATAGTTCCAAACGTTGTAAAGACTGTTGAAATGGCTAGGCAACGTGGGGTTCTCGTCATTTGGGTAATATTGCCAGCTTTTTTCTTGTGATTTTGTCTCTTTCCCACTTCAATTTTTGACTTTTCTTACTGCCCATTTTGTTTTCCGAGAAAATTGTCTTTGAAAACTTTCAAGATTTTCTAGAAAGAAACCTAGACTAGCTGAACACTTTAGAGGGAGGAAAATGATATATTATTAGCTAAATTTGTAAACTTTTATCTGAGGAACAGGAGGAGAAATATTAAGTGGCCTTATTTAATTGGATCGATAGTCCTTTTTTTTTTTCCGGGCTGTGGTTGTACATTTTGTGAAAATTTATTTTAATGCATTTTGAACATTGTGTTGTCACTCATTGAAAATAAATAAATAAAAAGAAAAAATCAAATGTGATTTCAACTTGTGGAATTCGCTTATACATTAGTTTAGAGCAAATGTGTCGAGGGCATTGAAATTTAGACCTTATTAAAATCAAAGTTCGATATCCACTGGTTTTCATATGTAGCAAAAAAAGTTCAATTTCTATGCATATGAAAGAGTACTTTATCTATTATGCTTTGAACTAATTTCAGCTCAATTTAAATTTTTATCTGATATCACTTTGATTTTGAAAGAACAAACTAGTTATCAACATTTTTAATGGTTGCTAATTAACTACCTGAAGAAAGAGCAAAAATTGAAACAAAAGAAAGGATTCCTAGTATTCCTTCGTGCATTGGTGGTGATGATGTTGTGAAAAGTTGTCTTAAGGTCTCCGCGAACATGATCTGCAAGGAAGAGAAGTTGGCAAACTGATGTGATTCGACAACAAATCAAATCAAACCAAACCATAACTATAATATGGGTTGATTTCACTTTCATTTAGTTATTGTTACCATGATTCGACAACGTATCAAACCAAACTATAACTATAATATGGGTTGATCTCACTTTCAGTTAGTAATTGTTCAATATAACATTGTATCTGAGATAAATATTTACATGTACTTCAGCTCATTTCAAATTTTTATCTGATATTGCTTTGATTTTGAAAGAAAAACTAGTTATCAGCATTTTTAATGGTTGCTAATTAAGTACCTGAAGAAAGAGAAAAAACTAAAACAAAAGGAAGGACTCCTAGTATTCCTTTGTGCATTGGTGGTGATCATGTTGAGAAAATTTGCCTTAAGGTTGTCCGTGAACATGATCCACAAGGAAGAGATGTTGAACTCTTCCGCCGGCATTTATACTCTGCCAGGAAGTTGGGTCCCACCTCTAAGGGAGGTCCTGGTGCAGAACTGGTAGATGGCCTTGTGATCAAGGAAGGGGATTATAAGGTGGTAAAGACACGCTTCAGTGCGTTTTTCGCCACCCACCTTCACTCATTCCTTCAAGGTGCAGGGATTCATAGCTTAGTAATTGCTGGTAAATTTTAACACCAATAAATCTTTGGTTAGTGTAACTTAGTGAATAGTGAGGCATTTTTGCTTGTGTGATTCACTGGAATCTCTCTATCTAGGTGTTCAAACTCCAAATTGCATCAGGCAGACTGTTTTTGATGCAGTAGCACTTGATTATCAATCTGTCACTGTTATTTTTGATGCCACAGCTGCTGCCACTCCTGAAATTCATGCTGGTATGTGTTTCCTTAGTCACCTGGATTTTATAACATATCAATTTACCCCATCTGCTGCTGTCGTATGCAAATATTTTTTGTTGCTTGTCATTTAAACACTGAGAATGTTGATGAGTACATAATCTAATTTTCGCCATTATCTCTGCTCTTTGTTTGAAGATTTTGAGTGTCACAACAAGTTTGAATTTATTGAGAAAATTGATTTTGCTGAGAAAAGAGTAGATTTGATAGGATTCTCTCATTCTTTAGTTTTCATGGAAATTTTTGTTGCTTAAAATTGTAATGCTGTGAAGTGCTGGGCCATCTTTATTTATAACCTACAGATAGTGGAACTAATATTGATTTCCAGAAAATATTCACTGCTTCCATCTCCATCTCTTACATTGTTGCTAGTGCTTAGACACAGTTTAATTTTAGCAAAATGGCTTGTTTTTGGGATTGGAATAAAATTTTGCAGCAAGTTGTGGATGCTATACGAAGATGCAAGAATAATAATATGATTTAAGCTTCATGTGCTTATTTCTTTTGTGTTCTTTTTCCCCCTCGTAATAACATTGAATTATGCCCGTGGTTAAAGATCTTGGAGTGCAAAATGATACACACAACTGACTTTGTCTCCTTAATTTTCTGAACCAGCTAATATCTTTGACATGAAAAATGTGGGAGTTGCAACGCCAACATTACAAGAATGGTGTGAGGCTGATGCTTAATTCATTAGAGGCCAAATATTTTTACAGCCTGCCTGACGATCCTTGTATCATGTTTCTTTGGATGCATAGAAATAATGTGTTTGTAAAAAACCATAGTTATTTCCCACGGTGCCAAATTCATGAAATTCCTTATGTCTATGCTTTCTCATTTAAACTCAAAACTGTGGGAATCAATCAGGGGGATAGCTCTGGTATCGATTTTACTGCTATTGATAATTAAGTTGACACCGGAGTTGAGGTTATATCTTTCAAACTCTGGTTTAGAAAAATTATGGCTTGTAAACTTGCCCGCAATGCAAACCGAACTCAATGTCTGAGCTTAATGTTTCAGTTGTATATGGGCTGTTTACAATTTGTCTAGGATTTATTCATGCATATTAAGTAAATTCCTGAAGCTCAGCACCTTAGACCTCTGTCTTGCAGATTTTCACCATGTTGTGGTTGATCAAGAATTAGCCAAAAATTTAATGAACTATTGAGGGATGAATCACGAAAGCTGCTCAAAAACTTCTATGGTAGCACTGGACTACTGGTTTTTGGGGTCTTGAATTGGTGCCTTTTGCTGCAAGTTGCTAAGGCACTATAGTTACTTATGTACTTTCTGACAACAAAAGTAACGCATTCAATGACAAGCCATTTTGTTTCAACTTGGTGCAAATTTACTCAGCTCCACGTCTGCCGACGAAGAGGGTGTTGCAATATGAAAAAGGGTAGTCCAACGCTAGACAAAATCACTTTGATAATCAGCCACAAAATTACTTGAGAATTTGGGATTGTGATGGGCCTTTCTGTGGGATATAAGTCTCGGTTATTAGATTGTGAGGACAGTCTGTACCCAGATGGCTCAAGTCCAAACACAATCTTGGATGATTATGATGATATGCACAACCAATTCAAACAATGCCAAATCCTTCATCATTAATATAGAAATTCTACATTAATCCTAGATTATTTGAGCTTTAATCAAGGTAATTACTCTTTTCTTTACCATTGAATAGTGTTAAAAGTATTATGAGAATAAATATATTGTTCAAACTTTTCTTTGTCCGTCCGAATGTATAAATCTAGTAATAAGAACAATTTTGTTTTACCATGTCTTGACTAGATTTAGTAACTTCTACTTATCAAGTAAAGCAAACTCTTCTACCAAATCATATCTTGCAATATTCATTATTCAGAAGAAGGTTGACATAGATTTTCCACAAGTTTCCTCTGAAGTTGGTACCTAGTGAAATTTGCGGAGAATATGATGAAAAAGCCACCTATAGGCTGCTTGGAGGCCCAATCTGAAAGCTGCATGACAAAGATGGCATTGGCAACTGTGCAATGTGTATAGTGATAAATGAGTTGAATCTCTTGAAGATTTTAACCTTCGAGCAACATTGTCAATTGCCAAATGTCTTGGGGCAGGACCAGGGGGTTTGGGTGGACCCTAAATGGTTCACTTTCATATGGGTTTTCCATGGGTAGGGGGCCTAAAGGTAGGATACTTTTATCCAACATGGCCAATGAGATTTCCATCTCTTCAATGATGAGATTCCTTTTGAATTTTGATGACAAGTCCTATTTGGTTCAATGCTTCTTTTTCTCTTTCTTTCTTCTTTTCCCCATTTGATGTACTCTTTTCTTAAATAGGTTCATTTCATTCTTATAATGAGTTAGCAAGGATCTAGTTACAAAAATTGAATAAACTCATCTACTAGAATTGAAGATTGAGTCTTACCTATATATTCATTAACTCTAGTCCAATATTAATTGCTAACTAAATGCTTTATATTTATCATACAACAACACTTCTGACCATTAAATCTTTACATATATATTTCAAAACCCTAATTTTATATTTTGAATAGAAATATTCAAAATATTAGTTTTACATAGATAGAAAATTAAAATCTACAATGACATAAATAAAAGGTGATGCAATGATGAAGATGAGTAAAATTGGGCAGCAAACAGTAATTTGATTGATGGAAAAGAAGAAAAATTTAGTTAAGTTTCCAATCTACCTTAACAACCAAACCAAAAAGGAAGATGTTGACTACCTGCCCATGTGATGGTGCTTGACATACACCTTAATTTATAAAAAGTGCAAGATTTGCATATCTAAACTTTGTACCTTAGAACATGATAGAATATTTCATACATTTTCTTTCTAATATATCATCAAAAAAATCCGAAGTGTTTAGTCTAGTTGACGACTATACATATACAGTTATTAAGTCGAAAATCATGATCGGATTAATTCAAGATCATGATTTGGCGATAAATATTGATCTGATAATATTATCGAAAAATATCAAAAGGGTTACATTTGCTTTGTTCTGTAGACCAAGTATGGAGAAGATAAGATAAGATGGAAGCTTGCAGTGGCCTACATTCCACTTGCACCAAGATTTGAGCAGCATGTTCTCTCAAAATGAGCTTTGAAATAAGAGAGAGTTGCATAAAAAGCTATCGTTACTATAATTATTATTGTTATAAAAAAGGAGCCTTTGAAAAAGTGTGATGGCCTTAAGTTTTAGGGACAAATTCTACACGCAAGACCTAAAATAGAGTGGCATTGTCGTCCTCATTGCCTTGTCCTCATCTCTCCCTACCCTACAATTCCTGGGCCCAATCATTGAGGCCACTGTCAGAGAAATTGACTCCTTTGTATAACCTTGGAACTGAGCTATGCCAATGCTATGAGGTTTTCAGAATGAGCCCATGAGATTTCTTTTTCAAAAATGTAACTTTTATTTTCTTTTTTTTTTAATTTTTTTTTTGGGAGAAATATTAAACTAGATGTAGATTTATGTTGTTTTCATCCAGGTGGAAGTGGGGTTTGTTCAAGTACTTTTATTACAGTCTATGAAAAGTAGTATTTATTCTAATGAAGTACATGCAATATTTATCACAAACACCATGCTATATTGAATCCGTAACAATCACTAAATGAAAGTGAAATAAACCCGAATTACAGTTTTGGTTTGGTTTAATATGTTATCGAATCACAACCACTAAATAAAGATCAATTCAACTCATATTATAGAGGTAAAGTTTCATACGTTGTCGATCTTAGTACCTTAATAGTTCACTAATATTAAAACATTTATATGATACGTAATATCACGTGAGAAATCTAATTTATTAAAAATAACAAAAATTGGATAAATTTCTTAAACAATAAGTAAACTATTAATATTGAATGATCATGATTGAACTATAAAACTATTCATGGGTTAGAATTTTCCTTTTTTTTTTTAAGCACTAACACTAGTGGAATTATAACTCAACTATAAATATATAAACCAATATAAATTGAAAATATTGATGAGAGTTGAGACAAGTAAATTATAGCATGAATCTCAGGACAATAAAGGGTCGTCAAAATTGTTAATCAAAAGGGGAAATTTGGTCAAAGATGTATTGAGAAGAATTAAAGATCTAAGAAGCAAAGACATGAAGAAAATTCCAAAAACCCCGACAAGAAAATGAAAGGAAATTTGTATAAATTTGAAAATGAAAGCAACAAATAAACAAACATAATTAGAGCCATCAGGGCCCTACTTGGAGTTGAGACGTCCATCAAAATATATCATTGATTTTGTTTAATAAATCATGTCATTGTTTTAGTCACCTTGTGTTTTAAACATACATAAATAATTATTTTTCAAAAGAGTTTAAAAAGGAACAGTGAAGTTATATAATTGACAAGTAATATTTCCTTTTCGCTTGGTTATAATTAGTTTTCTAGAGTCAAATCGATCATGATATTGATATGTAGAGCAATTGAAAGTTGATGTGAGATCATGACAAATTATTAGCGACACATGTTTCACTACAAACAATTCCACATTTAGACACATTTTTGCTCCATTCTAGTACAGGGAATGAGTGTTTTTGTATGAATATAATATTTTTGGTTTGAATTGAATTTTAGGAATATATGGTTGATTTTGAATTATTTGGAATTTTGAAAAAAATATATAGTTGAGATTAAATATAAATTGTATTATAAAATGTACAACACAGAAAACAGGATTTGGATTCATAAAAGAACAGAGTGTAATGTAAATGTGTTTTTCTAAAATTAAATTACCAAAAACCGTCTTATATATTGTAATGAAATAATGAAACAAAATTTCATCAATTGGAGCTCCAGGGGTATAATTCGATATTTCTAATTAGTTAATGGAATTAAAAGAATTCGTTTGACTAATAAATAAATCCTACCTAACAAGTACCAACTTTTAATTTTTCTTTTCTTTTCTTAAATCCATAGAAGCATGAAATTATATATTTGCTTTTGTCCCAAATTACAGTTTTTTTTTTAATAGTTATGGACCCGAAACTAGGAATATTGGATTCTCTCACAATTCTTTAATCATAATAAATGTATTCACTTATAATATATGAAACATTTATAATATTTTTTTAATAGAATGTAAAAATTTGGAGATATTAAAAAATATTGTCATCAATATAGTATTTATTTGCCCATTTCCCTGTTGGGTCTACGCCATGACGACATCAATAGCTTGTTACAGTAGACACGAAAAGAGTTTATGATCTATCAATCAAGGTCTAAAGTAGGAAGAAAATATAATAATAAACAAGGATAATCACATTTTCATCCATGGAGTTTGCTTTACCTACTTTTCATCTATAATATTTTAAAGATATACAAAAACATCCCTTAATGTTAACTACCATTTATGAAAAATAAATGAGTAATCTTAATGTATTTTCGATAAACAAATGTTAACATCTCGCATATTTTTTTTTGTTTAATAACCATGGGTCTTCGGCTTGGATCTCTTCTCTATTAATTTCATAAGGATATCCCTCAGCCCCAATGCCATGTTTTGAAAGACATCAGTGTGTAATCCAACGACCATACTCAAATTCAGGAACGTGCGCCTAACCACACATTCTGTGCATCAAGTTTTGCCACTTAAGTCAAAACCAAGGAACAATATCACGAAGATTATAGGTCATAAGTTATTTGGATAGTGTTTAAATATACAAAAAAAAAATGTCATGTGCCTTTCATATAACTAAATCACAACCCAATGCAACATTCGACAAAGTACAGCAGCCATTTTATACAATTGATGCCTCAGCAAATGTGAGAAGCCAGATTTATTTTTCACAAATAATAGTTAACAGTGAGAGAAGTTTTTGTACATTTCTGAAATCTTGGGGATAATATTGTGGTTGAAGCAAACATAAGGGGTGAAATTTTACTCCAATAGGTACATCGATAAATGCACAAAGTATAATTATTATTGGGATAATTCAAATTTGCCTCCTGAGGTTAGGCTTAAAAAAAATTGAGGGCCTCAGTTTTTTGAAACCTAAGATTGCCCCCTGAAGTTACTGTAGTACCGTTAGATTTAACAGAAAATGTATTAAACCGTTATATTTAACGGAAAATGCATTAAATAATAACTTAATGTTAATATTAGATTTAATAAAAAATGTATTAAATAATAATTTAACGCTAATAAGCAGTAAAATAGACTATAATACACTTTTCTAAATGATTTGTAAAGCGTTAAGTTACTATTTAATATATTTTCCGTTAAATCTAACGGTACTACAGTAAACTCAAGGAGCAAATTTGTGTTTCAGAAAATTAAGAACCTCAATTTTCTTTACACCTAACCTCAGGGGGGCAAATTAGAATTACCCCATTATTATTCTTGTTGTTACTTATTTGTATGCTATGCGGTACTCTGCAGCAGCTGCCTAATCTCTCAACTTGTGTGTGTACAAATGAAATCAAGTAGTTGTGAATAGAAATTTCCTTTACGGTAATCTAACAAGTAATCAATTTTGAGATCCTGAAACTTCAAGTTCCAAGATAAGAAGGAGAGTGAATGTGAAAGTGGAGCTGTGTTCTGATAGATCTCATGGCTGACACTCCCAGATCATGCATATGATTATTACACAAAATGGTGATTACCATCTCGATAACCCACGTGCATGTACACCAATCGGGACTCTCAGAGCTGTAATGCATAAATAATATAATTAAAGAATCGGTTTGGTATTGCTTGCTTGGAATTGCCTGCTCTTTATCTCATCATTGGACATCTTTTTAGCTGCACAACCCACTCTGTGATGATTCTGACTTGAGAATGGTAGCAAAGTAAAGCAAAAAGGAGGAGTGGTCCATCTGATTACAGTGAATCCTGCCACACCATATCCCCAAAAGGGTTTGATGATCAAATTGTACTACTCACTAGCAAAACTCTTTACTTGAAAATGTTGTTTCTATTTTTTTTTTGTTTTTTAAAAATAAAAATTTCTTAACATTAACGTATACCTTAAAAATATATTAATATCACGACAATTATAGAGTTTCTATTAAAGATTATATGGATTTATAATGAAAACCATTTTATCATCATATTCAATGATGTGTAATCAATAATTGTCATTTTTATAAAATTTTAATTATTGAAATAATTTTTGAGAGTAAATCGTACCATTTTTTAAATATAAACATGTGCTTTTAGATTCATGTTAAGACTCTTGTTAAAAAAATAGAAAGAAAGAGGAATGATGGAAAGAAAGAAGAAAGAAGAATGATGTGAAAAGTGTTGTGTAAAAGTTGATATAAACCACTAGAAAAGCTGCAAAGATCATGGTATGTTTCACCTCAATTATTAATTGTTATATCTGTTTATTTGCTTACTTTTTGGTTTTGGACTGAAACAAGAAAGTGGACTATTATTCATTTAGCAGTTATTACACGCAAGGAGATCTTTGTCTCAAATTCATGCTATTGCTACTACTCTAGCCTGCTACTACTACTACTATAAACTCTCCACACTACCCTTTTACTTATGATAGATTTTGCAATCACTCACTCTCTCTCTCTATTTCTCTCACTTTAACTTTCTCAGCTCTTCTTCCTTCTTTTTTAGTAACTGAGAAGAAGGAAGCTGCAGCTGCTGGCTATAGCTAGACTAAGTTTGAAGTAATGGAAGAACCCAGTTCAGATCAAAGGTTAATGAGTCACCAGCAAGATAATGCTGCTGCTACTACTAGTACTAGTACTCGAAGGAGGCAAAAGGGTGGTCTTATAACCATGCCATTCATTATTGGTAAATGCAAAGCCTTCCATTAAAATTATGCATTTGTTCACATTGGTTTCTGTGATTTTTCTGAGATGATTCTTTGGAGTTTGTTGTGGTTCATTTGTCTTGCTGTTATCATACAGGACATGCAACAGGCATAGCTTATTCAAAAATGCATATGCTTACATGGGGTGTTTGTTGTTTTATTGTTTAATGCTTCTCTCACTCAATTTCTGAATCTTGTTTTGATTTCTTTTTCTGGGTTGGGATATGGGGGAGATGGCTAGTGTCATGCTTCATATACAGAAGCAAATGAAGCGTGGATTCAGAGATTTATTTTTTTTTTCATTTTTTTATGCTGAAAGTTTGAATCTTTGATTTTGGATGTCAAACAAAACAGAACTGAAGCTTTTCAGTTTGCTTTCTTGAACGTATTGTACACAGAATAAAAATGTTTGATTAAACTTGTAAAAATCTTTATTCTATGTTTTATTTGAATCCTGAAACTGGGTTGTGAATTGTGACAGCAAATGAGGCATTTGAGAAGGTGGCAAGCTATGGACTAATTCCAAACATGATATTGTACTTGATTGGAAACTATCATCTGGAAGTTGCTAGAGGGACCAATATTCTCTTCTTCTGGACTGCAGCCACCAATTTCACTCCTATTTTGGGTGCTTTCCTCTCTGATTCATATCTGGGTCGGTTCCTCACCATTGGCTTGGGTTCCATCTGCAGTCTTCTGGTAAAAAAAAAAAAAAAAAGAAAAAAAAAGAAAAAACTACTCTTCTCTCCTTATCTTCCAAGCTTCTAATTATGTCTTTTCTTTTGATAATCATTCAATTGTAGCTTACTAGAATTTCTGGATTTGGAATTATACAAATGGCTGGCCGGCCTGGATTTAATTAGTTTATAACTAATTTATTGACCATAGCTTAGGCTTTGAATTTGAATAATTAGTTAATTATCTTCAAGTAAACACTGACTTGGGTTCAGAAAGTCTGTCATTTTCAACTGAATTTAATTTATTTTGGAAGTTTTGAGGACCAAACTTTTAATGACCGTCATGTCATTGTGTGTGTAATGCGGCAGATTCCTAACAATGTTTGACTTTTCCTAGACCCACGTGAATGGCTAGTGATTACATCTAATATTGTAACTGCATTTCCACCCTGCTTGTTCTGTCAAAAGGTTAGTGTGCAGTGCTGCAAATTTTAACTTTATCTAAGAAAGTTTAAGTGGGAACAGTGGCCCAATTGAAGTTAAAGCAATCCAACATGGAAAGGCAATAAGTCATCCCTTTTGCCTTATTATAATAACCTCTGCAGGTTATTAAATGCAAATGTTTGACAACTTTTTGACTCTAACCGCCTGCTGGAAAAGTTGTGACTTGTGAGTTACAATGATGTATAGTGTCTTCTGCTGTGTTTCACACTGAAGTTTGGTCTAGTATACAGATTTGGGTTTCTTTTTAAGGGGAAAAATGAAAAATTTGCGCTGCTTCAGGCCAAAAGCTGAAATATGTCCAAGTTATCTTGGAAGCTCATTAGTTACTTTTCTGAATTGGCCTTGTCATTATTTAGATGGGAATTGGGAAGCTCAGAGCTTCACATTGGTAGTTCAAACCCATAAGTAATGTAAATGGAAATAGAAGAAAAAGGCAATGCTGCAGTTAGTGTGAAAACTTTGATATATAAATCATTAACATTCTTCTCAAACTATTGATGTGGTTTCTCTGAGGGTTGAAATATGCAATGAACTTCATGCAGTGCCTTGCGTAACAAGGTTAAGTTGATAAATAGGAAGAAGAATCTGCAAGATATTAGTCCTGTCAATGAATTGAACCACCTCTCCTTGTGCTTTTATTTATTCACAGCAAATTGTCAATGTCACAGGGGATGATACTTTTATGGTTAACAACCATGATTCCGCAAGTACGGCCTCCCAAATGTGACCTATTAGCTGGCCAAAACTGCGAATCCCCAACAGCAGCTCAAATGACTCTGCTGTTCTCCTTATTTGCTCTCATTTCTATTGGAGCTGGTGGCATTAGGCCTTGCTCCTTGGCATTTGGAGCAGATCAATTGGACAGAAGAGATAATCCCAAAAATGAGAGGGTCTTAGAGAGCTACTTTGGTTGGTACTATGCTTCGGCTGCTGTTTCTGTCCTGATTGCTTTGACAGGAATTATTTATATCCAAGATCATCTTGGATGGAAAGTTGGTTTTGGAGTTCCGGCAATACTCATGTTCTTGTCTGCGTCATTGTTTTTCCTTGCCTTCCCTCTTTACGTTAAAATGAAAGCAAGCAAGAGCTTGCTCACTGGACTTGCCCAAGTGGCTGTTGCTGCTTATAAGAACAGAAAACTCTCACTGCCAGCTGCAAACTCTAGTAGGTTTTACCATCGCAAGAAGGATTCAGAGCTTCTTGTGCCAACTGACAAATTAAGGTAACACCAATTCATTTCAATCTTTTT
Organism: Boswellia sacra; assembly: GCA_013180625.2. Taxonomy (NCBI): domain Eukaryota; kingdom Viridiplantae; phylum Streptophyta; class Magnoliopsida; order Sapindales; family Burseraceae; genus Boswellia; species Boswellia sacra. Next base: position 737,796 of record SNVD02005792.1, read on the forward strand.
GAATTTTTTTTTTTTTGGGTGAAAGTTAAACTTTGTAACTTTTTTCTATTAGGTTTTTGAATAAAGCTTGCATCATTAGAAATCCTGAACAAGACATAGCTTCGGATGGATCAGCTTCAAATCCATGGAAACTTTGCACAATAGAGCAGGTGGAGGAGCTCAAAGCACTCTTGAAAGTCATACCATTATGGTCTACAGGGATCATGATTTCGGTGAACATTAGCCAAAGTGCATTCCCTGTACTCCAAGCTAGTACCATGGACAGACATCTCTCTTCAAGGTTCGAAATTCCTGCAGGATCTTTTGGTACATTCGTAGTTATTACTCTAGCAGTATGGGTAGTCCTTTATGATCGTGCAATCCTTCCCTTGGCATCAAAGATTAGGGGTAAACCAGTACATTTTGGTGTCAAACTAAGAATGGGAATTGGAATATTTCTCTCTTGCATTGCCATGGTAGTTTCAGGAATTGTTGAAAATGCTAGACGAAAAAAAGCGATTCGAGAAGGGTATCTGAACAATCCTCGTGCAGTACTGGATATGTCTGCGATGTGGCTTATACCACAGCATTGCTTGGTCGGCTTAGCTGAAGCTTTTAATGCAATCGGGCAGACTGAGTTTTATTACTCCGAGTTCCCTAAGAGTATGTCAAGTATAGCAACTTCTCTGTTTGGTCTAGGAATGGCCATATTTTGCTAGTATAGCAACTTACTAGCAAGTCTTATAGTAAGCATTGTCAATGATCAAACTTCAAAAGGGGGCAAAGTCAGTTGGGTTGCAAGCAATATCAACAAAGGTCGTTACGACAATTACTATTGGCTTCTTGCCATTTTGAGTGCCATCAATTTGCTATATTTTCTTGTGTGTAGCTGGGCTTATGGACCTTGTGTGGATCGTATAGCAAGTGCCAGAGTTGAAGGGAATGATGTAGAGGAAGAAGAGTTATCTGATCTTGGAGCAAAGGTTGGTGATGAAAGTAATGGCTTAAAAAATGAAGAGGAGTCATCTGATCTAGGAGCTAAGGTTGGTGATGAAAGTAACAGCTTAAAGGAGAAAGAAGGTTTGTCCAAGTCCAAGGAACTTCCAGCTTGATTGTTTTTAACCTGGTATGATTTGTCATAGTGAATGTATGTATATCTATGTAACTGGGTGAAAGTAATTAGCATTACAGCTTTTGAAATTGTGATATCTCTGTTTTCTGTAACATTATAGAGATGGTTATTGCTCTACAATTTGTCTCCTTACATCCAATTTACCATACTTCATATATATGTGCTTTGCAATTGCAGTGTCTTTATTCAAGGAAATACAGTATTTTGACTGCTTGAAACATATTGTGGTTGGACTTGTTGTACTATTATCATAAATCTTGGATTTTCTATTGTTTTACATCTAGTACAAATTACACATTATTAGACAAACTGGAAATTAGTACCATTGATCCTGACCTCACAGAAACTGCTATTTTCCATTTTGGAATTCACTTCCATTGCAGAAGCCTGAAACAAACTAATCTAATAAGTAATCTCTAACATAATAATCAACAGTGATAATTTTCACAGCAGGTTAAGTACAGAAGCAGGAAAATCCTGACATAAACACAAATAAGGAAAAAAAAAAATCAGAAGACTAAACTCAATCCAGGTAGATTGAGGCTGACATCTAGTACAATGTGTATCTTCTACAAGATCTAAAGCCATTATTCTTGGCCTGATATCTTTTAATGATTCGCAGAAGAGACAAAGTGAAAGCCAATGTTGTACACTACTTGCCATTGCCAATGTCAGATTGCAAAGAGTAGTAAATAAGAAAGTAAGTGGAGTGGGAGGAGACCAATTAATTTTTGCGTTTAGAATGTTTGTGCCAGTGGTACTGCTACTGCCAGCCATCAGTCTGGACCTTACATGTTTCTTAATATATAAGCAGGTAATTATGGCAACTTTGCCAGGATCCAATTTATGTTCAAGCATTAAGCATTTCAATAACGCTATCTATATATGTTTACGAAAAGATCTCTAATTGTTTATGTCTTGAAAAAGACCTCCACCAGCTACTCTTATATATTTAGAAAAAGACTTCCATTGCGATTATATTATATTATATCCGATCATTTATAATAAAAACTAGTTATAATCATGATTGGTAGGTTTTAAAATGAATGTTTAAACATTAAAAAAAACTTATTGAAAAGATATATGGATGATATGATGTATCTATCCCACCTAAAACTCTCTTTCTATACGTCGAGTCATTTAATGAATTGATAACTTTTTTGCGTTCATTTTTTTTAAGGTGAATAAATAAGTACAGTTGAATAAAACTTATCCCACAAAATCATATTAGATTTTAACAGCTAACATTCTTACCATGAAAGCTACTTTGTTCACTAATTTGTTAATATTATCAATCTATGAAGGTGATTTCTAAATGTCAGATGATATTTTTCCTCTTATTAATTGTGAATATCAATATCTTAAGTGTTCTCTAAGATGTCTAGAACTTTTTTTGTTTTTTCTATATACAAAATTCAGATGTATCAAAGAAATATATTTTTCTTCTCATAATCAAAATCTCTAAAGCAAAACAACAATACTTTGATTATTTTAGGACCAATTAATGAAAATATTAGATTTGACATTTATTAAAGGACTCTGGATTTTAATTGGGATCTAATAATCGATATGATATTAGATCGATAATACAATAATGTGATATCGACAATGCCAGCTTTTGGTTACGTGGATAATGGGACAAATATTTTACTTTCTCTACCAAGAAAAAGATGGCACTTTAGATTAGATTTTCTCAGGCTCACTTGGACCAAATGTATGCATTAGTCCAAGAAATCTAATGTCTTCTACTCATTGGAACCCACTTGACCTGAAGGATTCCATTCAACAAACGGATCCCTTCACATCCACAAACAAACATGAATTGTACACCCTACAATTAGAGGTGTCAAATGGGTCCCCAGTGCATGAACATAAGCTGTAATTGAATTGCATGTATATGCCATGTACTTAATTATTGTCCCTTTGATGCAATGCCATTAGGCCAGTCAAATCATGCATTATCGTACCAGATTGGCTTGTGGGTCTCCACATCTACCTTTTGGATCCTTCTTTGCTTTTTCACTGCTAGTCATTTGGGTTTTGCTAGATGCATCCTACCTAATTATTTCCGAACGGTTGCCTTTTGAAAAGAAATTAGTGAGTTGAATATTAGAAGCTTTTTTATTTTTTTTTACTTTATTTTTTCATTTTATCTCTAGTCTGATTGGCTAACATTGATTTGTACGATTGGGCTGTCTGTGATACAACTTTTTTTTAAGGAAAAAGAATCTAAAACAATCAGACCTTTGGATTAATTCAAGGGCTCGACTGGTCAAATAAAGTTGACAGTTGAGTCTTTTTCTCCAATTTAAAACAGTCTATAAAACATACCCATTTTTTACTGTCTCTTTGGCTAAAAAAATAACTTTATATTTCTTGGATTGACCACATGCATCAGTTCACATATCCAAGTAATTCAACAGAAGATTACTAGATTAATACTTAATTTAATGAAAAAATAATAAAAATTAATTGTTCGGATTTGAGAGTTCAGTGTTGATTAAAAAATATGCAATTTTTTTAAGTTGTAGTCATACGTGCACATTACAAAGATTGAAAAAGAGTTTTTTTTTTAAAAAAAAAAATTTAAATGCATATAACACAACCGTTTTTCACATGAAACGTTTCTGGCTTCCAAATTAAAAGCCTGCAACAAAGTTCTTTTGGTACGCTGAAACAAAAGTGAAAAGATGTAAATGAGCCTTCCTTTGTTATATAATATAATATCAAGGAAGTCAAACTAAAAATTTAAGTGAAAAGCGAAGACGCCAATAAATATTAAAAGCAGAAATGACTTCTCATTCTATATTGGAAGCCATTAAAATGGCTAGAAGGGGCTTGCCCCATGGATCATTCTTCCTTGTATCAAAGGTAAAAAGTTCTTCAAAAGCTTGTTGGCATCAGGCTTAAAATGCCTGAAAACTACTAGTATTTCTGATTTCTTTTACACTAAATTACACTCTACTTTTGATCTTTCAACCAAAAGGTGAAAAAAAAAAATGGAGAATCGATTTTTATTCCCGTATCCAAAACCTGATTATTGGGTTCCTCGCTTTTGATTTAAACCATTATTGATCAGCAACCAGTTGTTTCTTCAATTCCTTTTTATTCACCTGAATTTGCCGCGAAAATTTCATAAGTAATCTTTCGGATCCCTTTGCATATATCATGATCTAGTAAAACGAAGTGAAATTATGAATTCAAGTGAAAAAGGAGAAACATATGTAACTTACCTTTCCCATAGCATTGCGTGGCAACGAGTCCCACACAAATAATCGAGTTGGTAGCTGGAAAGAAATAGATATATTAGTAGTTAAAGTGAATGCAAGAATATAATGAAGATTTGAAAGATCAATCAAACTAAGTCACATATTTTATGCAATTGAACTACTCAACTATGAATATAATTACCAGGTGAAAGGTGGAAAAAGGAAAGAGTAAATAACTGATATTAGGACAAGAAAATTAGATGAAAATGGAATTTTTTTTTTTTTTTTGGTTAATAAAGGCAGAAGAGGAAAATTGATTTGGGCTGTTTGAAAACAGCTATTAAGTCCTGGAATCTGATTGGAAGCTTTCTGGTGCTTTAGAGGCATCAATCGAGTACTGAAGTGAGGTAAATTCTTTCTCATCAGCACTATACAACAGGATGATAAAACATAGGCTTGCAAACTTTAAACTGCCTAATAGTGCGAGGCTTTTGGTTAAGGGCTTTGTGGCTCATACTGAGTGCATGGCTCCAAAAACTCTTCATCAAGCTTAAACACAATCCCAAATGCAGCCTCAAGGTTTAACACCAAGTTTGAGAATAAATCCCACCCTTCTACAGAATTTTGTTCGTCATCAAACATACACTCTATGGAGAAAAGAACTAGTATTTCATACTTCAAATTAATATGCACACTCAGAACCCAAAGAGGAAAGACATTTAGTAAAAAATGTACAATAGAAGTATCTTGCAAAAGGAAAACAAAGTAGAAAAGGCTAAGTGATAATACCTTGTATGGTGCAAGCCTCTCTTTAGCCCACATGCAGAGTTCTTCCAATGTTATAGCAGGCTTTGATGAATCCCCTTCCTCTCGCTTTGCTTTTTCGTGAGGTACAATTATCGCGGTGACAGCATCTCCATAGTCTTTATCTGGTAAGCCCAATACAACACACTCGGCAACATCCGGATGCTGAACAGAAGAAGTTTTTCTCATTACGTTAATTATTTATGCAAATAGTTGCTTGTATTGTTCTTTCATTTGTTCAACTTCTATAGGCAAAATAGAACTTTCACAAGAAAAAAGAAAATGTGCTAAAAAAGAGGAATTGTCTATAACAACTGAATCATAATGAGAGAACAAGTGGTCACCTCTAAAATAATAGATTCAATTTCTAATGCAGATAACTTATATCCACCAACCTTCATAATATCTGCACTTGTACCTGCCAAAACGTAACAAATTATTAGCACTAACAGGAAAGAGCAGTTCATAGGTTCTAGATATTGACATATTTTCTGGCAATGCTTCAACAAACATCTGGTATAAACTTAGTGAGTGAATCAGTTAGTAGGCTACAAATTAAGAGTTACAAGATATATAGTGTACTTTAGCTCCATGCTCTGAATATTATCACCTGCACTCTCAAATTATTATGGCATGAATAATTTTAAGAGCTTAAATACTATTGAAGAATGTTTATATTTATATACATGATCATAAATAAAGCAAAGAACATGAATACAACCAGCATTTCATTATTTGGACATACAAGCAAGTTAGAATTTCTCATATTTACATCTGATCAAACCGAACAATGAATTAACTGTTAAAAATTTCAGACGTGGGTCCATATGTAGCATTAAAAGTTAACCAGAGGATAATTTTTATCAACTAAATCCCTTAATATAAAGAACTTTCAACTTTTTTTTTCTTAGATCAGGCATGCAAATCTAACTTAATATGAGTAGTTGATGTTAGCTCAGATTTGGGTTCTACAGAACAAAAGTTTTGCACATTTGAATTACAGGTTACTGACAGGGCAGAAACAAAAGATAAAGTAAATCATCACAAATTAGATGGGAGGAAACATCTCTGTTGCTAATCAGCAGGATAAAAAATATGAGCAAATTACATGATGTTGTAGGGAAGGCACAAAAGGTTTCATGTTGAGTATCATTATTTATTAGTAAAATGCCACATGCAAAGGGATGTTCTGGGTGATAGCAACATAAGAAAAGAGTCTATGCTAATGTCAAAGTAAATCTTCTTACGTCCCATAATGATGTAGTATCCATCTTCATCCACTTTCCCACAATCCCCAGTCTTAAAGAAGCCATCATCAGTAAATGAGTCCCTTGTGACCTACAAGATAAGTAAGAATTTAGAAAAGAAACCACATGAACTTTTGATCCCTCATTTTCTACATTGATGATGTTGCTAAGGCGGATTTAAAACTCATCAAAATGAATGCATTTCACAAAGAATGTGCATATCCCTGAAAATAAAAAATTCTAAAAAATTAAAGTTGGGTTCTAGAAAAGGGCAGCATATGCCATCTTTGCATATTTTTATGGGAGAGTTGGGCAACTGCACTCAAGGGAAAGAAAAATATGCAACAAAAACCTCTGGAAGTTTCCAGTATTCCTTGAATAATGAAGGGCTTTTGACACAAAGCTCTCCCACTCCCGGTGTATCGCTTCCACTCTCATCTTCAGAAATCTTGACCTACAAGAAATACAATCATAGAGAAAGTCTTGATTAAAATGACAGATTATACCTTTTCCAGAAATAAGAAAAAGCCACCAATATTTATGCTCTTCATGAAACTGATAACAATCCAAATTTTCTTTCCATTTGTCTTACAATAAATGAGGATACTTACTACAAAGCTTTGGATGCATAAAAATTGTTGATAACTAATGGAACTTCTTTAATTTTAGTTTTAAACACAAAATGATAAAGCACTTAAATTGACAGAAAAATAATAGTGCTAACCTGCACACCAGGCAATGGTTTGCCAACGGTGCCTGCCTTTCGCTCACCCCTTAAAGGATTTGCTATTGCCATAATAAACTAAAGAAATCAAACCATCAGCATAACTATGTGAATCTCTATGAGTAAAAATATCCACGGATTTTGCCATGAAGTAAAAGGATAGCCTAGAAGAGGGACTTAAACTAGAATTTACATACCTCAGACATGCCATATCGTTCCAAAAGACGATGTCCTGTGATAGTCTCCCATTGTTGCATGACTGGAAGAGGGAGTGCAGAGGAGCCACACATCTGGGTAAAAGAGAGAAGGAAAAAAAAATCTTATATTGGATACAAGCATTCATCAGTTGACTTTGCAAGATAAAAATTATACAATTTTGTATAGGGCAATCTAGAGGATAAGATGCCCATAATTCATAATCTGACACATGGAGGACATAATGAGTAAATATACAACAAAGGAAGGAATCTTCAAGGCTACAAACCATAAGGCGCAACTGTCTTGCAGCAGCAGCAGAAGCGGTTTGAAGCTCTGAGTCCATGGCCTCATAACCTTGTATTAATCGAGTATAAATGGTTGGAACCTATGTAGTACAAAAGGAATAAGACATTAATAACCTTCAACATTGTAAGTTATAAACTCATAGAATTCAGATTAACCACATTTGAACCTCACCCAAATATATATATATATATATATATATATGATAGAGCACATTAAATTCAGAATCGATTGATGTTATCTTTCATTTGTGAGATTATTATCCCTTCATAAGTGATTTCCACACAAATGCCTAATAAATATCACATGATATGAGAATACAGATTGCTGCAGCCGTTATGAGAAAATAAAAAATTTGCAAGTTCAGAGTTACTATGAAGGGTCCAACTTGGTAGCATTTAGAAATTATTAAGGAACAAAACCATAAATCAGTGACTGACTTTTGCATAGATCAATACCGCTTTCCTGGCCTGCTGTCATGTTGCAGTTACTTTTTATAATAAATATACATCTTTTGATTCTTACCCAAAAAAAAAAATAATAATAATAAATAAATAAAAACAATGTAAAGGAAATGATGAATCTAAAATCCAATAAACAACCACCAAACAGCCGCTAACTATCAGTATAGTTACACATAAAAAATAACTGTATCAAGATATTGATGAATTTGAAAATGATCGAAAAGATATAATGCATAAAGATTGGCCATCATTTGACTGACTGAGTTAATACTAAACTTACTCCTGTAAAAACAGTTATGGCATCAACAGCCTTATTCCCATTCAGTGGATATGATTCACGCCACCTCTGCCAGACTCCCCTTACACTAAATTTTGGCATGAACTCAACCTTCAATAACATGACCAAATCAATTGTAAACCAAAACAAATATAACCAAACTGAATCGTCATTTTTCATGAGATTCCTTGCCTAGCATATAAAAATAGAAAACAGGGAGCAATAACAAAAATAATGAATACAGAATGGTTACCGAGGCACCAGCATATAAAGGGGCAAGCAAAGCATTGAAAAGTCCATGGACATGTATATCATAAGTTAAGGATCAATATAGAAACTTTTAAACTCTGGGAGTTTGTTTGACATAAAAAATAAGGAACTGACAACACTAGCGATAGGAAATCAATCCATAATCTTTTTAAGAAGAGATACTATCAAAATATTAATAAATATACTTTGGTGGATATGATGTAGTGGTAGACAATGCAGAAATTTATCAGCTGATGTATACTCCCAAGCCTCAGATAACATTTGGACCTGAATTTAAACATCAATAAACTGAAGTCAAGAGGGTGAGACATTACATAAGTTAGAAATGATAGCTTCATTCACATTGTTGAAAAAAATTAATACCAAAACCAAACTTACAAGAAATGGCCCCAACTCCAACATTGAAATAAATACTTCTATCCTAAACTTATCCTCTCATTTGTATGGTCAAATTTCATCGGCTGGTTTTATCACATAGATCAAAAAACAGAATTTGGACAGAAAACTTCTTCAATCAAATAGGATTTTCTACCCTCTTAGTCTACACAATTATATGTTAACTTACGAATAGCATATGGGAACAGTTAGAAACATTAAAAGAGACCAACTCTAAGATTATTTACTTTTCAATACAGGGAACTAATAACAAAAACAAAATAAAATTAAATGTGGATGGTAAAATTCATTGGGCAAATACCTGTGCACTAATGCCACGGTGTGTATGAATAACTCCTTTAGGTTTTCCAGTTGTACCACTTGTGTAAATAACTAATGCTGGATCTTCACCTGCGCCAATGGGAAAAAAATAGGCAAAAGAAAAAAAATTCATAAATTCCCATGAGATAATTTATCAGTCACAGAAAGTCAAACTATCATCCATTTGGGTTTTTATAGTCTTGGGCAAACCTCTGTCCACATCTATTTCTTCAATTTGGGACTGATCAAGAACAGTCATCTCCGAGGAAACACTGGGAACAGGGGGAATTAGTGAAAATTGAGCAGCACTCTTTACAGCAACATTTTGCATGACTTCACGGTAATCTTCAGTACTGAGTACCATAGATATGTCCTAAAGTAATATGAAAATAAGAGTTAAACAAAGTATAATCCCAAGAAAACTGAAAAGATTGGTACAAAATGAAGAGAAGTCAGATAGCATGAATGAAAACCACTAATCCAAAAACTAAAGCTAATAGAAAGGATCTAAGATTAGTAGTTAAACTCTAAACAGTAACTTTGAAGCCCGTAGGTGACTTTAATCAACACTGGATATGTAATGTGGATACCAACACACACATAGATCCAAACAAAAGACAAATAACTAATAGAAAAGTAACATTAAATGTCATAATTTCTTTCACAAAATGAAGGTTTAGCACAACACCTCTTGGTCAACTTGGATATGATACTCTGTCAGGGAGCCATTAGTTTTAATAATTTAATTTAACTAATAGAAAATTATCCAACAGTTGTATTTTAAACTCCAACATAGAGGAAATTCTTCCCTCAGCTCACATGCAGTAACATTTTCCAAGCTAAAAGTAGAAATTGATAAGAATCTTTAACATATTTTACATATCCATATTTAAATATATTGATAAACACCCATTGAAGACATATTTTACATATCCATAATTAAATACAATGACAGAAAAGCAAAATTTTGTTAGAGCATACTGAATCATTCATCACATGCAAGAGTTCAGACTCAGGGTAGCTGAGTGCAAGTGGAACAGCGACACCTCCACTAAACCAAGTCCCTAGTACTCCTGAAACAAACTCGAAAGAAGGCTTAGCCACAATTCCTATCCGTGCTCCACGTATTCCAGCTGTCTGAAAAAAAAAAAGTAGGATTGATTAGATTTACAAAAATAAAAAAACTTGCCAGAATCATACAAAGGCCACTCCCTTGCAGAAAGATATCAAGTCTAACAACTTATAAACATATGCAGATTGTCAAATTAAGATATGACCAAATTACATGTGCATATACATGTTGCTAAGATACAGCTGCATTCAGAACAGTTGCACTTCAAGTATCAATGACTGAACATGTTTACATCAAGATTATACTATTTGTAACTTCCTGCAGTGTTTCAACTTCAATCGACAGCCACAAAGCTTATAAATAGTAAAAAAAAAGTTTAATAATAAAGTCATTAGAAAAGTAAGATGAGTGACACCAACTCACAGTTTTACGGTCATTACTGCTCAACAGCCTCGATATTGTTAATGCAGAAGAAACAAGTTGTGTGTAACTGTAACTCTTCTGATCAGCTCTAATTGCAACACTATCACCCAATACAGAACCTTGTCTATAAGCCGCTTTGAAAACCTCCATGAATGAATTATACTTTAGTGCTGCAAAATAGTTTCAAGGAGCATAACTATAAGCAAACTTCATTTCTGTTGCCACAAGATAACTACGTTTTAAATTGTATGGTTCTTCAATTTTTAGGTAGGAGTAAATCTTTGATCCAAATCCAATCAAGCCAAAAAGTGTATGATTAAATAAAAAATGGCATAGCCTCTGTAGCCCTCAAGATTCAAGAACTATGTACAAAATGCAAAACAAGATATTTCTTATGCAGCTCCAACAAAATCAAAGCTCTCATTTAATCAAGCACATCCCATCTCACATGTTGAAATTATAGAGTTACCCACTTATAAGTCATAACCAACAGATAACTTATATTATGATGACTGAAATTCTAATATATAATTTGTTACAGTAACCTCTCAATGTTCATTAGTACAGGTCATGGTTTCAAATCATTGACTAAACTAAACACAATGAGAAGTATGTACCAGAAAACAAGCTTAATCTAATACATAAAAAAAAATCAAAAACAATACAGACCAAATTCTTGCTTCGAAACATCATTTCCCTGAGAACCCATTTTTTGACCTCAAAACAATAACCAAAATTCAACTGAAAGAAAACGTGAAAACTCTTTTCAGATGCCAAGAAAACCAAATCCCTGCTTTCAAACAACACAACAAAGACCCTCTCATTCCCTCACAAACACCTTCATTTACACCCGCACATTACTCACAATCCCATTAGCAATCATAATTCAACCAAACAACATAATTCTTCATTCACAAACAATATCAAGTAATTAATCATCCGTTAGTTTTGACTACCCAAATCTTAGTCAGTCATTTCATCAAACACCATACCAAATAAACGAACTCTCCGACACAAAGCAACCCACAAACGAAAAACCACTTACAAGGGGCTTCTGGAAGCGCGGAATGAGTCCTTGTCGCCGTGAAAAGCGGTCCAAGACGCAAAGAATCGGAGAGAATTTCCCGGCAAAAGCGACAAGTGGAAAGAGAAGGAGGTCTCGTGAGGTGGTTTATTGAAACAGCTTTTAATGCGGAGCTTATCATTTCAGTTTGGTAGTTATATTTTTATATGTGGGTATTAAATGGGACAACAAGATTGGTTGGTTTTTGACTAATGTCTACGGGTTTGATCGGTCAATGAATGTGCGTAGGTAGTGTTTGTTGTTTGGTCTGAGTGGTTGAATTGAGTTGAGTGGAATTGAATTGTTTTCAGATTTTAGAACTGAAAATTGGAGTGGAGTTTGGAAATGGAAATGGAAATGGCAAGTGATTAGTGAGGGTTTGGAGTTAAACTGAGAGGTTTTAAGTGTTTTGGATTTAATGGTTTTGTCTTTGTTAGTAACAAATTTGGCCCCTTTTTGTTGTCGGCTTCGCTGCACTTTCGTTGCATGGCCTTGTATGAGTTTGTTTACGTGAAATAGTGAAAGTAAAATTGTCTTTTATTTGTATAAATAATACAATTAGTAATTTAAAATTTATTAAAACTATATATATTTATATATATGATAAAAAGATTGAATAATTATAATAATTTTATGATAGGAAATGCTAGGCTAATAATCCTATAAGTTATGTACCAAACCTATCTAGGGTAAAGTTGATTGAATAATAGGGTGTTTTGTTTCGGTATTAGGTAAAATGCTAGTTTCAAAAAATCATCGATTTTGTTTTTGATTTTTTGAAAATTTATTAAAGATAATTATATTAACGAACTTCTTTGTTATGTCATTCAATGGAGGGACCGAAACGATTTAACTGAAGTTGGAAGTAGAAGTGTTTTGAATCTTTTGAAAATGTTAATAATAAAATTAATAATTTCTTTAACTTGCTTTATTGATCTTCTTCGGTTTTACTATTAAGGTTAGGCTTAGTGATACAATCATTTGAAATACAAAATTTAGGATATAAATTAGGATAATTATCATTATTATAAGGTTAGAATGCGTATTTTAATTTTTTGACTTGAATTTATGACATTCACTCATGACTATCGATTCAACAAAAATCCAACTATTAGAAAAAGCTACCCATTTTATAATAAAATAGTTAGTTTTTAACTTCTTTTTTTGCAAAGGCTTTTCTCCCATTTTCCCCTTAATATCAATCAAGATAATCTATCTTATGAACTAAGTAAACCTCATTTAACAATTAGTCATGAAAAATCTTTTTAGTTTTTCAAAAATAGTAAAACACAAATGAGTATTTTGGTTAAATAAGTCGATCTACATCCCTATTGTCAAAATGCAGTACCAATTAACCAACTTGATAGTTCTAAATATTAATATGTTTTCAAAATTAAGTACCGTCAGTTTTCTTCTAAAAAAGAAAAAAAAAAGAAAAAAGAAAAAAGAAGTACTGTCAGCTTGGTGTATTATTATAATTATATCAAATCTTGTATTATTAAGTTTTTAATACATTGAGATTTATTATTTAAAACTATTATTTTTTATTAGTAATAAAAGGAGCCTGGTATATTATAAATTTTTTACAAATAAAACTATGTATTTTAAATTAAAATATTTTTTAGCATATTTTTAACTTTTTATTGTAATTAAAAGTCATCTTTTTAGGTTGGAGATTTACAACAAATTAAGTCAGACTTTTTAAATATCAATCATAAAATATAGATTAAACGAAATAAAAATTAAGGTTCCTACAATTAAGTGTAATTATATAGCATGTCGTTGCATAGTGGCGTAACTCACCTTGCGTGGAAGCATAATAATTCTGTCAGAGTTTCGCAGGAGCGCAATCCTCCTTGCACAGGAGTGCGAATCCCCCGGTCTGACATTGAATTTAACTAGGATTTAAGAGTCAAAACTAATAATAATGTTATAGTAAAACTATATGTGTGTGTGTGGTAAAAAAAGATTGAATAATTATAATAATGTTATGATAGGAAATGCTAGGCTACTAATCCTGTAAGTTATGTACCAAAACTATCTAGGGTTGGGTTAAGTTGATTGAATAATAGGGTGTTTTGTTTTAATATGAGGTAAAATGCTACTTTTAAAAAAATCATCAATTTTCTTTTTTACTTTTTGAAAAGTTATTAAAGATAATTATATTAACCAACTTCTTGTTATGTCATTTAGTGGAGGATTAAAATGATTTGAATGAATTAGTTAATAGAAGTGTTTTTTAATAACTTTTGATAATGTTAATAATAAAATTAATAATTTCTTAAACTTGCTTTCGCTTATTGACCTTCTTCATGTTTTACTATATTAAGGTTAGGGGTATTGATACAATCATTTGAAAATTAAGATAAGTATCATTATTCTAAGGTTAGAGTGTGTACTTCAATTTTTTGACTTGAATTCATTACAATCGCACATGACTATATTCATTAAAATCCGACTATATTAGAAAGCTACTCATTTTATAATAAAGTAATTAGTTTTTAACTTATTTTTTCACAGAGGCTTTTCTCCCATTTTCTTCTCAATATTAATCAAAATAATCTATCTTATAAACTGAGTAATCCTCATTTAACAATTAGTCATGAAAACTCTTTTTAATTTTTTGAAACTAGTAAAACACAAATGAATATTTTGGTTAAATAAGTCAATCTACAACCCCATTGTCAAGATGGATGTACCAATTAACGAACTTGATAATTCTAAATAGTAATATGTTTTTGAAATTAAGTGCTGTCAGTTTTCTTGTGAAAAAAATAAATAAATAATACACCTCCAAACGTTTGAGTTAAGTAACCTATTTGCATCAATGGTATTGTAAAATGGATTTCGTGCGGGAAGACAAAAACAACTTGATGAAATCTATTAGCAAATGCGTACTTAACGATTTTTGGAAGGGTTGACTTCACCTTGGTGCATTATTATTATTATTATATCAAATCTTGTATTATTAAGTTTCTAATGGGTTAGAGATTTATTATTTAAAAACTACCTTTTTATTTGTAAAAAAAAAGCATGTTATATTATAATTTTATACAAATAAAATCATGATTTTAAAACTAAAATATTTTATAGCATATTTTTAACTTCTTATTATAATTGAAAGTCATCTTTTTAACCCGGGAGATTTACAACAAATTAAGTCAGACTTTTTAAATATCAATCATAAAATATATCTTATATGGCAAAAACTCATTGGAGGAGAAAAAAATGATTGAAATTATATCTCTAATAGAATTTTGTTTTGTAGACTGTCACATTAGATAGTAGGGTTTGGATTGTATGTAGATTGTAAATCTATCATTACAAAATGTAAATATAATACGAAACAATTACTAAACTAGCACGATAAGTATAAAATATAATTTTATATTTATATTAACAATAATTTTACTAATTATATGACTCGTTTAATATCTCTAATAGAAGCTCATTTCGATATTTTTACGTTAGGCCTTATCGACCATGGCGGCAACTGAATTTTAAAATGAATATCAATGTAGGATTTTAATTGACAATAGAGATGATTTTTAGGCTTTAGCTTTAATTTAATCAAGTCCACTAATATAATTTGTAACTTTTAGGTCCGGTATGCCATTAATATAATTCATAACTTTGAGGTCCTCTGTGCTGCGAGAGAATTGAGCTACATCAGGCATGTTGCTTTATCTTGGACGAGACTCGATCTTATAGTTATAAGCATATTCCAGTGACCTGCAAGAGCATTCCACCTAGATAATGTTGACAATTAATTTTGAATTTCATTTTAGTGTGATTACTGCAAAATTCACTTGGTGTAATACGTATGAAAATCTGGAGCCAAGCTGAGATCGTGACTAAGAAGCTTACTAAGATTGCTTGACTCGAAATTTCTGTTTGAACCTATCAATTAGGAGAAAACCATTCTTTCTGAAGAAACCTTTGTGGCGAAGGTTACCCATCGATACTCCTTTCTCGATTTGTGACAGAATATATTGTAGAATTCCAGATTTTTGTTATTATTTTTTAGGGATTTTTTTACACAGAATTTGTTGCGAAAAATTTGCAAGTATACGAAATCGTTGCGAGTAATAAAGTGAAAGTATGCGAGTAATAAAGTGAAAGTATAAATATCATTCTCATGAGGTCTGATGCATTAAATTCAGTTAACTAGAGTATCATAATTTGGCTACATCTTAACCCTAAATAGAGAACTTAATTCACATAAAAAATATGCCCGACAAACATAATTAAAAAGTAGAGAAAAAGTAAACTAGACTATTGACAAATCCGGTGACTACGATCTTCTGGCACCGAAAATTGCTGTGCCAACCTCCACAGGAGGGAGAAAGTTTCTCTCTCTAGGGTAGGAAAAGTTCTTCTTCCAAATGGGAGATCTCTCAAAATGAAGGAAAACACCCTATTTATAGGCCATGGGTAAAATGCAAAAATTCAAAGCTTCGACATCAGGGAGCCAATTGTAAAATTCTAAACCTGCTACAATGCCCTGTAGTACTATAGAATTATAATTTTGCCCTTTTGTACAAAAATACAATAACTTCTCATACAAAACTCCGATTAAGGAACCGTAAACTCATTCAGAAAGAATACTTCTGGAGCTTTTCAAAGATATATCACATGAACTCTAGTCCATTGCAGATCAATACAAAAAAATCTGAGAATTTGATGGTTCATTTGAAGATAATGACTATAATTGCTCAAATTGTCGTATTTTAGCTTGCAAATTCTTCAAATTAATACTCTAACATTATTTAACCTAAAAAACCACAAAACATTCGTAAAACTAACAAAAATACTGAAAAATCAACAGAATATTAATTTTAAATATACTTAAGTTGTGAGTATAAAACTCACTCATTAGAATTCACAAATTTTGTTATTATGTCTATCTCATAATTCCTTTTTTTTTCTATTATTACCATTGTATTGAATTGTATACAAGTCTTCAAACCGATTAAACATTAGGTCGGATTAACTAATATAGAACTTTATTGGCTTCAAACACAAATAACACACATAGACTAAGCATATTCAAATAATAGAGCATGTGCTTATCTGTTCAGTTAAGCAAAAAAGTGAAAAGACAAGTTTTAATTAATGATAATTCTAGATATTATGCAACTCTTCTACAACTTTATTATTAATATCTCGTGTTCAATCAATTTAGGACCGATCCAAGTTTTGGCCCTCCTATTTTTTGGCTTCTTTATACCCTAGTTGCCATAATATTGGATTCAAGTCACTTTTGTTATTTCAATCTTTATCTATTACTTCTATGTGGACTTCTTTAGCCATTTCACCATTTATAAGATCTTTTTACCACTGCAGTTGAAGCACTAGTCAAAATACCACTTCGTATAAGGTCGTGTTAACGAAAGAAGGTTCGAAGATTATTCGAGGGATTTTTTACCTATGGGCTTTCTTTTTTCATTTCAGATTACTTCCGGTCTCTGTACGTGCTCTTAAGCTACCCTTTATTTCTTATTTATTCTTGATTTTGTTGCAGAGTGTTACCAGTACTTTGTTTGTTAGATATAACTTCAATTTTGTATCCTATTTAATTTTCCTATGTAGCCACTGACATGGTTTTGAATTTTTGCTCTGGATGCGAAAACAGGAACATAAGACATCTTTCTCAACTTGATGTCTAATTTAGGATTTTGAATCTATAGTATTAAAATCTTAACTAGTAAAGAACTTGCATAATGAAAAAAGATTTTCAAAACTAGAAAACTTATTTTCATAACTAATTTATAACATGCATGCATCTAAAATTTTTGCAGGCAAAACAAGGCGAAAGAGCCTTTCCTGCTAGAAGATGAGAGCAGAGTTTGCCAGAACAATGGTAACAGTAAGGTACGGACTGTTGGCATAACAGTCCGATACGATAAGGGTGCACGATTGACTCATGCTTCGTGTAGTTTTGCACACCATTAGATAGATGTTGTCCTTCCCTGATTTCCTTGATCTTTGGTCTCCATCAGATGTTGATTGTCTACATTCCATTCTGCTTTCTAACTTAAAGTCTTTCATTGACAACCATTATTACCTTGATCTTTGATCTCCATCAAATGTTGATTTTCTACATTCCACACTGCTTTCAGACTTAGGGGCGATTGTTTTTTTTGACTGAAATCTGAATAGGTCTGAATTTGACTGAAATCTGAATAGGTCTGAATACAAATGTGTGCATGATATGATTATTCTTTTATTTTTTAAGATTTGATAATAAGTTTTTAAGTTGATTGTTTTTAATAACTAAAAACATCTGAAAGCTTAATTTGACATAAATGCCCTTATTTTGTAAATTGTATATGTTATATAAACATTTGTAACTAATCAATATAACAAAATCAAAATTAAAACACTACAGAGCAAAAATAAATAAAATTGTTAATAAATGTCATTGGTTTATTTTGCGATTGCTCAAGGGTTCAAAGATACGAAACAATCATTTAAAGATTTAATAAAATAGGAATTAAATAAAATTTTTAAGGGTATTTTTTTAGAACTAAAAAATAGGTAATCCATTCAAATCTTTTCCCATTCTGGTAAAAGTTAGAAAATATAGCTTTTTTTATATAGATGTTTTTATCTTAGAAAAAGTGTTCACTCCGAAAAATAATCAATATAAAAAAGTATGAAGTCTAAGATTCAATAAAATTTAGACTTCAGATGAAAAAACAATCAGCCTCTTAAAGTCTTTCATCGACAACCACTTCTATGAGATGTTGGTTCTTTATTTTCTATGTCAACTCTTTGATTACATTTGCTCTACTTCAGTTGGCAACCTTGTACTAAGAATGTTAACTTTTTACTTGACCGCTAACATATGTTCATGTTGATGCCTTAGCACTGTCAGCAGATGTTGATATGGTCCTGTGAAGATATGGTTTAGAGAAGAGGTATGACTTTAAAGGAGGATGGACTGCAGTTGATGGTGTTTCTTTTCATTTGTGGAAGAAAATTTTTTGAGAAGCCTTATAGGGGAAATTGAGATGTTAGGAGATTTGTAAGCCGGAATTCAACTCGGGAAGACTCCAGATGAATTTATTCTAGGGGCGGGTGATTTCTAGAAAAGTGGCATGAGATACAAAATCGACATCAAACATCTTCTAGTAAAATGTCAGCAAAGAAATGTAGAGTTGTAGATATGGCACACGGCAAGAGAGGAGGTTGAACAAATTTTGGTTTAGTGTAGGTTGTAGTCAGTAAAAGCTGTGTGTGCTAGTGGGACTTATTAACATTTGATGAATTAATGCTTCTGTTGATTCCAAACTGGGGATGATAAGGAATTATGATAGAGGAATTATGGGGTTTACTAGCTGTTGGGCCTAAATTTAAGCAAAAACTAGATCATAATTCTCAAAGGAGACAACGCTGTAATTGGTGCTCAGTGAGCTGATAATGACAGTGTCGATTTATGAGTTGACTGACAAGAATAAGGACTTTTCTTTTGATGAAAATTCATGGCTAGCAATTTGAAAACCATTTAAAGATAATAAACTTAGCTCTACTTCTGTTACTAACAGATTTCAAGAGAACTTGGAGTAATGCAAACAAAACAAAGGATTAAAAACTTAGATGTTTGACACTGCCTGTCATTATCAGAATTTCAAGAGAACTTGCAGTAGTACAAGGAAAAAAAGGATTAAAACGGATTAAAAATTTTTGATGGAAAAGGAAAAAGCAAATTAAAAAATTTGAGGTCTGATAGGAGACAGATTTTTATTGTAAAGAATTTAACTTGGAATGTGAAAGAGGGCATAGAAACTGCCAAAATAATATTCAAGAACTCGAAGGCTTAAAATTTAGATATAAGAAATTTTTAATTGTTAATTTTTTATATTGAATATAAAGGCTAGTGATGTCAAATAGGTTATATAATTAAAATGACATTATTTTTAATAAATTAAACATAACATAAAATAAAAACATACAGTATAAATATAATACAAAAAATAATATATAGTAAAATATAATACGAAATAATCACTAAAGTAGCATGATAAGTATAAAATATAATTTTACATCCCTATTTAAATTATATGGCCCGTTTAACATTCTTAATAAAGGCTTATTTCCATAATTTTGTCTTAGGTCCCATATATTTTTGAGCTGGCCATGTTTGTTGTCAGACATGCATGCATCCAATGATCATTATTCTAGTCACAAACAACCAATACCATTCTCGTCTGATCCATGCGTTCTAGAAACACTTGCATTCTATGTGATCCAAAAACATTTTGATTCGAAAATGAATAAAGAAATGAAAAGCCATACGATAGTCATAAAGAAATGAAAAAGATTACGAACTTAAGATAACAAACAGCACGTGTTGCATATCAGATTGATCCTAAGGATGGCAATTATACCCGAGCAGGGCCAGGTACCCAGCTCCCTGACCCAGCAAACCAAGGGAATTACTTAGAATTATTGGGATTTAGGCCGGAGATGGGGAGGAGATTTCTGAGGATTACCCAAGGTCGGCAGGGGATGGGGATCATGCTCCCTAGCCCAGACTATGCCCGAAATCATGCATAATGTATAATTAAATTGAATTAATTTTCAATGTGTAATAAGGCCCAACCCAAATACAACAATTTCAATTATCATCCAACCCAAACTTAGACTTATAAAAGTAATTGAAGCCCAAGAGCCCAGCCCAAAGTCCAAACCCAATTTCATATTATGAAAACAATTCTCCCCTTTGTTTTAGAATAGAAACATGTTCCCTTATAACATTCATGATCAATAGAGGTAACAAGTACGCAAAATTCATCATCAAGCATGACCTAGAAGACAGTCAGTTGTCTTAGACTTATAACATTCATATTCAATGTAGGTAACCAGTACGCCAGACTTATCATCAAGCATGATTTAGAAGACAATGCAGGTAACCAGTACACAATTCATCATCAAGCTGACTTAGAAGACAATGCTGGTAAGCTAACCGGTGCACGAAATTCATCATCAAGCATGACATAGAAGACAGTCAATTGTCGTAGACTTGTAACATTCATATTCAATGCTGGTAACCAGTACACAAAATTCATCATAAAGCATTACCTAAAAGGCAGTCAACAATCGTAGACAAAATTCATCATCAAGCATGACCTAAAAGACGGTCAATAGTCGTAGAGTAAAAAGTTTGATATCTATGTTCTGATGTTAAAAAGGAGAGTGAAGTCAATCGTGCGACCTCTCAATCTGTAAAAGACAGTCAATAGTGGCTAAGTCATTACAGCAAAGAAAATAGAAGTGGTAAAATCTTCACGTAGCTGAGAGTCAATCGAGCATCCTCTCATACGTTATAGTGATTCCTCAAATGTGCACGCTACCGACGTCTAAACCCTTGTCATTCTGAAGGTGAACTCAGTTTCCTCGATTGTTACCGTTTCCAAGCATGAATTCTTTGCTCTTAGCCCCTGCCGATTGCAAAAGAAGTAGTCGGTTTCTCTAGTTCAAAACTTCTATATGATACAATCACTTTTCTCAAATACCAGAATACCACAAGAAATGAATACTAACATAATATTATTGTTAAAAAGTAAAATGTAATTAGCTTTCCTTATTTGAGATCAATGTTACTGTTAATCAAGCTGCCTTTAAGTTAACACTAACATGAAAAAATTGTTTTAATGTAAGGTGGGGCAGATGGTCAAAATAATGAGAATCCAACCACCTCCTACGGAGCCAACAACTTATTCCAGTACCACTTGCTCCAGCAGCCAGTTCAAAGCCTTTGATGTCATCCTTCGGGCCTTGTTTAAAATGAAAAGCTTTTATGCAGTGTTTCAGGCCTTATTTAAAATTAAAAATAAAATTTCAGGTCCTATTAAAAATGAAAATAAAATAGGACAATTAGTTTCAACCAAAAGACTCCAGGTTTTGCCGAAGGTGAGTAGCAGACTCTGGTTTCAGTGCACGTGTGGCAGGCAATTCTGTTTAGAAGGCAAGCACAGGAAAGAAATCCATACTTCAGAAAGTAGTCATAGGAAAGAAAGCCCCTAGGAACTGACCATGAATGCTAATCCATTAGTTCTAGCTTGAAGTTTGCCCTTATTTGTATACAAGTTAGCTGCTTGGCTTGAGTAGCCGGGGCAGTGTTAGTGAGTAGCTTGGCTTGCTCATGCAGGGCTTTGGAAAGATAGTAACTAGAGAATTCATATGCTAGTCTTTTACTTCAGAATCCAGCTCAAGAGATTAGTTTTCTGGGTCGATTAAGAGTTCAAGCAGATATTAAATTTAGGTGAGGTTTACTATTAGTCTACAGGCTACTTAGCTAAACGAAATCCTGAATATCAACTATCTATCGAAAACTCTACACAATCAAACATAAATTTGTAATGCCATAATGATAATAATTACAAAATTTTGAAATCTTATTAAGAATTCAAAGATAAAAACAAAATACTAATAGAATAATAATTACAAAAATCTTATGGAAAAGTAATAGTATCAATAACAAAGAATAATAATTATGAAAATTTGATGGAAAAGTAATAGTATCAACTGAGAGTTGAAGAGATTGACAACCTCAGCAATCAACGAGTGTCCAAAGACGATGACATTGTCCCCTGCCCGTGTTTCACATCCAAAAAGTGCAATCTCAGCAATTTTTGTAGGCTCATTGGTCTGTAACTTGGCAATGTGGCACCAGTCATTGAGGCGAACAATGGCCCAATGATTGCCACATAATTCACACCGAAATGAAATTTAAAAACACCATTATCAACAAGTGATCGTAAAATAAAAATAATTTCAAAATTTATTGTTAAAAAAACAATATTATGTATCAATTTAAGGGAATAAGTACCCTTTTTTTGTATGTTACTGGGTAACAACGTCGGGCAAAATTCTGTTGGCTTCCTTTTCTCAAGTGAGCATGACCTAAAGGGCAAGGTTCTCTATTGTTGTTGGGCTCCGAAGCAGTACAAACAACCTACAAGCGAAAAATTTTGTTTATAGACAATAATTAACAAACTTACTAAAATCTACCACAACATTTGATAGTACATACCTCAATATCCATCTTGGATTTCAAGTCCCAGCCGTCGGGTGGCTATATTTTTAGATCACCTGTTCTAGATTGGACCTTCACCATAATAACAAATTTCATCAGTGGGCCTATACCAAGCCACTTCTCCTTACGCTTAGTAAGATTACCGATCCAAGGTTTCACCATCGTAGCCTGACAGCTTCCCACAAAAAGAAGTGATTAATTGATATGATGAGAGTACATACAGACTAGTATTCCCATTATGCAACACCAGAGCTTTACAAAACCAACACTAACCCAAGTATTCCATATCTATGAAGCTAAAATGAAAATTGAAGCCACTATCTCAACAATGAAATAACAAATTGAAGCCACTAATCAACCCTAGAAACTCAAAAATCTGAAACTTTAGTGGAATCAAGAACTTAACCACAACAGGAGAAAAAAAAAGATGATTCGCCATGAAACCTACAAGTACAAGCAGGACAAATTGTAAAGGTTAACATAAAAAGAAAAGCTGTAAAGATTAACCAAATAAAAGAGCATAAACATTAGGGATTCAGCATTGTCATCAGAAATTAGCTTTCCTACCATGTCCGACGCAAGAATATATGGGCAAAATGAGCCTTTATAAAAGATGTCAAATGGGTCATATAATTAAAATAGTGATGTGAAATTATTGTTAATATAAATTTAAAATTATATTTATATTTATCGTGCTACTTTGGTGCTTGTTTCATATTATATGTATACTATATATTGCTTTGCATTATATTTATATTGTATTTGTTTTTATTTTATATTATAATTAATTTATTAAATATAATGTCATGTTAATTATATAACCTATTTGACCTCCCTAGTCATTATATTCAATACAAAAAATTATTGATTAAATAACAAAGTATCTATATAGATTGAATCTAACACCACAAACAAGGTATCTACATAAATTTAAATAATACCTTGTCAAATTTAATTATATGACATATAGTTCAGTAATGAAGAGATTAACAACTTCAGTAATGAAAGTGTGTCCAAAAGAGATGACATTCTCCCCTGGCCTTGCTTCATACCAGAAAGTTCTATTTCAGCTATTTTAGTAGGCTTCTTAGTTGACAACTTGGCACCAATTGTTGAGACAAATAATGGCCCAATGATCGTCGCATAACTCACACTAAAATGAAATTTAAAACAATATTAAGTATCAACAAGTAATCATAGAATAGAAATAATTGCCAAATTTATTGTTAAAACAAAATTCTATATCAACAATTAGTTTAAGGGAAAGAAGTACCTTCTTCTTGTATGTTATCGCGTAACGGCGCAGGCACAGTATAAAATTATGTTTTTCTTTCTTGCTCAAGTGGGCATGGCCCATAACGTAGGCTTCTCCATTATTGTTAGGCTCTGCAACAGTATAGACAACCTACAAATGGAAACTTTTATTTATACACAATAATTAATAACTTAAAAAACTTACTACAGTCTACCCATAGGATTTGACAATAGATACCTCATTATCCATTTTAATTCTAAGTTCAACCTTTAGGTGGATATACCCTTAGATTATCTCTTCTTCAAAGGACCTTCACAATAATAGCAAATTTTATCAATGGGCCTCTACCAATCAGCTTCTCCTCACGCTTAGCAAGATTCTCAATTCGAAGTTTTACCATTTTAACCTGAAACTCATTTTCATTTTCAACAACTTAATACATTCTTGTTAAAGAAAATGTGGAAGATAAATAAAGCAAATAGTAGAAAATTCCATCCGCAACTTATAACAGAAGAAGCAAAATCAAACCATAGCAACGTAAATCAGGCTACAACTATTAGAATTTTATTATTTTATATTTTTATTATTTATTTATTTATTACATATTGGTTTGGAATTATTTAATTTGTATTTTTAGACATGTGTACTATAAAATATCAATTTAGATATGAACAATTTGAGGAAATAAATTTTGAATCATAACAAGAAACTCTTTGTAAATTTTTTTTTAAAAAAAGTGTATAATGATGAAAAGTTAGTAATTAAATACAACAAATGTTAAAAATAATCATAAATTCCTAGAGGAAAATTAATATAATAGTAAGTGTATACATATAACACTCTCTTTATATATATATATATATATATATATATATATATATATGAATGTCCAATAGCTTATATAATTTTAGATATAAGAAATTTTCATTGTTAATTTTAGATAGAATTTTAGATATAAGAAATTTTTAATAATTTTAGATATAAGAAATTTTCATTGTTAATTTTTTATATTGAATACAAAGGTTAGGGATGTCCAATAGCTTATATAATTAAAATAACATTATTTTTAATAAATTAAACATAACGTAAAATAAAAACATATAGTATAAATATATTACAGAAAACAATATATAGTATAAAAATATTACAGAAAACAATATATAGTATAAATATAATATGAAATAATCACTAAAGTTGCACGATAAGTATAAAATGTAATTTTACATACCTATTTAAATTATATGACCCGTTTAATGTTCTTAATAAAGGCCGATTTCAATATTTTTGTCTTAGGTCCCATATATTTTTGAGCTGGCCATGTTTGTTGTCAGACATGCATGCATCCAATGATCACTATAATAGTCACAAACAAACAATAACATTTTTCCTCATTCCACGTGTTCTGGAAACACTTGCATTCCATGTGATCCAAAAACATTTTGATTGGGAAATGAATAAAGAAATGAAAAGCAATATGATAGTTATAAAGAAATGAAAAAGATTATAAACTTAAGATAACGAACAACACATGTTGCATATCAGATTGGTCCTAGGGATGGCAATTATACTCGGGCGGGGCTAGGTACCCGGCTTCCTGACTCGGCAACACTCAGGGAATTATTCAAAATTTCACAGATTTAGGCCAGGGACGAGGAAGAGATTTCTGGGGACTGCTCGGGGTCGGGCAGGGGATGGGGATCATGCCCCCTCACCCAGACCCTGCCCGGAATAAGGCATAATGTATAATTAAATTGAATTAATTTGCAATATGTAACAAGGCCCAACCTAAATAGAACAATTTCAATTATCATCCAACCCAAACTTAGACTTATAAAAGTAATTGAAGCCCAAGAGCCCAGCCCAAAGTCCAAACCTAATTTCAATATTTTTAAACAAAAAAAAAATCATAAATTCATATAATAAAAAAACCCTAAAAAAGTTTGACCGTAATTTTACTTGTCCACCTAATGTCACGCCTCAACAGCACGACGTCTGCACCTCACCTCACGCCTCACCCTCACTGCCTCAGTTCATTGACTCACCATCGAATATTGATTCATGGCATCTCTCAGTCTCTTAGTTCATGCTATAATCACTTTTCTCAAATACTAGAATACCACAAGAAATGAATACTGGCATAGTATTATTGTTAACAAGGTAAATGTAATTAGCTTTCCTTAATTGAGATCAGTTTTACTGTTAATCAAGCTACCTTCAAGCTAACACTGACATGAAAAAATTGTTTTAATGTGAGGTGGGGGAGATGGTCAGAATAATAAGAATCCAACTGCCTCCTAAAGAGCCAACAACCTATTCCAAGTACCACTTTCAAAGCCTTTTCTGCCAATTTTCGAGCCTTATTTAAAATGAGAAGCTTTTATCCCGTGTTTCAGGCCTTATTTAGAATGAAAATAAAATTCAGGTCTTATTTAAAATGGAAAATAAAATTGGAGAATTAGTTTCAACCATAAGACTCCAGGTTTTGCCTAAGGTGAGTAGTAGACTCTGGTTTCAGTGCACGAGTGGCAGGCAATTCTGTTTAGAAAGCAAGCACAGGAAAGAAACCCACACCTCAGAAAGTAGGCATAGGAAAGAAAGCCCCGGGAACTGGAGAGAATCTTTCATACTACAGTCCATGTGGTGCAGTCAGCCAATAAAAGGTTGGAAAAGTGGGAGAGAGAAAGCACAAAAGTCACACTCTCTCTCCAATTCTCAGCTTCCTATTGGCTTCCTACAGCATGTCAGCCCAGCCATGTGCTGCAGCAAAGGTAGCGAAGAGTTTCTCCAAGAATTGACCATGAATGCTAGTCCATTAGGTCTAGCTTGAAGTTTGCCCTTATTTGTATCCAAGTTAGCTGCTTGGCATAAGTAGCTGGGGCAGTCTTAGTGAGTAGCTTGGCTTGCCCATGCAGGGCTTTGGAAAGACAGTAACCAGGGAATTCATATGCTAATCTTTAGAATGCAACTAAAGAGGTTATTTTTTTAAGTCGATTAAGAGTTCAAGCAGATATTAAATTCAGATGAGGTTTACAATTAGTCTACAGGCCTCTTAGCTAATCGAAATCTTGAATATCGACTATCTATCGAAAACTCTACACAATCAAACATAAATTTGTAATACCTTAATGATAATAATTACAAAATTTTGGAATCTTATTAAGAATTACTAGATGAAAACCAAATGCTAATAGAATAATAATTACAAAAATCTGATGGAAAAGTAATAGTATCAACAACAAAGAATAATAATTACGAAAATTCGATGGAAAGGTAATAGTATCAACTCATAGTTGAAGATATTGACAACCTCGGCAATCAAGGAGTGTCCAAAGACGATGACATTGTCCCTTGCCCATGCTTCACATCCAGAAAGTGCAATCTCAGCAATTTTTGTAGGCTGTTTGGTCGATAACTTGGCACTGTGGCAGCAGTCATTGAGACAAATAATGTCCCAATGATTGCCACGTAACTCGCACTAAAATAAAATTTAAAAACACTGTTATCAACAAGTGATCTGATCGTAAAATAGAAATAATTTCTTCACACTAAAATAAAATTTAAAAACACCGTTATCAACAAGTGATCTGATCGTAAAACAGAAATAATTTCCAAATTTATTGTTAAAAAAAATATTATGTATCACTTAAGGAAAATAAGTACGTTCTTTTTGTTAAATGTCTAATAAATTTATTAACTGTCATCCATGCACAATCTATTACGTAAAGTTCAATACAAAATTATCTTTTTATATTTTTTAACTTTAAAAAGGTATTCCCAATATTATTATTATCATTATCTTTATTATTATTATTATTTAACATTTTTCTTGTTATTTCTCACAATTAACGACAATAACATATACTTTTCTCCGCCCCTTAAAGATTGGATGTACTACTTTTGAAAAATCTCAATAACTTATTTATTAACCTATTTTTAGATTTATATTTATATAACAAAAAATAACGAAATCTAATGATTGTTTTGAAATGACATGTTTAATTTTTTTTCCCTCCCTAACCACTTCATCACATGAGTCGACCTATACGGAACATTATAGGCCGAATAGCCTATCCGTCGACGTATCAATTGACCTAGATACATACGTCAAGATAATAACAAGAAAGATTCAACCATTTTCAAGAACTTCCCTAATTTCACTTATTTTCACATTTATCCTAATTTATATTTATTCTAATTTTTATAGAATTTCGACCATCAATAACAATTTACATCAACTAGCGTTGCTTATTGTGGGCTGGGCTTGTATATTTTCATAAAAGGACCAATTCAAAAAAATGATGGGCCCCTTAAAGTTATAAGAAGTGGTTAACTATCTTCTTTTGCTCGATAATATTTGCACATTCAGGTCCTCTGTAAAATTACAACTTTCATTCTATGTAATTTTAGAATCTGTTAAAAACTTTTTCATACAACTTTAAAAACTGAAAAACTGATATGGTTATAAGAAAAATTATAAATCCACACATTCTAGTGCCCAGTTTCTGCCATGACCCACGGATCAAATTATGCCGAAGCTGGGGAAGTTCAGGTTTATCGTACATATAGTTATATACTACAGTAACTTCAATAAAAATAAAAAATAAACCATCATTTTTGCAAAATAATCAAGAAAAAGAATGACTCTTCAAGAATGTACATGGGCCTTCTGAGAATCTAATCAATATATAGTTTTCCAAATTCCACAGCCCTGCATATCAAGAAAGTTCAGAAATGCAAATCCACATAAATTACAACTGAGACGATGTGATTCAACAAATAACAAGAAAATGGCATATATACCTCTATTCTGGAGGTAGAAGTGCAATCTCAATTTCTTGAAGTGATTTTCCTTTAGTTTCCATCACATTCCTCTTAACAAAAATGATTGCCAATAAACAAAAGGAACCAAAGATCGTATAGAGGTAGAAAGAGCCAAGTTGCTCCAGCAACCGCAAAAACAATAGACCAACAAAGAAATTTATCACCTGTTACAAAGATGCTGTTAGCAACATAAAATAATGCATTTTACTTGAATGTAAAAGGATTTAGTTTCACTAAAAAACAGTGAAATACCCAATGCACAGCCATGCAAATTGCCATTGCCTTAGCTCTGATTCGATTGGGAAATATTTCTGATAGGAGGAGACTAGGAACAGGACCGGCACCCAGTGAAAATGTAAATACAAACCTACATTATCAGATCATTTTGATTAAACAAACAATTAGATCACCGGTTTATCATATTTGTGTTCAGCTATTTGTTTTAGTTTGTTTCTGTCTTTTAATTTTCTTCCCTATAAGAAAATTTACTAGGGGTCGACAACTTACAGTAGCATGCCTCCAACAGAAAGATACAATGCCCCATTGCTTGAGACGATGGAAGTAGCTGCAGTCACTTGAACACCCATTGCTACTGCCTGAACAACCAAAATGCAGAAAACAAATTATTGTCATAGTAGTCACCATGAACTTAAGGGGTGACGCACTAAATAACAGACATAGTAGGTTACTAGAACAGAATTTCAAAAAATAGAAATCATTATGCTAGTCAAACTCTCACGACTCCTGTCATGGCGAATGTTTTCAGAAATTTGTTTCTTGTATTCACTTACCATGCCCAAAAAACTTCCAAGAAGAAGCACTTTTCTTCCAAGCTTATCCATCAAAATTGTCGCAATAATTGACCCTAAAAAGCATAAAAACTATGATTAAGTTAAATATTCAACTAAACCTATAAGTTAATTGTTTTGGGGGCAAACCAATGTTACCTGCTAAATTTGCAATTCCTACACATATGTTTGCAAAGTCTGAAGGTACACCAGCACTTTTAAATACCGTTGAAGAGAAATAGAATACAGCATTTATGCCAGATAGCTGTTGTAAAGCAAAAATGGCAGACCCAATGAAAACCACTGCAAATGGAGAAGTTAAGAAGTAAACTTTTAGAAGGAAAAATATAGTTATGTGACTTTGGTTTGTAACATGAAATAATTAAAATGTTTACCTCGAAAATGGTGACCAAAAAGCAACTCTGAGAACTTAACTGTATCCTCATCCCCTCTCTCTGACTTTGAGAGTTCAGCCATTGCGTGCTTTACATGAAATCCTCCTAAAAGTTTCTCAAGTTCAGCTTCAGCTTCAGCCCCCCTTCCTTTCTGAGACAATTCCAGAAAAACTTCTGAAGTGTCAATCAAATTATCTTCATAGTCAAATACTATGAGAACCACAGCCAGACTGGTGAGAAAATAATAATAGTGCTAATAATTGAAACACACACACACACACACACACACACATATATCAGAAGTCTTAAATTGTAACTTATCAGCACTACCTAAACTGGACACCGTCTAGTACACAGAAAACAAACCAATGAATTTATGGAAAAGCAAGATAAGTCATAAAGCAGGTCAAACATGTGGACAAGTGATTCTAGATCCCAGAGAAGAATACCATAAAAAAGTTGGACCACATAACAACAAAGGCTGCTTTTCAGCAATTAGGAAACGCCGGTATTCAAAGACAACCATTGAAGCTTATGCATGACTATTTCTCTTAATAAACTGGAGGACTAAAATGACAAAGAAAACAGAAAGTACTACAAAGCAATCTGATCAACCACTTCCCTCTTGTAGTATTCATAAATTCCTGCTCCAAGTGCTATGCACTTAAACATCCATGGATCACGAATTTGTTTAAAGAATTAACAAAACGTTAATTATGTATTTCATTACAATGCTCAACCCCATTCAACCAACTAACAATAAATTCTAGTTCGGTTAAGAGTCCAAACAAAGGAATCCGGTGCCTGTTGCTTCTTCCATTCAAAAGGATCTTATCAATTACATACCATGTGAACCTAAAAGACTTGTTATCCATTTTGAGACCCAAACTAAAACATGGGATTTATGTAAATATTCAGTCAAACATGTGAAACACAATTCTAATCAAATTTAAGGCATTAAATACACTTCGAACAAAATTGATCAGAGGTTAATTTCAAAGAATAATATCTGTGAAACACAATTCTAATCAAATTTAAACACTTTCTTTTGAAGTGATTCAAGACACAATATATCCAGACCTCCACTCAAATTTAATATAACAGCATTAATCTCAACTGATGTCACAAATATAGCCAAGAAATGCAAAATTTAAAGAAAACCAACAAATTAGACTTCTTGTTAACAACATTAAAAATGCACAAAAAGGAGCAGATGACCTTCAAAAGCCAGTGAGGACTTTCAGCACAAAACTCCATAAAAATAGCAAGTAAAACAGCAGGAACAGTTGATACCCAAAAACAAATGCGCCACCTGAGCACATCATCAAGTTAATATAATTCATAAATGTACCATATGACCACATAATTGAGAGGTCTGTGGAAAAAAAAAAAAAAACAAAAGAGAAACTAGAAACTTTGTTAGAAAATATAGAAAAGGTGCTTGAAATTAAAGTATAAACAAATTCTTGGTCAATCATCTACTTCTGAAACTACCATGGTTTTTTACTAAATGTTTTTCTCACCAATCTGTGACTTCCTTGGCTGGGAGTCCAATAAATAGTACCACCAAAAGTCCAACACATGTTGAAATCTGAGTGGAGCTCCCAAAAGCACCCCTTACATAAGCGGGTGAAACCTAGTTGACAATGAAGCATGATTAATTCCCTTGAAAAGCAAGCAACTTCAGCAAACTGAATAATACAACTGATAATCAAGGCAAACATGTAAAATCATAGTCTCTCACACCTCTGCCACATAGAGAGCTGCAACAGGTGGGCCAATACCCATTCCAGTCCCAACAAACAATCTCCCTAGAAGCATACCCCATAGATTTTTCGTTATAGCACTGCAAGATTATAGTTGAATGCTTCTGTAAGCTTAATAGAGTATTAGACTCTTGCACAAATAAAGCATTTTGAACTGTCAGTTACAAATAAATGAGCAATCATGGCAGGATGTTGCAGGAAATCAATTTAGAAGACATTAAGCAAGTTGTTAAAGGAAGCCAACCTTTTGGGTGCTTCTCCTTGGCATCTTAATTTTTTTATTGGAACATTGAAAACAATGAGAGTGAGGAAAGGGAACATGATGCAAAATACACATTGGGGGCACAAGCTTGAGCAAAGACAAAGTGAATGAATTGAGAATGAACAAACCCCAAGATTTATTTTAAGAGGAGAAAAGAAATTGACTCAAATTATACCATCAAATTTTAGCTAACCTACTATGAACATGGGTTAATATCTGCTTCCCAAGAAGCTTCCAGTAATTCATTGCTACGATGGAGTTGAGAAATGATAAACATACCAGTAGTTCGAAATGAAACAAAACTTTTGTAGAATATTCATCTTCTAACTTAAACAACAGTCTTTGGTATATTCACAGAGAGAAAAATACACCACAAAAAGGTCTGACAGGTCTAGAGCTAATGTGCATATTGAATTACCTCATCGAAGCCCCAATTATCATTGGTAAAGCGCATAGCTGGAATGCCCTCCGGCGTCCAACCCCATCTGCAATCCAACCACTGAACAAAGATCCAACAAACGCACCCCCTAAACATATGCTCACCACCAGGCCTTCATTTGAGATAAGCCAGCATGTTACAAACTTGGAATAATTTTCCGAAGCAAAGAGTAAATTTAAAGGTAGCCCCACAGAATACCTTCAGCCATGGTATTGCCTCTAAAGCCAAGGTCTACAGAAATGCTTTCTAACGTCTCATTAACTACTCTGCATTAGAAAAGGCAAAAGCAAATGGAAAGAATTGATTGTTTCCTATTTTTCATATAGAGTAATTTGGAGAATCAAAAAGAACTATAAGATTCACAGGGGAAAACCCGAGATGGTAGCCAAATAAGAATGAAGAAATAATTGCCACAAGTATATGTGGCAAGCAGCGCCTCCATGAAGGATTCCCAATATCTTTGCCCAATCCATTTGGCATTCGTACTACAGAAAGAAATATTCCAACCATCAACCATCATTCATAATAAGAAAAAAAAATTGAATCTATAAAATAAGCACAAAAATTCTGATAATCCACTTTTGCATAAAAGAAGAATGGAAAAACTTCAAAAGAGCTAAGGCTATATATGTAAGAGTATGCTCTTAGAGCATTCTGCCAATGAATTGTGTGCAGTCCCAAACCCAACTTCTGGAGCAAAAGAATCAAAAGAATTATGCTTTGATTGTAATCATCTCGTTTCAGAATGGCAAAGAAAAGTTACAAATCAAATTTCGAAAAATGAAGTGGGAAGTGTATACTGCTTTCTATAACAATATAGACACCCAATACGTAAGCACATCAGGAGACAAAAATTACAAAAGAAAACCCCGATTATGCAACTTGCCCATTTTATATCATTAACGTAGTCCCGTAACCTGTTATAAGACATTATCTTATTCAAGTGAGAAGCCAAGTTGCACTGACACATCAAGGAAAAATAATATTCCCGAATGTTGATTTTCTTAACAAATATAATACACTTTCTTTAACAACTTCCAGAGTCAAATGAAATCCCCAACAAATTGGAACGAAAGATATAATCCCAAGCTCTCAACAACACAAATTAAACCACAACCCACATAACAAAATTCAGCATGTAGGTGAAAACTTCAACTTAACCCAACCATAGAATTGAAGATTAAACAAATTAAACATTACTTGAGCTTTCATCTTTCTCATCTGCACTGAAATGGTCCTTTGACGCTGGACGCTTATACATCAAGGTCATGTCCCCATGACGCCCACGCAGATGATTCAAACTATCTTTAGAGTTTAAAAAGAAATCAGCAGCCATCTGCAATAACCACACCAGATCAAACCTTTCATTTGCAACTATTATCAACTAAATTCTAGAGTCTAATTAACCATATAAACCATATAATCAAATCACCACAAATAATGCTGCATTAGAAATCAGAATACAAATTTAGAGACTACAGACTTTATTTTATTTAATTTAGATCTCATACTAACAAAATTTTAAGCCTTGAATTAAAAATTTTCAGCTAAATAATATAATTTATTAAAATCCAAATTAAATGCTTAAACACACGTAAACCTTAACTATTAAGTGAAAATATAAAAGAAATTAATAATAATCATATAATAAACAAAGAGAAAGAGCTTCGGCACAACACCGTTTTGGCCAGATCAGCAACAGAGAATCAACTCTGTTTGGATTCCAAAACATCAATGCGAAAACGCATAATAAAACGAGAATTTGATTCCAAAAAGGAATCAGATATGAATATACATGAGATCTACGAACTGTAATCAGAACGAACGTGCAGAATTGAGCTCCAAAACGGCACCGTTAATCAAGATGAGCAAAACAGAGACTCAACATAACAACACATTTTGCTACAAAATCTTCAAAATACTAGTTCAAACTTCAACCAAGAATTAAACTGATCGACGGAAACGGCACCGTTTGCGAGGATCAGCCAGCAACACACGGAGAAGCTCACCATTTTGTTTTCAAAGCATACAAAACAACGAGCCTTATAAACTAATCCAAACAAATATATACACAAAACGCAATTAAAATGTAATAAATCGAGCTGTGTTACGGCACCGTTTAGTGCGAGAGCGAATTGGAGGCTTCGTGTTTCAGGTGAGTGGAAAATGAGCGACAACAGAGAGTGATCTGATTAAGACGCTGTAGAAGAAAAATGAGCGAGAGAGAGGGATAGAGAAAGAGAGAGATGGCTAAAATGCGCCGGAGGCGAAGTGTCAAGTCACCTGTCAGGTTGTGTTGTCAGTATCAAGCTTTTAACTGAAGACAAGGAAATCTAAGCGATGATTGCGAAACTGTTTGTTTATATTCAACGAGGAAATTGTGGTGGATGCTAGCGTGCGCAGTGAGTGATGGTTTTGTTAGTTACTGGTTTTGTAGAAGAGAAGCAAAGGGAGAGCATAGGGCCGGAGCTAGGAGACGAACACCTGGAACTTGCTGGGGGCGGATCAGGTGGATTGGAGAGTATGTGATGTTTGGTGTTCTCCAATGGGACGGATGACACGTTGACGATTTCTTTAAGAGGCTGGAATTGGACGAGTTTGGTGACATGGTCGGGTTGGATTCACGTGTGGTTTGGAATCTTCGGACGTTCAAATGTTCTGCCAGTTCTGTCAATCTTTTTAACTGGATTGTTCTAGATTCAACCCGACTTCTTTGTCGGGTCAATAAAATGATTATTTGAAATAAGTTATAACTTTTGTTAATTGTAAAAAATTTTAGAAATCAATTCCGTTTCTTATTATTGATTTTTGTTTTTTAAGTAATACTTCACATGCAGGGTAGCAAATCTCTCAATAAACTTTTTATTGTTTCTTTGTTTCCTAATGCTTCATATGAATATGACTTGACTTTATATGTTTCGTTTTCGTCAGCACTTGGTAACATATTGAGTGTATTCGTGGCAAACAAATTGGTACTTTCCTTTGTATTTACTATTATTGCTCTTATTGTTTCAACGGGAAATAAAAAAAATGACCCCAATTAAAGACTTACTTTAAATTGATATACTTCTAACAAATTTAGATATTAAGACCCTTTTATCTTAAAAATTACTTTATTAGTCTTTTAAAAATATAATATCATATAACATATAGAAAAACAGACACTAGATAATACTTCAAAGAGATAAACATTACATAGAGCACTCGACACTTGACGGCACTCAATACTCAATGAAAAAAAAAAAAGACACTGGACAAAATATTGTCCAGCGCTTTTCATCTTAATCTTCGTTATTTCAATTAAAAATAGTCATTTTTTCGAGTATTTTCATTCATTTTTTAAGTAATTTCACATACTATAAGTGGCGGACCCAAGATTTTATCTTAGAGGGGACACCTTTAATGTTTTAAAATTAATGTTTAAAAAAATCTTAATAGTATAAAAAAATTATTTGAAAAAAGAATAGATATAGATATATAGGAGACATAGTAAATCCTTTTTCAAAATTAAATAATCCTAATACAATAAATCAAAGTGTAAAGTACTAATATTTTATAATTTATTTTATAAATCATATTAGTATTATCATTGACAAGTATTTATATTTAAAAAATGTTGTATAATTACTTCATTATCATATATGAAAAAAAAATTATTTGTAATCCTATATTAGCATTATAATCCAAAATTTGAGTTCTATGTTCGAAATCTGCAAACAAACCTTTACATTAATTTTAAGATAACTTCGTATTAAATTATTAATATTTTTCTTATATATGATGATGTCAACTTAAAAAAGAATTTTCTTTTAAAATATCTCTCCAGTTTTTTTTCTCAAAATCATTAATTTATAATAACCAATTAAATTTTACCCAAAAATGCTATAAATACATAAACATAATAAGAAGACTCAATCATAGTTTTTATTTTTAAAAGAAGTTTACTAATTTTTACACTAATTGCTACATATAAATTATAAAGAGAAAGAAATAATACAAATATGATATGTAATATAGTTACAGAAATATAAGTTTGATAGCCTACTAGTTTAAAAAAAATTTAAAAAGCATTGTTCAAGAATGGTGTAATTTAAACTATAAGAAATAAAGGAGTAAACCAAATTTTTTAAAGTTTTAGAAGGGCTCAGGCCCTCCTAGGTCTCTTCTTGGGTCCGCTTCTGCATACTACAAACACTTTCAACAATAAAAAAAAATTACAAACCAAGATTTAAGCATATCAAAACCTAATAGTTAAATTAAAATTTATAAACAAACTAAAAGATTTTTTTAGATTTATTAAAGATATTAAAGTAATTTCTCAAATAAAACAGTTAAGACATCTAAATTTTTACGCAACTCGACTTTTCAATTGGACCCCTAATTTAGGTCCGGTCCCGCGAGTCTTTCTTTCTTTTTTTTTTTTTTTTGGTACATCCCCACTTGAGGTAGTCCGGTCCATAGGCATTTTAGTCAATATATGGTTTATTAGCATGGATACGTGCTTGCCCCGATAAGTGGAAATTGGCCTACAACTTTTGGGATGTCCACTCATTTTTGAGTATGAAGGTTACATTTCACACACTATATTAGATTATATTACCATAATTGAAGAGCAAAAAATAAAAAAATTATCTTAATTAGAAATTGTTATGTGATCAAGTTTATCCATTAGATAGGGACTTTTTTTTTTTTGTTTTTGAAAAGAAAGATATGTAATAGCAAGATTCAATCTTTGAAAATCACTTTATTGATGGATAATCTTATTAGATTAATTTCAACTATTAAATTGATTAGAAAAAGTAAAAAAAAAAAAAAAAGGCAGAAAACAAAGTCAACCAATCCATGGATTAAAATTTTGACCCTAATGATCTAATTTACCAACCACCAAGACTCAGGTTCAGGTGTAGGTAGATAAAAGCATCTTGGTGGGCCTAAGAATTGACTAACCATCAACGCGGTCGGCCCAGGAATTCTAGATCGAAATTGAAAGCAACTTGATTGTAAGTTTGTAACAAGCGAGTAACATGTTTGATCATGACGGTGATTTTGACTCATGGCAAAGATTATTAAGCACAAATGAAAAGATGGTTTTATGCATAACTTCGTTTGTTCCCTCTTAAGATTTCTCTTGACAAGAATCAATATAATTCTTTATTTTTTCTTTTATATATATACATGAGTTAAAGACGCACTAATATACTTCAGACCAATTGCTTGTTCATCGAATCGCTCAACTCATCACTGTTAACCTCATCGACTCATCATTTGGTTGGATATGAGGGAAAAAAAAAAAAAAAAGCCTTTGGCCACAAAAACGAACGTCGAATCGTCAAATGTGTCACAAAGCGTTAGTGACTTGTTACGTCATGCAAAAACTGACACGTCTTTCAAAGCATAAACTTAATCCATTAGATGCAGAAAACACAAGTGGAACACACACCAGTTATTTCACGTTTATTTGTCATTATTCCCTGTCACACACTACCCCAACAGACAGGCACACGTTACAGTATTAACATTCATCAGCTCGGTCGAGCTGCTGGAAATCTGAGATAGGGATTTACAGAAATAAATCCTAGTGCATTTTACAATTTAAGTGACTGGGGACTGAAACTAAAACCCTCTAAAGATGAAAGCAAAACCCTATACGAAGTCTTTTTGAAAACCTATATTTAATACGAATACATGACAAAATGAGAGTGCAAATATGATGTAAATCCTAAATTTAACTCGTACAAGATGTAAAATAACATGATTAAGTACCTTTAGGAATTGGTCACCCCAGTTGGCAGTGTGGAGTAAACACAAGGGTGGTGTACGGTAAATGATCTTTTGTAATACAGCAGATAAGTAAATCAGTTTATATATGCAATGCTACCAGAAAATAGATCACGGCATTTCTCCAAAGAGGGTAAAAAATGATATCCGCTTTGTTAATGAAGATCAAATCAATCAGAGAACTTAGAATCGTTTTAAAGCTATAAAAGGAAATGTCATGTTAATGTTTCAACTATACAACAAATTCCTCAGAGTACAACTTTCATATGAAGTTTTTGACAATGAATTATCTTTGAAAATGCTGCCAAAAACTTGCACAAAACATATACCTCAAATTATGTAATATAGGAAAATTTGTGAACCAACAAATTGCATTTACTGAATAAACTATGAACTATACCAAGAACATCAAATCATATATCTAGTAGAAAAATGACACAAAGTTGAGTTGACTTATCAGGCGTTACCCATTGATGAGCTCATTACTTGGATCTGTCAAGAAAATAAAGACAAGGATAAATGCATGACATTAACAAAATGCCAGAAGATAACAAGTAATATCATTAACTGAAAACAACAAAATCACCTTATTGACAAGCAAGTTAACTTGCTCTCTGTACATTTCTTTCAAGTCTATAATATCAGCACGTAGTTCCTCCAGCTACACATGTCCAATGATATGGAATGTCAGTACATATATAATAACATTACTATACCATGTTCTCCATTTAAAAAGAAAAACAGAAGGTCAAACTACAAAATTATACTTACCTCTTCATCACGTTCGCCCATTAGCTCCAGAGCAGCAGAGTGCCTCCGTCTCAGTGCGTCTAGTTCGGCCCGTAAACCAGGCAACATGGCAGCTTCTGTCCGCAACTTTTCACACTGAGGAATATACAAAATTTGGAAGTCAATGATATTGAGAAAATTTAGAAGTGAATGGAAACAGAAAGAAACTCAATATGAACCTTAAAAGAACAGGTAGAAGACTAACCTGTCCAGTCATTTTGACTAACTCTTCAGCAAGTGAGTCCCGAATAGACTCCATTGATGCCTGATGTAACGTAATACATAGTCGATCAAAGATGCATAAACAAATGGAGGATGATTTTATTGCATTTATCCCAAATTAATGTGAAGGTGACACAGCTCTGATGAATTATAATCTAAAAATTTCCAGTGCAGAGCACTTTTTGAAACATGCATTACTGTATGATATCTAAATGGGCATTCAGAGCATGATTCATACCAAACGAGACATATATGATGCAAGTTCCCCCTCTTTCTGACGAAGACTAGCTTCAAAAGCACTAGGTGTCATGCTCTTCATATAGTATGGGCTAATTGTTGCCTCCACAGGGTTTCTTCTTTCAGATGAACTATCAGATGGATCCAAAGATGCTTGCAGAAAATGGCTTTCCTCCATGCTACCTAGACTGCTAGCTGTTGAGAGTTTCCGAGACAAGCTTCCTATACAAAAAAGAGAAAACTATATATACACACATTGCAGAGATATAAAAACTATTTATGTATGTCCTCCAAATCACAGAGTCATACCATTCTCAAAAGCAGAGTTGTGCCTTGTTAAGGGAGTCTGATCAGCTGCAGCAGTAGAATGGACAGAAGCTCTTCTTTCCAAGTCTAACCGAGCCGTCTTCTCCCTGTCTACTTCCTGTCAAAGACCAAAGAGATTCTTTAGTGTACTTGTATATGGCCTTTTACGTGTGAAGTAGTAATTAAACACAAAGAGGGTTTTCTAATTGAACCTGTGGATGAAACCCTGAAACATGAATAAACGGTTCTATTAAATAATACTGGAGTAGTTTTTCCAGTACTCTCATCATTTATGATATTTTTCTTACTTTGAAATTCAAAATATCATAGGTTATATGTGAGAAATATTCAAATATATATAGATAGATAGACTATTAAATAAAAAAAAAAAAGCTATAAAAACTTTCAAAGTTATCCAGCCATATCCCCTTGGTTATTTGAAAATAACTCTAAAGTAAAATTTTAATAGAACAAGCAAAAGAATAAAAAGAAAAAGAGAGGTTCCACATAAAAGCACACAAATACAAATAAACATGTCATTTACATAACAAAAGCAGCACCTGCTGTAAAAGTTCCCTGTGCATAAGCGCATCTTGTAACTCTTGCTTATGTCTCCGCCTGAGTTCTCTAATTTCTTCTTCAAGCTGGTTTGCACGACCTTCTTGAGTGTCAGCTTCCTCCTTTGCCGCAAGGTATTCCTGCCTATTCTCAGCAGCTCTTTGCCTCTCCTTTTCGAGAGACTTACTTAGCTGTGTCTGCTCTGCTCTGAGGCATGAAATCTGGAATAGAGTACTAGTGTTAGCTAATAAGCATAAAGGGGCTCCATTACCAATGAATTTAATCCAAAAAATGCATAAAACCTGAGCTTCAAGGACATTTATTCTAGATAAGGTTTGTGATAAGCGTTCATTCACAGAACGCTCTCTTTCTTCTGCGGCTGCAGCTTTGGCCTCCGCTTCCTGTAGATTAAAATTCAATGAATAAGAACAAGAGCACACATAAAAGTCAAGCACACCATATTCCGCTGTAGCAATAAAAATTAAGACACCTGGAGCCGCGAATTAAGAGATCGCTCCACAGCAGCCCAAGCTTCTGCTCTTCTTGCAGTTGTTTCCTAAAACAATTAAGCAAATATTTATAGAAAAATCACATCTAATCAAAGGATCACCATTCAAAATGCACATAAATCCTCATAATGCACGAGGAATATATTTCTCACTTGTATAGCTTCAATCTGCCTCAAAAGAGGCCTTGTTGATTCAGGAACTTGGGTAATCAACTCCTCACACCTGCGCTCACTTGCCTAGACAAAATAGTACCAAAATAAAATAATATAAAATGTAGTTGAAAACAACTGAAAATAAATAAAGAAGGATAAGAACATCAGTGGATGTCAAATATACCTGATAACGTTTCTGAAGATCCTCAATGTCCTTGCGTAGCATGTCTTCTCTAAAAACTGCCTGCAAATTCACAAACCAAATACATTAACTAGGTTACCACTTTCAATGTTGGCCAAATCAAATTTCTAACCCTTTTACGTCAACGATGAAAGCAAAAACCTGCTGCTCCTTTCTGCTTAATGTTTGCCTTAATTCTTCAAGTGCCTGAACAAGCATAGCTTCACGTTCCTCTGCCTCTCTCAGACGGCTCTCTAATTCACTTCTTGCTTCATTGTTGGCACGTGCCTCTGCTATTTGTTCAGCCTCCTTGGCTGCATTTAAAGCATTTGTGTAGTAGTCTTTTTGTGCTGAAAGTTCTATTTGGTGTTTCTCTATTGTTTCTTGCAATAACTTCTCTGTTGCTGTCTTGTCCTTTTTTATGCTCTCTACTTTGTTCTCTTCAACCTAGAAAGTGAAATAAAGCACACATCATTTCATACTAAATCAATGACCAAGAAAGTGGATAATTCAACAGAAGTATATTTGTGAGTCATATATGACACATTCTTTTGCAATTATAGACATGTCCCTCCACTGAACTTCCCAAGGGATTTCATTTCTTCTGGTTGCTTATATAGGATCCATTTCCAATTACATCTGAGCCAAAAGAAGAATAACTTGCCTAAATATATAATTCATAAGCATTAAAAAAAAAAGGATAAGTACTATGGTCAGAACCTTAATAAAAAAGCATACTACATCTTCCAGCAAATCCTATGGACAAAACGCATTCTTACAAGTTATATGGTAATTAGTCAATCGGTAAAGACTGCTATGTAAACAGGCACTCTTCTATCTTCAGTTACCTTTGGTTACATGATGACTGAAGAAAACAACTTCTGATTGAAATTAACTCATTAATTAAAAAGATAGTTGAGAATTCAATTACCTGAAGTTTGGTAGCCAAACCTTTCTTCTCTTCTTCAAGCTCTCTAATCTAGTTCTCACGAGAAGGAAGACAAAATG
Organism: Boswellia sacra; assembly: GCA_013180625.2. Lineage (NCBI taxonomy): Eukaryota > Viridiplantae > Streptophyta > Magnoliopsida > Sapindales > Burseraceae > Boswellia > Boswellia sacra. The sequence continues at coordinate 780,167 of SNVD02005792.1, forward strand.
TTCATTATTCAGAATTTGAAAGAGAAACTACTCATTGCAAAACAAATAATCAGCTAAACTGCTTGCATACCTGGGCCCTTAATTTCCTAATTGTAGCTTCTTGTGCAGCCTGTTTTTTTGAAAGCTCTTCACCTGGTATCGCAGATTAATATTAAGTAAGGGTCTAATTCTTTGTTACATGACAATCACCATTCTCAAATGCATATTTTACAAGAAGATGCATTTGACAAGAAAATAAACACAACAGAAACAGACTGTACAGAAAATTGAATCAAACATGAAAGAATTACAAAACTCTACCTTCGGCCATAACTTGATTAATTATTTCATCTTTTTCCTTCAAAAGAGCGGCTGCATCACTTTTTTTGTTCTGTTCTCTCCGAAGTGTGTCCCTCTCCTTAGTAAGAGCATAAACCTGCAATCAAACAAGCCAAGGTGCATTTCAAGATAAATAGTCGCGGTGATTGAAGCCAAATAATCACTGTCTTTCAGGAGACCTAAATGCATTAACATCAACTCAGACTCAGCTCAGCTTAACCTTAAATTCAACCGCATTGTCAAATACATTAATCTCTAGCACAATTTTCTGGTCAAATCTAAATGTATTCGCACCTCTCCCTTATCGTATCTAAAGTGCCTCTATATGCATTTTGTTACCAACAATATGTCAAATCTAAACTGCACAATACTTCATTAACTTTGACCATAGATAAAAGTTTTGGATGCTTAAGGCAAAATTATTTAATGTCCATAGAAGTTATGGACACTTCCAATCCAGGGTATAGATCAGCCATAAACATCTTCAAGTAGACATGCCTCTACTGTCAATAAGACAATGACCGCTTATAGTATTACATGAGAATTGTACCTTGTGACAGAATTATGGTTAAATTAATGCACCATTCAGAATTAAGAATAAAACTGAATAGAGTTTTCAGGATTTTAGCCAACAATCCTTAGCTTTTAGATTTGAAATATACAGATAAATGCTCATAAACACAGAAAAAATAGTTTGGAATGAAAAGCAATAAATATACCTTTCTCTCAAGAGTTGCAACCCTTTGATGGTATTCCTCCCGCAACGTCTCAATTTCTGCATCATTGGATTTTCTCTGTTCCAAAACTCCAAGTATTAAAATGCCTATTTATCTACTATTAGAAGTTTAAAACTTTGTTGTGAGAGAGAGAGAGAGAGAGAGAAGATAGAAGGATCTCTTATAAATAGAGTTCACATAATCTAAAATATAAGATCTTAAGATCTCTACAATGAGGTTGCAGATCAATAAAGAAGAAAAATAGATGGTTCTTTATCTGCAAAGAAATATCAAGAATGAAATGTGACCATCATACTCATGAGACCAAAATAAATGTTATAGAAATATAATTAATAACCATATAATTAATAACCTTACATACCTTCAAGTCCTCAATTACAGCTTTTAGGTGCTCATTTTCGTTCATATACTTAGCAATCTCATCTGCTTTTGCCTATAAAAAGTAAATTGTTAGAAAACGGCTGCCTTACTACATTTAACATGATGCATAAGGGGGGAGAAAAATAGGGAAATTCTAACCCAAAACAACTTGACATGCAAAATGTAGATCACTATTACTACTTCTTTGTGAGAGGAGAGACCAAGGTGAATTTGGAAGAGAAACATTACAAAATCAGTCAGGATGTTTGAATAATATCTCCAATTAATGATTTTTCATTTGGATTTTCATGTGCTTATAAAAGATAAAGTATACATCACCATGGAGACTTTAAGAAAACTTGAAATGATAACATAGCATTTTACGGACCAAATAGTGTTTTGATATATTTAAATAAGTTCAAGTGGAGAAGTTTAACAAAATAATATTGCACATCAAGTACCTGTGCTTGCCTTGCAGCACCTTGTATTGCAGTTTCCATCATTTTCATTTCCATCTTCAGCTTCTCAAGTTCGCGCAAAGAATCAGCAGAGGCAGGCACAACTGCCTGTGGCCCCCTAGTGGCAATCTTATTATCATCATCGCCTTGTTCATCCACTTCAACTGCTTTAATGTTTACACTATTTTCAGGAGAAACTGATGCAGAAGCCATCTCCAGAGCTTCATCTGCAGGAGGGGAACTGGGCAATGATGATGCACGAGCACCCTCAGTCTCTTCAGCACCGACAGAATGGGAATCAGAAGGCTCAGTCCCTTCAGCAGGGATAGTACTTGACAACTCAGCCTCAACTGGAGGGCTTTTCTCCACAGTCTCTTCTGCTTGTGTCTTCTCTTCGTCCTTGCTTTCTTCTTTCTTCTCTTCATCCTTACTCTCCTCTTTCTTCTCATCATCCTTGCTCTCCTCTTTCTTCTCATCATCCTTGCTCTCCTCTTTCTTCTCATCATCCTGACTTTCATGTTTATTAACAACATCGACTGATTCATCAGATCGAGCGGTCCCAACCTCAACTTGGTCTGCTTCAACAGGTCCTGACTTGGCTTCCCTAGATTCTGTATCTTCAAAAGGTCCCATGTCTGAGGTATCTTTCCTTTGTAGATTGTCAATAGAATCCGATAACTCAACATTTTGATTCGTGGATTCGGAAGGCTCAACAGATGCTGTTTGTGATTCAGGCTCATCTTTACCATACTCTGATGCAATAGCATCTTCTCTCTCAGCAGTCCCTGCATGCTCATTTTCTTTCTCTGCCTTGGATACATCATTTTCTCCTTCAACTGTGGCTTGCTCAGTCGTCAAAAGCGGTGACCTTTCCGTTTCAACTCCTTTTTCCTCAACTTTCAGTGGTTGCTTCAATGAATCGGATTTTTCTGGTGATCCAGTGGCACTTTCATCACTTCTATGGCCCATGAAAGACCATAATCCTGAAGCTGGCAAATGAATATTAAGTACATTACACTTTTTATTAGTCTGAAACTAAATATTGAACTGAATCAGTCCATCAGCGAAAACTCGACTAAAAGATATCAACAAACAGAAAAACAAAATAATAAAACATCAAGCACTTCACACACTAAACAACCACCAAAATCAACTCAACTATGACTATAAGTTCTGCTATAAGAAAACACAAAATGATTCTCAACAAAACACCAAGCAATCACATGACATAATGACAACAAAAACGATGCAATGTAATGTAATGTGAACTACCTTCGCTGGTGCTAGACTCAGACTTCTCAGCCTTCTCCTCAAACCCAAGCGCAGTATCGAAATTCTTCTCAATATTCTTCACGCTCTCGCTGAGCTTATTCACTGCCCCGGCCAGATCCGGGAAATTTCCCAGCGAGACTTTCCCGCTAAACCACGCCATCTCTTAACTACAATCGGCGCTCAAATCGACTAATCCAAACGCATCGTATCACAAAAACCTCTGCAGTCACGACATCAAATCAACCAATAAACGAGTAAAAAATTCCAGAATTCAACACATCGATCAAAATTACTGGAAGCAGAAAAGCAACAAATTGAGAGATCTAAATTGAATTCAGAGCAGTGATTGATTAACAAATGCGAATTTCGATTAAAAAAAATAAAAAAACTACTTCTTTCAGCTTTCCTACCTTTCCTCCCCGACCAAACGGATTCGAGATTCCGCAAATTGCGAGATTTTCGCTTCGCGACGAGTGTTACAGAATATGGAAGTGGAAGTCTGAAAACATCACTGTCTCGTTCATTTCTCTTTGTGCTCTTGAAGCTGTTAATGGATGATAGAAGTTTGGATTTGAGAGAGAGGGAGGGATCGCTTTAAGCGGCGTCGTTTTTAGGATCTAAACATAGATTATGAAGAGAAACGAGAAAGGAACTTAAAAATGGTTGGGATGGATCAAGACCAGAGGGTTGAGGGGTCGATCTGATTTTGTTCCCTGTAAAAGTTTTGATCTCGATGGGATTCGAAAGACAAGCGAAACGTCGTCGTCTTGCGACCTAAACGTCTAATTTTTGCATGGGATGAAAATAGGCAATCACTTCAAACATAGAATAAATTATTATTATTAGTAAAATTTCGTATGTTTATTTGCCTTTCAACTACGAATTCCCCTGTGCATCTTCGAAGTTATCTTTTAAATTTATACAAGTTTAATAGTTTAAGAGTATTTATTAATTTTTTTTGGTGACCTTATCCTTATATATGATGTTAGTGGCGATTTTGTTCAATTTTATATCATATTTTAATTTGATATTTTGACTAATAAATTTAACATTACCGAATTTTATTATTTAGCGCTAAAATTGTTCTTGGATCATTACTTATCTTCAAGGCGCACACGTGCATATAACTTGTAAAATAGAGATTTATTTATTAATATTTCAAATTTTCCTTTTAAAGGCTTTTTTCTTTTAAAAAAAAATCGTTCGCTCCAAAAGGGTCTTGCGGGCTCTTGCTCTTATAATCGTCCTATAAAACCTCTTTGAATTTGAAAGATTGTCAAATCCTGGTTGGCTGCTGAGAAAGACAGAGAAAATGAAGGAAAAAAAAGATAGAATCCAAAATCTCACGATTCTTCGAGGTTGAAACAGTGGAAGTTTCCTCCGTTTCATTCCCCAGAATACCAGATGAAAAAAAAGATTAACAGAAGCTCAAGAAGATTAAAACATTTTCTTTCTCACTTTCTTTCCTACATTTTCTCAGCTACCAAACAGAACACAGACTTGTTTTTTTAAATCTCTTTTCTTTGCTGATGGCGCCAAATTTTGTGCTCAATCTCTTTCCGCGGAAGCAGTTGAAGTCTGTCGAGGAAGCGATCGATTCAGTTACAGATAGATCAGGTTTCCCGCCAAAACCAACCGAATCCGTTAAAGAAGCACTGAGTTCGGTCACGGAGAGGTTGTTTTCCTCGCCAGTAAAGCTCATGAAGCAGCTCGTGTTCACTGAGTTCGGCTTGTCTCCAGTCACCGAAACGCCGTCGTTGGAGCTCTCGCTTTCGCCGGCCAAGCCACATACGTCGCCGCATTTGCCTCAGTGCACTTCCTCATTTCCGTCAGTGTCAGTTTTTCGTTTCAGTTTAGAGCTACCTGTCGTTCATTGGCTCTATTCATAAATAAATGAATAAAAATAAAGCTTAACTTCCTGTTTGGTTGACATGAAACTTGAGGAAAATAAAGAGAAAAAAAAAGAAAGATTTGAAGTTGTGTTATATGTTTAGAAACTGTTCTGACGTTTGTTCTGATATTATTTCAAGCAGGAAAGCCGAGACTCCAAGATCAGATCCACTGCCAAACATCAAAATGAACCATGATGCTCCGAAGGATCAAAAACAATGCCGCTGCCAACGATCAAGATGCCTCAAATTGTGAGTTAATTAATTGCTTATTTCGCGTTTTTCATCCTGACATGAATAGATTTCCTTGATTGAAAGTAGTCGGTGAATATGTGTTGTTTTCTGTTTGTGCAATAGTCTCATTCTTAAGCTTAAGCTTGCAGGTGTCAATTCAACATTAGCATATATCCTTTGATATTGTTCAGTTATAATGCGTTTTATTTGCCTCAGCTATTTGTAACTGATTAGCAAATTCCTATCTTTAAATGATTAGGTATTGTGAGTGCTTTGCTACTGGAGCATATTGTGATGGTTGCAACTGCACTGGTTGTCGCAATAATATTCAGAATGAGGCTATGAGGCGAGCAGCTGCTAAAAGTATCCTTGAGCGTAGACCGTATGCGTTCAGCCCCAAGATTGCCAGCCCTCCTTACAGTGTTCAAGACAGTCAGGTATGCAAATAGGATCTCTGAAAGTTATACATTTGAGTAATGAGTTCAGTAGAGTTACCCAATATTATGACAACTTTAAGCTTTTTATGAAAAGGGTAACTTAATAGGCAGTTGTGTGAATATTGCAGTTGTGGATTTGTCTGCATAGAGGGCGTAAAAGATCAATAAAAAACATATCTATGGTCAATTTTTCAGTGCTTCCCGTTGATTGGGATTTAATTTAGTTTAAATCATTAGCATAAAATGGACTCGTAAAGATTGTCACATTCAGAATATATTTCTCAGATTTTTAATCCAATTTGCATGTATTGATCTACATCCACGTACTAACTCTTAGGAAAATATGAAGGATGTTCCAACTGTAGGAAAACACAACAGGGGATGTGGCTGCAAGAAAACCAGGTGCCTTCAAAAATATTGTGAATGCTTCCATGCTAAGGTGTTATGCTCTGAGAACTGCAAATGTGTGGACTGCAAGAACATCGATGGAAGTGTGGAAATGATGGCTCTTTCCAGAATAGAATGCGATAATACTGAAATAGGTGAGAATTTTACAGATGGTAAGAGGAAAATTGTTGTTTTTGGTGTAGACAAAAGTGACACCAACATCTGCAATCGATTTGATGGTTCAGGGGAGAAAATGGCTTTTCCAGGTGTGGAGAATAATATGAGAAAAATGCAAATCCAGCAGGCCAATGCTGCCATTGCTCTTGGAATGTCAGGCCACAGCTTATCACAAGAATCTGGGAAGAGAAAATTCCGGGAGTTCCTTGATTTAAATGATAAGGATCCACAGATTCAGAGACTTGCAGATGACCAAAAAGTATCCAACCTTTTGCATCCTGACTCAAATGTTAAGAGATTTGCAGAAGACCAAAAAGCATTCAACCTTTTGCATCCTGAATTGATTATTCAGAGACTTGCAGATGACCAAAAATTATCCAACATTTGGCAACCTGACTCAAATATTCAGAGACTTGCAGATGACAAAAAAGTATCCAACATGTTGCATTCTGACTTGAATATTCGTAGACTTGCAGATTACCAAAAAGTATCCAACTTCTTGCATCCTGACTCAAATATCCCCTTTGCTCTTTGGTTCCTGAGAACTAAATTGTCATTTTATCACAGAAATTTTTTCGCATCAAACTGTGGGGGCTTAATTTTTAAGTATGGATAAGTTATAAAAGATTGCTAGCAATTAACTTTTGTTCATTTATAATGTACATGCTCACATTGTCTCTAGAACTGAAAGGGTGATTATCTTGACATACCTTAATTTGGCTACAAAATTTTCTTGATATCGGTGATTTATAACCTTCAGTCAGCCATCATCTCCTTGGTATAATTATTATAGTTTTTATGGTTAGGAGGCAAATTCTCTTAAAGTTTCCGGTTCCTTGTTTGCCTCATCTGCTGATCCTATGGATCACACTTCTAGTTCAGCCACACTAAGCTCTTCAAAGTTCTGTAGCAGGTATATTTACATAATGATTCTTCGGCCGCTTCATTAACTGAAATTATTTCTTTGTTATTTTCTTCTCAATAACTGACTATTATTCTATTGCTGATAATGTGCAAGATCACCGTTAGCAAACATCATTAATTCACAAGATATAGAAGATCTTTGCTCATTTTTAGTGTTGGTATCAGAAGCTGCTAAAATACAACCAGGTAACTGATAAAATAGATGAAATATATCCTGGCATACTGAATTGAAAAACTGCTATTAGGTTAAGAACTCTGACATATACAGTGATGCCTGGATAAATGCTCAAAGGGCTGAATAATATTCATATAACTTCAGATAGAAATGGCACATCAGACATTCAAAATGTGAGAGAAAACCAGAACACGAATATTCAAGTTATGGAAACTTTCCAGGAAAAACCTGATGTTCAGCGAGACATGCTTGATGTCAAAGAAGGAAGGCATTCATATCTCAAAAAAATTGCATTAATGAGTAATGAGAAAGATAAAACATTCACAGGGCCTACCAAAACATGCACGAGTCTGAACCATGGTGGCAACACAGGAGTCCACATAAAGCAGGAAAGACTTGTCTTGGCAAGTTTCAGAGATTGTCTTAGAAAGATCATCACTCTAGGCAACATGAAAGGTAAGATTCTGAGCCTCATCAGACCTACTAATATATGGTTTCACAACTTGAAAACACAACCTCAGCAGTGCTCATATTTGCTGATCAAAACAGAAATATATTTATCTTGTGCTTTTTCTTATCTTTCACACTGTTGGAACAAATAGCTTCTCATCAGTTAAAATCCATGGCGGATCAACAGCAACATGTTAACAGCCCATTGCAGAAGATGAAACTGCAACATAAGTGGACATAAAGCAGTTGCGGTGCAGAAACATTACATCCTAAATCTACAAATGCAGATAACACAGAGACCCCGACATCTACAAATGCAGTCACTGCCACCTATACTAACCATCCACTGTACAAGGCTCTGTAACCCAGAAGATTTGATGGTATGAATAAAAGTTTAAGAATTCCCGAAAGTTGGCATCCTGTTACAGATACTCGTTTTCATTTTACTAGTCCTAATAGAATGTAACAAAATGTGATCAGTGAATTCTGTTATGAAAGGCCAACACAATTGAAACTTAATGGCAGTATAGTCCACCCTGTAACCTGTTCCAAATGATCTTCTTGAATTTCCATTTTCTTCTTATATATGTCTGTATGATTTCTTTCAATCTGTCTACCTTCTATTTTAAGAATCTAGCAAAGACCTTGCCCAATTTTCTTAAAGATTGTGCTCTTAGATGTTGCTCTTTTAGTTTTAAAGTTGACTAATTGAAGAATGAAGACACAGAGAATAATTGAAGGAGCCATAGAAGGCTTTCTGATATGGAAAGACTAGACTCAGAAATATGGTCAAATAACATGCTTTTCCTAAAAATCTTTGGAAATTTATACATAACTGTTAAGCATATTGTACAATTCAAGGCTCAAAAAATTTCTACTGTTTTAATCCTTCTCTATGACATTTACATAATATATCATGGCTTCAAAATCATTTCTCGATTAAATAAAATAAAATAAAAAATGTGTTACTCAGTCTGCAGATTCAATCTTGATGACGACGATAATACAATTAGAGAAACATTCCCATGTTTAACATCTCTGCATCCTGGAACTGCTATGGCTGCACATCATCCTGACAAACCCTATCCCAATTTCGAATGAAATGGGTCTTCCTACCAATTTTGTGTCAAAAGAAGTGCAGTGTAAAAGTGAAATGACAGACATCAAAGCCTCCCTAAAGTCATTCAAACAGCTGGGAAGGTCATTTACGAAGTTCACAAACAGCTGGCACCCCTAGAGAGACAAAGACAAGATTTGCCCCATGAAACACAAAGAGAGTGAAATTATAGGAAGTTTAGGGTAATTATCCAAATAATGGCTAACATTTTCCGTTATAGTCCCTTCTCCACCCAAAAAGTTTTGTTCTGCTAATCAGACATCATTTTTCATCTCTCATAAAAGCCACGAGCTGCATTTTGTCTATAGTAGCCAGAGGATGCCTACCCACAAGTCAGAGAAAATAACTGTCATCACTCACAAGTTTCCCATGTACCTCTGGTGTCGTGTGAGTGCATATGAGCCTCCATTGTCGCACAGATTTTCTTCTTCAGCTCTTCACAAGTGTTTCCTGACTACTAACCAAATTGTAAACTTCTCATATGGGAAGAGAAATCCTGAAATTTGAATTCCCATAAAGGCCACTTACTGTTCCATTTTACCAATAATCATCACAGGAACATAATCCATCTGAAAAATGATGGTAGCGATTGACGTCTCCGACAGTTATTTCCCTCTCAGTGATTTTAGAGATGAACTTGATTGCACTATGACAGTCCTCACATATCCTGAGGTTCTTGGTTATCAAAAGCCTGGTTCCCTCAGGTGTGCTAATGAGTCCAAATGCTATTGCCAGCCTCTCGCTGTGACTGCAAACCATGCTTATTTTCTCATCATTCTCCACATCATGGAAAACTGATCCAGTATCAGGAACATAGCCAGCTTCGTTCATTCGTCCTTCCAACCACTTTAGTTTTGCATATATCTCCTCAAAATTTGGATGTGAAGTATCTCCAGAAAGAAACGCATGAACGTTGTTTTTCACTTCAATCCAGCTACAAGCAATGCTTTTCTTAACTCCCCTATCAATCATTAAATTTCTTAGCTTTGCAACTCCTTCCCACTTTCCTGCTTGAGCATAGATGTTTGATAAAATAACATAATGCCCAGAATCATCTGGTTCAAGCTCAACCAGCTTCTCCAATGCTAGTTCCGCCAGCTCCACATTTCCATGGATTTTACATGAATTCAGCAATGCGCCCCACACACCAGCATCTGTCTTCACTCTCATTTGCATTATTAGATCATAAGCCTCATCCAATCGACCAGAGTGGCCAAGAAGATCAACCATGCACGTATAATGCTGAACTGTTGGATCAATATGGTAGTCCCTCATCATAGACTCAAACAACCTCCTCCCCTCATCTAACAAACCGCCATGGCTACAAGATGAAAGAGCACCAACAAATGTTATGTGGTCAGGCTGAGCCTCGTTCTTCATCTTCTCAAACAAGTCGAGTGCTTCAATAGTATGACCTTGCATTGCATACCCAGTAATCATCGCATTCCAAGAAACAACCCTCTTCTCGCTAAGCCGCTCAAATAAATTCCTAGCAACCTTCACTGAACCACATTTTGAGTACATATCAACCAATGCAGTTTTCACCTTGTCATTTGATTCAAACCCATGTCTCCAACTAAACCCATGAAGCTCCCTCCCTTCAGAGAGTGCTGTGGTATCACCGGACGCTGATATCACAGTCACAAGAGTTGCTTCGCTTGGCCTTAAACCTATCAAAACCATCTCTTGACATAACTCTAGCGACTCATCTGGCTGCCCATTGTGTGCATAAGCCGCAATCATGGAGTTCCACAACACAACATCTCTCACTAATATCTTATCAAACACTTTCCTAGCACTTTCTACACAACTGCACTTCGCATACATGTCAATAAGCGCAGCACCGACAAACACGTCCTCATCCCAGTTAGTCCTTACAACATCTTCATGAATCTTCCTCCCCTCTTCAATGGCAGAAAGGGCAGAACACGCTTTTAACACAAACGGGAACGTAAAATTATTAGGAACAAGAGCATATTTAATCATTCTATGATACAATTCAATCGCAAACATGTAGGGCCCGTTCCATGCGTACCCACGAATGAGCACATTCCAAAGAAATAAATTTTGTTTAGGAATTCTATCAAACAACAGCTGTGCATAACCTAAAGAGTCACATACACTGTAAAGATTGACAAGCTTAGTAGCCAAGTAACGTTGAAAACCAAACCCCATTTGTAAAAGACGGGCATGAAGTTGTTTTCCAGGGTTCAACGCTTTCTGGGCTATGCAAGATTGCAATTTAGAGCCATAATACAAGGGCAATTGATGGGTCGTTTTGGTGGGTAATTTAGATGAAGAAAGAGAGACTCTTTGACCATTTGTATTCGCGTTAAGTTGAGTAATCTGTGACTGTGAGTGATAACTGCATTGAGTGGCAAGAGATTCGTTGTCGCTGTTGCACAGAAGCGAGGTGAGTGATGGGTGAGGGTAAAAGGGTCTTTTTATCTTTCTCTTTAAATTAACTATCATTCTGGTTTTTCACTTCTTCACCCAGAAAATGAATGAAAATAGAAAGATGTAAATACTGATCTAGGAGAAGAAGTGCGGCAAGACTTTACTTTTAAATAATTATTATTATTGTAATAAAGCAACGGCCAGTGGCGGGAAATGTCGTTGGTGGTTGAATTAACCAAAGGTTGAACGCTATGATACTGGCCCGGTGCTTAGTATTAATGGGCTACAAGGCCCGTTAATTAAGATTGGATTGGATATAAATCTTAAAGGCTCAAATTTAAAAGAAAATTTTCTTAGAACTGTAACTAGAGTTATTACAACAAAGCTTGTATGTATTTGTTAAATGACTCGATAATGTTATCGAATCAATTATAGTTTTCAGATCATATTGTAAAAACTTGTAGTTACTTTATATGCAATGGAGTCAACAATGTGATATAACTACAAATCATCATAATTGATTTTTTAGCGTTATGTGCTTTCTTATTCTAGGTACAATGAAAGGTATAAATTAGAGATTTATATCAGCATAATAGTGTAAGTAAACATACTTATTAAAAAAAAATGGAGGTGTTCTTAAATCTTGATGCCCAGAAGCCGGTTGATCAACTGAGATTCATGTTGAACCGCCTGGAAATCCTCTGATTACTTCTTGATGATCCTGGTGACTCCTGCTTGTCGATTGATATTTCATTTTTGTTGAGAACTTGACAATAAGTATCTCTACTTGAAATTGATTGTTTAAAGATAAACTGAAGAGATTGGAGCTTGTAAATGCATCAAAGTGTGAGTATTTCATTTGTTTATGGAGTTGGTTGGAACCAACTACTCAGCAGAAAACTCTCAACCCAACATCCTTTCATGTTCTTTCGTTTATTTCCTGCCATCATCTTATCATAACCTTCTGAAATTTATTTAACATGCACATGGATAATCCTTACATTCATTTTGATCCGAAACAACAGGAAAATGTATGAGGAATGTTCTGATCTCGAAAAGGTTTCAAGTTTGATCAGTATGTTGCGAAAATAATAATCCTTTACCTTTCTATGAGCAAAAGAAAAACATTGTAACAGGAAGAGTAAGATTGTCAACTTGCTAAGATTAAGTTTCCAGTACACTACATTTGGTAAATGATAGCCATAGTATTGCTACGTCTTGATGTTTACAGCAAAGCATACCCTATCGAATGAAAATGTGGCCATGCTTTCATTGCCACTGGAATAAGGACATAGAATTCATACCAAAAGGAAAGCTCTGATATTCATAAATTATGCACTCCGACTATAGTAAAGCATTGCATCGGTATGCAATTCACTTGCCCAAGATATTGGATAGTGAATTGTTGATGATTTGGAATAGCTCTTCCCTGGGGGAAAGAAAACAGAAAATCAAAGTGAGGTAATGAAATTTCAAGAAACATCTTTCATGTGAACAAGGAAGCAAAAAATCAAAGAAATGAAACTAAAGATAAACATCAAATTATCCAAACTCTTTAGATCCAAAAGATCCTTGCTGGTAAATGAATATCAAGCAGAAAATAACCTCACTTGAAGTTGAAACCAAAACAAAAGAAATGCTGCAAATTTACTCACCTATCAGGTTTGAACAAGAGATAGCGATATATAAACCACTGAAAAGAAGGGAGAATTTGAAGTTAATAATACTATCAAAGACAAGAAGTATGTACATAATATTAACATCTAAGAAGGGCAATGTTCATCATGGTTGAGGAGATGGAGTAAAAAGGATGTTAACTTTTGATACAAAATACTTGAGGAAGAAATGATAGTTTAAGAGATCTTTAAAAATTCCTCTTTTTTCCTTTCCAATCTTGGCAACCATGTCATATGCATAATCTAATACTCACTGAAGAAAACAGTATCCCAATAAATTCTAGTGCATTTGGGAGGAGCGGCAACTTGTCAATGGCCTGTTCACATCAATAAGCAAAGAAACTGTCACTGTATGAACTCTTATAAAGCTGAAAACAAGTAATCATAACCATGAGTATATAAATGCAAAACTAAGTCAAAAGCTGTCTGCCTGAAAAAGCATTATGGTACACAATTCATTCTAGATAACATGACATCCAGACTTGTCAATTCAATACCATAGAAATTCCGAAACTGAATGCGACAACAACATAAAACCTCCCAATCCTCTCAGTTGAGAAAGATGACATTGTTGTATGAGAAATGGCACTTGGTTTTACTTGTTAATTCATGTCACAAGTTCTGGTACATTTTGTCTAATGGATTTAAAAGTAATTTCTCCACCATCCAGGTCAAAAAATATTCATTTGTGATAATATTCCAAAAGTAAGAGCCAGGAGATTCTTTTGCCATAGCATTCAAAATAAGAGTTCAGGAGATTACAGTAATCAGATTTACAGATGCCCACAGACCCACAACAGCGGCAAAGCCCAAACCGATTAGACCCAGTCGGTCTTCAGGGTCATTCCACTGTTTCAAACAAACTCAAAGCATCTCAGGAAATTAACATTTGAGGCAAAAGTAATATCAACTTGACCATGAAGGCAATGTAATAACATGAGAGAGGACTCACAATATTTTTAACGGACTTAACAACAGCAAGGGAGGTTGAAGATTCAGAGCTTTCTCCCGTAGCATTCACAACAAGAGTAACACAGTTTTGTCTCTCTGTGATATGATAAAACATGAACCACCACTAAAAGAGATCAGCAAAAGCAGGGAACGGAGCACTGAATTGAACTTTTTAATCTCGGTTGCCTAGCTACAAAATTTCACACATATTCAGAACTCTAATTGGCAAGTTTCCTCAGAAATTAGTAACAGCCCTTGAATGATTCACCTCTTGTCAAACTTCCATGAACTCGGCATGGACTCGAAGTCCATATTTATAAAAAGAACCACTAGCCTCTTTCCATAAAACTTTATTCTACCAATTTTAACTCTGCAAAACACATGGTTGCAGTTTCTGCCTGGCGTCAGATTGATTTTTGAACACCGCTAATTGTCAAATTAACATTAAAGTTTGGCTCAAACCTTCCATTTAAAAAGTCTAGCCCAAGTTTTGCATGCTCATCAGTTTTACTTACCATTTGTCACGCAAACTAATGAAAAATTAGTTAACTAGCAATATTCCAAAAAATATTCGACAACTTTAAATTGATCATATGAACATGAATCTCAATTTCAAATGAGGCACTTATCCAAGTATGTATCCAACCCACTTTTCACCTAAAGTAGCTGAACTTGAAATCCATCTATTACTGAAAACTAAGATTAATTTTCAATGGTAACAAATTGTCTCTCTTTCTAAAGAACATACATTACAAGAAATTAAAAAAAAAAAAAGAAGACACAAAAATTTCAATTTTTTTTAAATTTTTTTAAAAATTACTGCTTTAAAAAGGATAGGTAAGGCTTACCTCTGATGGGATAAACTGGAAGGTTTTGAAGAGTTCTGAAAAGGGTTTTTCTACCTTGTACCAGCAATGGTGGTGGGAGGTTTGCAGTAATGGAAGCCATGAAAACCTGCAATATAGTATTAAAAAAAAAAAAACCCAACAAAAATATAAAAGTTTGAGAAATGGGTTTTTCTCTTCAAGCTCCAAAAATGTATCAAAAAATTGTTAAAAAAAAAAAATCGATATCAAAAGAGAGTTAAACAGACCTTATTGGCTGCAGTCGCAGAGAGCGTGCGAGAGAGTGTTCCAGCACCACAGAAACGTATTCGCGCTTACAGTGTTCGGAGTTCTTCAAGCCTCAAAGAGCTTCTATCAAGTGAGGCAGGGTCTAGTAAGAGTGCAGATTTTAACGGCTCCTATTCTTTTGGGTAGTTGATCAAGGGTGTCAAGACGGTTCTGATTAATGTTATGGATAGACTGGCTGTCAATTGCAATTTTATTGATTGCTAAGCATAGTTTATTCTTTTTTTTATATATAAAAATTATAAATTCTTTTGTCGATTAAATCTAATTATCTAGATTCATTTTTTTTATGTTATTGGATTAATCAAATAAACATTTAACGTCATCATCTATGTGTTAATCAATATATTGTTTATTTATATAAATATTTATTTAAAAATGATCAATTATGTTAGTTGACAGGACACATGAAAGTGAAAATAATTTATTATTCATATTTGCACAAATATCGTTAAGTTTTCAAATTTTCATTGAATATTGGGTTGTCAATAGAAAATTTATTTGGTGTCTAATATACATGTTACAATACACTTAAAAATATGTTTTCATATAAAATCTTCAATATGCATTCAAAAGAAGGAAGTTTGTGTGTATTTGAAGTTCGGATTGTTGAAACATAATAATGGAAAATGACCAAAATTAAGGGAATGATTTGAAAAAAGAGCATACAATCAAAAAAATTTAGATGTTATGATATAATAAATGGAAAGACCAATAAATTTTTTCATTTCAAGTGTTAAATATATAGAAAACCCAAATGTAAAAAAAGAGTTGTTGAGCTATCAAATATTAAACATCGAAAACCAAAAAAAAAACCTTATAGTCCATCGAACAAATAATCATGATGACTAAATGTTTTCCACGTAGTCATTGTAACAAGCCTCTTTAATTTTGATAATTTTATAAAAAATTGCACCAAACATATGAAACATTTTACAGTTTCAACGTCTAATCAATATGAGCTTTTGTCAAAACAATATTATGACGTGTGTGTATGTTTGTCGTTGCGGACCTACGTTTGGGCCTAAGGGTGCCGGGGCCCCTTCAGCCCAAACTGTAGGTCCCTAATGGTAACCAAAAAAAACAGTTCAATGTGCTATCATATATATTGAAACTTAGCATATTAACCCCTCTAGTAAAAAATTTAAATGTGATATAACGTAAATTTAATATGAAATAAGTTATAATTCTATATATTAACCCTCTAAATTTTTCATATTTATATTAATGATAATGAATTATTAAGTGTCATATTTATGATTTATATTATGAAAATACTTTATTCTTTTCTTTTATATGATTATATTAATAATATATATATATATATATATATATATATATATATATATATATATATTATACTTGAATTCATAATATAATTTTAATTTTTGGCTCCTCTGAAGCCAAGATTCTGGGTCCACCCTGTACATATGTTTCCCTTTGGCATATTTCTTAATCTATTATAAAACAAAAAACGATTTCTAAATTGTGAAGTATACCGAACATTACAGCTGCTTATTTTTCCATATAATGCATGCTTTGTGACATTCCCTCCAACAATCTACACGACATTTCCTCAGCTCTGTGATGGAAGATAAAAATTGGTACTTGTTTGTCAATCAGTAAATGTATTTTCAATTTATTTAAAGTCTGCTAGGAATGGATGATAACAATATCCTTTCACATTAATTATTCATATTTCTCTTCTCAGTCATTCGTGCTGTATGCGGATGACAAATCGTTTAAAACATAAATAAGAAAATTAAACAGTTGATCAACCAATACTACTACGAATTGAAACTGTTAGATAAATTATGATAACGTATTTTGTAAGATATGGTCGCCGGGATGCCTCTATGGAACGATGTCCGGCGATGCTCACCTAGCCAAGAAGGATAAACAATCAAGTTTATGGGATTGATCGCGCTTCACCCCTGAAATATTATCAGAAAAACTAATATTGGCAACACAATTATCGTAGTTTGTTATTTCGTAAAATAACTAGTTGTCACAAGGCTTTTTGTCGTCATTTAGATTTGTAACATTAGTCCTAATATAGTTAACTCTCACCCTCTTTTTTTACAGTAACAGAAAAATGCACTTATATAAGATATTAATATCTCTAAGTAAAGTTCAATAGGGAACCGAGTACAAAATTTTAGGGAAATAAAAAAAAATTTCAACATAAAATTACACGTGCAACTCAATTAATTTTTTGAGAATATTTTAATTAGGAATATTGCTCTCTAGCAAGACATTCTACTCGGGAAAGGCTAGTTTGCCGTACTTGGGCTGTGAGAGCCCCCTCTCTACTTCTTCTGAAACCTATAATTTCATATTTGGAATCTTGTAGGATTGAATCCAGACAATAGCATTATCAGAACCCAGGTCAAGCCGGTAATGTCTCATGTATGATGCCACCCATCTCATAATGCATAAAATGCAAAGGTTCATTATTGTAGTTGTGATATGACAATGAAGATTTGTCAGCTAACCAATTTTCCGAAGAATAATGTACCATACTGTCTTCCATAAAGGTAGTGGATCCGACCAATATGATTCAGATGTGATCTTATCAGTACACTTGCATTCCCTATTGGATTAACTTTCTGCATTTGTTATGTTTCTGAATTCCCGGAAAGTCGATCAAATACAGATCAGAAGAGCATCCATATATAGAACTATCCAATGGGCTTGAAAAGGTTTTGGTAATAATGCTAGACTTATAACATATATTCTACAATATGACGTGACAGTCTACATGACCAAAATTCATTGGAGGAGTAAAAAAACAAAAATAAATGATGAAAATTATATGTCCAATAGGATTTTGCCATTTAGGCTGTCACGTAATGTTATAAAATTTCTGTTGTACGAATATTGTAAATGTAGCATTATTGTATATACAATCAATAGAATATCATCATATTATCCTAAAGAATAATTATATATACACATACAATTAATATTATACAATATGATGTAGCGTAATCTTATTAAATAAATGATTATCGAATTTTTTTTTATAACTTCTTTCACTTATTACTTTTTTTTTTCATCTAATAATATTTTGTCATATCAAGTTGTACTAATTTAGTTATAGTATATATATTGATACTTTGTTCAGAAGAGTATTTACCTGACCAGGTATTCTCCTTTCCTTTTAGAAGAAACTTAATTAACTTCAGTCGATCTTGCGTTTCATTAAATTGTAGAAGGCAAGTTGTTCAAATGTAATATAAATTAATTAAACGGTTTATTACAATTCTTGTGTAGTGTGTTGGCTCTGAAAAGCACAGTAATTTAATTTCCTGGAAAACTGATCGATCGATCAAACATAGAGCATGTTGGTCAATAAACCTTTTCAATCTTAATTGTCTCAATAAAATTTCTGTGGATTTGCATGCATATTCTTCTTCACTCACAGATGAGAAATATGAGGAACTGTATTGATCACGTTTCGCGCGTACTCTCAACCTGGTAATTAACATGCAATTTCTCAGATAGTGACTTTTTGTATCTCTCTTGGGAATCTTTTCCAGGATTTCTAAGGGCTCTATAAAGTCTGTGTGCTGCTAGCTGTGTCTTGATGATCATTAATTTGACCTTTTGAAGACGTTAAGGAACTTTTGACCTAGACCAGGTAATTATTGTGATCAATAAATTTAATTTGACTAGTTAGAGTAGAAATAACTTGTGAAGATGACAAAAATAACTAACTTTTATAGGACCTTTTAAGCAGTACTAGCGACTCCTTCCAAAATTTAGATTGACAACTTGTACGTTATTAATTTGATGATATTTAACATTGCTCGATAACCAGCATTATCAAGTGGCTAAGCAGACCAACTTGACTCTTTGTTAGGCACTAAAAAAATTAATGTGATGTTTGTTTGTATATTTTGAGTTTTTGTTTTTAAAATTTGATAAGAACATGTGATTAGTTTTAAATTTTTTTGAATTTTGAAAATGATATGTGGTTGATATTGATTTAAATGTATTAGTAAATGTGCGTTTTTTTTTTAAAACGGTCTTTTACATGAACAAACAACTTCAATTTTTTTATTTTTAGCGCATAACAAAGTGGCAAGTTGGTTTGCTTAGCCACTTGATAATGTTAGTTGTGGAGCAATGTTAGATATTATCCAATTAATAATGTACAAGTTTTCATTCTAAATTTGATTATTTCTCAAAAACATTTCCTAACTATATATATATTTTTTACACGTTTTCTCCAATAACTTCGTTTCCAAATTTATTATGTGGGGTATTTGTTTGTGATTCCAACGAAAAACCCCTCAAATCGCCGCTTCTTCGATTCGGATATTACTGTTCATTACGGTGGTTACTATTCATTTACCGGAGACACTGTTCATCAGCTCCGCCCAGTTTGTTCTTCAGGTTATTTCATGCATCTTTGCTTGTTGGTCGATTTCCTGATTCCTTGTGGTTTGGTCAATGGATTCGCATAAGACTAATTGGGCCGACAAAGTTAAGATTACCGATTCGAGTAATCGATGCAAACTGCTAGGGATTACTCCCAAGAAACCGGGTACAGTGCTTGAGATCCCGGATGAGATCGTTGATGAAAATGTGGCCGAATGGCGTAGACGTCTTGTTGATTTATTTCCGGGATATGTGATGCCTTTTCATGCTGCTCGCTCGTTGGCCATGCGTGCATGGAAATCCAGCGGCTTGGAGGACGTCCGTTCTACAAACAAGGGGTTTCTCATCTTCCGCTTCCAAACGGAGGAAGAGGTTCATAACATAATTGCTCGCGGTCCTTGGATGTTCGGAGGTAAAACAATTATCTTACAACCTTGGAACCCGTATTTAGATTTTAATGCAAATCAATTGAGGTATATTCCTGTTTGGATCCGATTATATGGTCTGCCTTTCCCTTTGTGGACAACCAAAGGTCTTAGCATTGTTTCCAGCATGGTTGGACAACCTATGTCTTGTGACAAGATGACTTCCGGTCTTTCCAGATTGGAGTATGCGAGGGTATGTGTTCTTCTTGATGCAAAGCGCCCTCCGATCCAGAACTTTGAGTTCAAGTGCAAACTCTCTCCTGAGCCCATCCAAATTGAAGTCGAATATGAGTGGATTCCAAAACGTTGCTCCAAATGTCGCAGGTTTGGTCACCGTTGTCCGGAACCGGCAAAGACTCCAGTCCAGGATAAGATTGAGGCTAGCACCTCTGATAGCACCCCTTCTGATGGTGCCCCCTTGAATTCGGGTAAGGTTGCGACTGATGTCGCTGAGAGTTCCAAAGCTGTTGCTATTCCAGCAGATTCTTTAGTGCAAGTTGTGCCTCCTCCTAAGGCTGCTACAGTTTTGAGCACAGAGTCAGTCTCAGAATCTGACTCTCTATCTCCTTTTGCGACCGACCAAGGTAAGCTTTTGGGTACTATCCATTATTCAACCAATCGCGAGGCATCTGTTTCGTCAGGGCGGATAAACACAGGACAACCTCTTGAGACTTCTTCCTCCCGTTTTGAGCCTTTGAATAGGCTGAGTGATGAGGACCAATCTGATAGGATTGATCATACTCATACGGACACCCCAGCTACCCCGGTAAAGAAGGGTAAGAAGAAGAAAAACAAGAACGGCTGAAGCTCTTGTATTTTTATGATTTAAATTGTTTGTGGCCATTTATCATTTATGTTGTTAAGGCCGTTTATGGCCTTTTTACTTTGTTTTAGGCCGCTTGTGGTCTATATTTTTTGATCTTTTGTTGGATTGTGTGTTTAGACTTTACGTCCTTCTTGTAATTCTTGGGGTATGCCCCTCGGATTTTTGTACATTTTAATTTTTTTGGATTTATTTTACTAAGTAACTTTTCCAAAAAAAAAAAGTATTTGTTTGATCCCACCCTACCACTTCAAAACTCACAATTATCAGAAGAGAGCTAGCTGATTCAATTCTTTTTCAACAAAAAGTGATGCAAAAACAGTACTATATTAAAATTCTTTTTTCAAATTTTAGCAATATCTATTTATACACCATAATAGATGAGAATATATATAGAACCAAGACCTACAAAATATAATTTGTTGTCGTACATAAACACATCCATATCTACACAAACCAATATGTCCCCACATGAGGTGAATAAATCTGTATTTCTCATCTTAATCCTCGTTGTTTTGTACTCCAAAATACTCTAAATAATTTACATAGCTTTGACTGCATGTATATATATATATACAGAAATTAAATGATCATAAAATTTTCAAACACTATTTTCAGATCAGTTCTTCGCTCTAGCTGAGATAAAGTAATTTCCCTATTCATCAATTGTACTCTGCCAAAACTGACAATTTTATACCTGACTGGCAAGTTTTCCCTTCTCTCAGTAATTGCCATTGAATTGAGCAGGTAAGGTTCTGAGAATATACATAAATGACTACGAGGTGACCTCATTTGTGAAGGTAAAATCGGCACACTTTCTCTTGCGTTTGCTGTGAACTATTTATGTAATTACTTGTAAGAATCCAATTGGCATTACTGCTATTATTGCCAAAAATGATGAATGTTGGACCTGCGGATCATGCGAATACGAGTTAGTTGAAGAGGACCGGTAGTTGTTAAATCTTTTTTCGTACTCTTTCTCATAATTTATTTGGATCATCAAAAATGTGAGGTACAGCTAGCCGATATATTCCAGTCATAATTTGTCTAATTATTAAGTAAGGGATGCTCCATAGGTTCAACAGTGATGGATTTTTGTATTTATATTGTAATTATACAACATTTTATACATATATATACATGCATACACGTGCAAATTTTATTACGTGTTGGATATATACACCATCATTTAATACATAAATTGGGATATCGTTATCTTACCAATCTAATACGGTACCACAGTGGTGTATACATCGATATTTAATCAAATATTGGATAACAAGTAACATCACTCATTAGAAAATCTTATTGTTGTGTGGTATATATGTTCTTGTATGTATAACAAGAAAGGAATAAAGACAGGAGATACAACGCTTGTCTTCATTTTCACTTCAAATATATTTGTTGTTGTTTTTTTTTTTAATACAATTCTGTCTCCTCTTTTACGATTAGGTGTATTTATGAAGGATTGCTTTCTCCTAATTAATTATCGCCGTTCTTATAATATTCATTAACCGTTGATAATATTGTTTTACGTAAGTAACATATTTTTTTTTATTATTATAGATAATGGAAATTTTCAAGTTTGGTCGAACACTTTTAGCTTATTATATAGAAATTTTCTGTTTTCACCAAACTTTGGAAATTAAGTACCAATATATATCTTAATTATAGATGTGTATACATGTCATGAATATTATTAATTTGTCTTTGTAAAAGATTTGTTTCTTCTCTTTGTGTTCGGTACAAGGTTCAATGAAACCCTACTTTTGCTGAAATTTTTTAACAGAACTGGTAACGACTTTTCGACATTAAAGTACTGCAGAAAGGGATATAAGCTGGAAGCAAATTAGACTTCAACTTCTAACAAAACCAGCAGCTACCACCTTCGAGTGACTCCTTTTCATGGCTAATACAAAACGTGCATAATTAATAATTAATTAATCCCACTTTGTACGATCTAATCTCTAATTAATTAATTGCATATATATTGCAAGAAACCGAAGCCAATTTTGTGGTTCTCTCTAAGATCTTTTTCTGCGCAGAGTGCACACTCACCACACATGCAATTAGAGAGAGAGAGAGATTCTAGTAAATTTCTTAATTAGTTCAATAACTAAGAAGGGACAAACGAGAGTTTGAGAATCTATTCCATGTTGAAAGTTACATGACCTTCTATGCATGCAATGCAAATCCACTATGGAGACATTCATGAAAATATGTATATGTACAGATCCATATATAAATCAGGATATCTTAAAGCTCTGCATAAAATTTTTTAACAATCTCCACATATATTAATACTTTTTTAATTCCTTGTAACATATTAATTTCTATATATTGCACGCAATGTTAATGGCTGAGAATACATGCATGCATGCAGTCGTACACTCCTGTTGGGTAGCTTTTGTTTGATATCCGTCTTCCAAAACTACCATATTTCATCTACTCTTCAACAGCTAGCTACCTGTCTCTTGAAGGTGGATAGGAAACTAATTCAAGGACGCTCGATCTGCAGCCAGCTTCTTTTGTAAAAGTAAAAGTGCTTTTAGATCATGCTGAGATTGATTGATTGATTGTTCTAAAAATGAATATATCAGACTGTCGTCACTGTCATGGCGCCATATTTGACTCGACTCTCAATCCAAGAACACATCAGGAAGTGTTTATATGGTTTTAATTTCCATTTGTCATGGACCCGATTGGCTATGTATCCGGCTTATGAATTCCGCTCACCACGCTTGAATGGCGTGCCGTGTTAGGCGATGTGTAGCTTGCAGATTGGAAATTTCTAACTGAGATACTCACTGTTCGTTTAATTATTAAATTTTAGGCACCTTAGCAGTTGCATATTACTAGATATTGGAAGGTATTCATTTAATAATGTTGAGTTTGAGAACTGCTTGTGTTCTTGTATTGACTGGAGCTAACACCCGCTTGGAAGAAATCTCAGATTATTGATGGTTATATATCTCGCAAATTTTTGAACCTGTTTAACGAACTTGACTTCCAAATCAAACTAGAAAACTTTATTCGAATACTACTATAATCAATCCTTATCCTTAGAATTAATGTAGGAAACTGATGTCATAAATTTTGTTAACTTTGCATAATGTTGTGACAGAATTGGATCGTTTGGAAGGTGGTTTACTTATTTAAAACTTATTTTTCCACTCGTTAGAATTTTGTCAATGTTCTGGTTTATGTTTGATTGACTTAGCTAGATTCAAATATTGAATGAGGAAATATTTGGTCCAACAATAATATTACTTGTCCACCATTACATTTACGTAGATTATCATTTTACATGTTAATCTGATCAAGAAACTAAAATCTGGGATGTGACCGATTATTGAATTATATATAATGTCTATACATGAATGATAATTTAAAGGGTGTTTGTTTTTTGTATTCAAAATTTAATAAAATTATACGGTTGATTTTGATTTTTTTGTTTAAATTTTAAAAATAATACGTGATTGATATCAAGTTAAAGCATATATTGATAAATGTATGTTTAAAAACTTAGGAGAACTCAAATCAAGAGAAAGTCATAATTCTTAATTTATGTTCAACAAAGCCAAAGGTCAAAATTACTATACTTGGTATAAGGAAAACTAATTATGGAATTAGACAGCTCATGAATTGTGCAATAAAGTCAATAAAATATTAAAAGCATATATATCAGGTTAGATGAGCGGGAAGAGAAATTAAGAGGGGAATCTGTAGTATATATTCAGATCTCTTCATCTCCTTAGGCGATGAAATTTAATGTTGAAATTGACAACACCAATTACCATATAAGTGTAATAAAAGATATACCATATTTTACTCCATGACAAGTACCCATTCATATCATCAATAACCGCACTTTGCTAGGTTATGAACTACGTGTCATTTGTAATGTACAAGCTCTTCTTGTTTGTGTATATATCAGTTATATATTTACTCTTTCAATATAATTAATATAAAGT
Organism: Boswellia sacra; assembly: GCA_013180625.2. Taxonomy (NCBI): domain Eukaryota; kingdom Viridiplantae; phylum Streptophyta; class Magnoliopsida; order Sapindales; family Burseraceae; genus Boswellia; species Boswellia sacra. The sequence goes on from SNVD02005792.1 coordinate 804,864, forward strand.
TGGTCTTGATTAAGTTAATAGATTGATTGAACAATTAAACTCTTAATTATCGATCTCATCTAGTCGTCATTCCAGCCAATATTCTTTAATCTTAATCATAATCTTAATTTGCCATCAAACTCCGTCACCCTTTTCCATGCTGCAGCCCGACGTTATCTTTGTTTATATAAATATTAGCACGTTTTGGCCCACATTATCGAGAAAATCAGACCAATCACCTGCATATACTAGCCGCCAAAAGAATTAATCCATAACAAAAATAGAACAATAAAAAATTGAGCAAAATTAAATTTCATGAATATACTACAATTTTAACTAATGTGAGATCGATATATGAAAGATATATATATATATATAATTGACCAAAATTAAACTTCATGAATATACTACAATTTTAATTGACATGAGATCGATATATGAAATATTAGTGTTGGTAATGGAGCGGGGCGGGTCCGAGACGGCAAGTACTCAACCCCGCCCGACTCAATTTTTTTTTGCCCTGCCCTGCCCTATTGTCCCTTTAAAGGGTGGGGCAGGGCGGGGCCAAAAAAAATTGAGCGGATCTAGACCCGCCCTGCCCTTAAACATTTATATTTTACAATCATACCCCTATAATATTTATATTTTTGCAACCTCGTCCCCCTATATAAAGTTTATGTAAGTTTTCATTTTATTGGTGTTATGCAGACTAATGGTAATTGTATAAATTAGTTATGTCATTAAAAAAAATAGTGATCACTAATTACCATTTGATTTTATTAGTGATAGTGTTACATACTCTATTAGAAATAATATTAAAAGTATATTATTGTTTGTAAACTAGTTAATTGATAATTTTTCAAATAGTTAATAATGCAATTAAATAATTTTTCAATAGCACGTGGATCTAATTTCAATATAATAATAATAATAAATGATTGACATATACCAATTAATTAACATTATATATATTTATAAAACATTAATAATTTAAGTAATTAAGTTAAATTACGATCAACTATATATTTAAGGTTATAAGATTGTTCTTATCATATTTCTATTTACATATTTAGAAAATAATATATTTATTATATTAAAAGTATACATTTTTGAGATGGTCTTATTAATATTGCAATAATTTAATTAGTACTTAATAATCTATATCAAGATTATATATATTATACAAATTTAATTACTAGAAAATATAAATACTTTGTTTTGTCATTATAATATGATTAAATTAATGTTAATTATTAATTAAAATGTTATTTTTGTCAAAGTATTTGTAGTGTTTGTAAAATTATGAAGAATTCATATATATAAAAAGTTAACAAATATAACGTAAAAGACTACTAAACAGTCCTAAGATTTTAAAATTTTACAAATACACCCCTATATTTTGCGGGGCGGGTCAACGCGTCTAAGGGGTTGGACTCGGACCCAGACCCGCCCCATTTTTACAGGCCACACTAGTGTCCCAGACCTGGCGGGTCAAATTGCCATTCCTATGAAAGATATGTATATATATATATATATATAAGAAGAGAATATCTAACGTCAAAGATGAACGAGAAGCTTTGATGTCAAGAAAAAATATTAGTGAGTAATGATAGATTTTTTGAAATTTTATTCTAAATCTCATCTCAAATAATATGATATATGAAATATCATTTATTGAATAGACAATGAGATGATGTGCTAAGTCATAGCTTCATTTGGATACAAAATTTGTAATAAAGAATTTACAATTAATAGATTCTTTGAAGTAGTTGCATGTAACTTCAAATTAGGAGATCATAGTTATTTCTACGCATGGTTTCTTATTCTCTTTCTTTTGTTCTTTCCTCAAAATGTTGTCTTCCGGTTCTGGTCATGGTGGACTCGCATGTGGTCAACTTTCAGCATTGATATCAATTTACTCATTGCTTTCACTTTGTCAACTTTTTCCCATAATAAGAATACCAATTTTATCAAAAGTGAGACTCAAGCTAGCTAGCTTATAACATAATTTATGTATATATGCCCTCTAGCCTTTTTTTCCTTTCATTTTTTTAACCTATTTTGCCCTTCTTTTGTAGCTAACTTTCTCATATATCATCATATTTCCCAATTCTCCACCTTAAATTTATCAAAATTTTCCTAACTTTTACACCTTTTGTCATCTTTGAAAATTTTGATTTCCTCTCTTTAATTTCTTCCAATTTCATAGTCATTAAAACTTGCCTCATAAGAAATGCATAATGAAAGACTTGAAATCAAAGAAAGCAAGATACCCACCTTGGGCTATCTAGCTACCAAGCTCTTGCTTGCAGGATTTCTTAGTCTTCTCCTTTTGCTATCCTCAATAGATGACCCAAAAAAAGTTGCATGTATGTAAATTTATGATAAAAGAAAAGATAAAGGAGAGAGAGAGGAATCCAAAAGCAACCTCAAATCAATTAATTTATTTATTTTTCTATTGGGTTTGTTCACACCATGTGATTGCTTCATGATATCTACCATTCCCAACTACCATGCACGCAAAATCTAAACTGAAATGAACAAAACCCAGAACAAAAGATTGATTCATACAACATTTGAATTGCAGATATGAGATTAATCATAACCTATATGCCACCAAAACTTTAATTATAGATTGTGATGGCTCATAATGGCATCAATTAATTATTATAATAATATTCTTTTCCTCTCTTGGTTATGAGCATTAACTCTAATCAAGGCCTATTATTGTTTATATACAGATTTCCACATCCTCCTCGAAATATTAAATGTCAATGGTCAATTAATATTGAAAGCCTAGGTTAAATAAAATAAATAAATAGAGCTTAGTTTTGATTAGGGTTATATTTGCATCTTTTTATCTATGCAAATTTCACATTTGTGATAAACTTCGTTAATTAATCCCGTTGATAACTCCAATAAAATAATAGTTAATATTAATTAAATTAAGGTATGTCTTTACAAAAAGTTATAATTGAAAATGAAAATTATAGGATCTTTATATGCCCAAAGCTTAATTAACAAGATTCTAAAAATTGCTGGCTCTCGTTGTTCCAATTAAGGAGGAATTATAGCAACAAGCAGTCGCCATCTGATTAATAATTAATGAATTTAGTATTTTATATTGACCCTACATGGTTTTTTTTTTCGAATTAATGATATACAAAATTTATTTAAATATCCCCTATTAATAATTCGCTTTTTTGTAATTTAAAAAATAAAAAATAAAACAACATGGAGCAGAAAAGGTGACTATTTTATATCAAAATATACCTCACCAAAATACTCAGTTTAATGGCTCTATATATAAAAGAATTAATCACATTTAATTTTACTTGAAGATTAATTATGATCTTTTATTAAATTAATTTATTATTAAACATAGATACCCTTGGTGGAGGTGCAAAGAGTTGATGTTAGTGTTGTTTGTTGAAGTGTATTATATAATAATGTTTTATATATTTTCCGATATAAAGTCCTATAAAGAATATTATATTTAATTGATAGGATTAAAAAATTGACTTTATCCAAGTTGGAAAGCATAGAGGGAATTTAAAAATAATAATTTTGAAAAGCTTGGAGGCAAATTCATTAATTGCATTCACTTCTTTCAATCCTTTAAATGATATAAAGACACAAAGAGAAATAATATTAAAAATTAATAAACGAAACTGGCTGGAGGCAACACAGCTCGCACATTCACGGATTACTATGTGGCTTAGCTTACCCACGGTAAGTAAGCCGCTTCTTGAGCTACATAGCCACGCAAGCCGAATCTTCATATTTAAGTTCCTTTTTTTTTTTTTTTTTTTTTTTGCCGTGCTTATCATTTACTTATTCATCTATATTATGCGTATAATATAAAGTGGGTATTAAGTAATAATTAAGGATAAATGTGATACAAGTTATTCATTTTAATCCCATATGTATTGGTCGATAAAAATAAAATATGAATAAGGAAAGTTCAACACGGAATAAGTGTTTCCTATTTCTTGATTTAAGAGATTTTTAAAGAGATAATTTAAGAATATATAGTTATTAGAAAATGTTTCCTTAACTTTTGTAATCATATACTAGATTAACGGGATTATTAGACAAAAGATTGACACGCATCTTATAAGCGAGTGTTTTTTCTTCTTTTATCAAGTTTTTAAATTGTACGCTATATTTGACAATAAATTAATAATTATTTTTCATTCTTACAAAAGGTTGACACGCATCATTTGATCATTCATTTATAATATCAATAATAAAAAAATTTGAAGAAACGTGTTATTATTTGATAAGAAAAAAATAGTAACAATTTTTACATAAATTAATGATAGGTTACAGAGTCTTGAGACTTGTTAATACCCAATTGAAATTAATAAATTGGTTAAGAGAATATCAGGACCATTAGGTGCAAGTTAATGTGATGAAGACTAGCGGTTTTGATGATTATCTTTCAAGTCTAATTAACTAAAAAAGGGAAAAAAATTAATTAAGTAAATAAATATAGGTTAATGTATCAACAACTTGTATTGCTAGATAAGGGAATGAATTGATTATGTTAGTTTAATTGTCACAAATTAAAACAATCGTAATGATAATCTAATGCTAATTAAGCTGAAAGTAAAAGATAATGATATGAGAGTTAGCCCTATGTAGTATGTATGCATGGTTGCTGCTGTGCTATAATGTTTCATGGAAGTCCATGAATTGCACTTTTGATTTCTTTTCAATCTTTTTTTTTTTCAAACCGCCCTTAGCATGCTATAGGTCATTGAGGATTCTTCTTTAGTCTTTTTCAATTTCTTGCCCAAATAAATATTTAATTTTTTAGTACAAGAAGCTACCCTAGCCAATGTTAAAATTAATTGAATTTATCAAAGTTTGACATGATTTGTATTTGGGTACGTACTTCGGAATATATAGAACTTTTAAATTTTATAAAAGAAGAGTTAATGAATTTTGATGTGAAAGTTTTAGTTAAATTATGATAATAATTATTGGAGTTTAACGATTTATTTAAAGTGTTTTTTTGACACTTTGAAGACATGTTTAACATCTATTTTGCAATGCTTAATTAAGTATATAATGTAATTTTTTTACAAGTAAGAAAACATTAATTTGGAGTTGATTTTTTGATACAATTTATTATAGGAACGTATCTTTTTACATAAATTTATAGTCATTGATCTACGTAATTCAATAATTAAGATGATTAATGAGTTGGTAGCATTAAATACAAACTGACTTTCAATTTCAATCAATAGATTTTGTAAAATCAATAAGTTAAAAAGATCTCTTTCCCTAATTAATTGGACATATAGGTGATGCCAAATTTAGGTAAAATTGACATTATTTATAGATTTTTCAAATAGCAAGTAATCCATGCTTGTGTCACGCATGCAAAATAAAGAATGCAAAAACTAAACGCAAACATTGATAATCCTTTAAGGTAATGTTTACAAGTTTCTGTATTAATTTCTTGGTAATAAATTCTACTTAATATGAGCCTAATTCAGGTCACTTTAAGCAATAAATTCAAAGAAAATTAACTTGCAGATATAGATTTATGTCTAAATCTTGGCCTAGTCAATTATACATACTAGCATAGACAACCTAATAATTAATTAATTAGACAAATACTGTTAGACAACAGACATATAACCAACTTAATATATATATATATATACCCACAATGAGTTGGTTCAAGTGGTGAAGCGGGTCAGGATGGAGTTGGTACAGCACCAATGGTGAAGTCCTGGGTTCGAGTCTCCACAATGGCCTACTCCATGATTTAAGTGGGAGACCGTGACAGTGGGTTGTGGTTGCGCTAGTCTCCTCCGAGGATTAGTCGTTGTGCGCGTAAGCTGGCCCGGACACCTCGGTTACAAAAAAAAAAAAAAAATTAATATATATATGATCTGAATTAGCATAATATTATTGAATGTCATATTATTATCGTAATCTCTCTCATTTTTTATATATTTTTGTAATCCAATAAAATTATTTCATTTTCTGTTGTATGAGAATAATTATATCAGATGATTATATGTGTGATATTACCTTGATTAGACTTACAACTACAATATTTTATTAATAATACTACATAAACGGTCAATCTATATAATTAACTTCATGCACGCAACATGATAAAATATCATCACATGAACAAAAATTAATAAATAAAAAATATAATAAATGATAATATAATCACTCGTTTAATAAAATTACATCATATCAGATTGTATAATTAATTATATATTTTACAATATCCATATTTTATATCTTATAATATGATAAAAAAACTCTTCCAAATTTCAAATTCTTCCTTTTTTCTTTTTTTTAATTAAAAAAAGTTAAACCTAATATACACAATAACATAATCAATGAACAATCTGATATAATCACTAATTAAGCTAAAAAAATAATTTATTATGAGTTTTTAGCCAAACACAGCCTAGAGAGTCGTAAAATTGTTAAATAAGTAGTTTAATTAGCGGCCACAAGTTCAGCGACCAAGCCTATAATAATAGGAAGCTAGCAGCTAGTACTTGCCTTCATAAGTGAAGCAAGCCAACCAAGAAGTATAAACTGAAAATACCGTTGGAGGGCTCGATTCAACTGCTTAAAGTTAGTTGAGTCCTCACATTTCCACTCACAATATCTAACAGTCAACTCCTACCAGCCCTTTTATTTTCCCTTTTTCATTTTCTCTCTCTCTTTCTCTCGAAACAAACAACCTAAAAGAAAAGAAAATAAATAAAAAAGAATTACACACACTAGCCATACTTTCTTTTCTTTCTTTCTTTAGAGTCTTTAAGAGTTCATTTTGTTTTATATCCTTAAATCAACCCTACCCCACATCTCACTCTCGCTTTCTCTTTCTTTCTCTCCCTCTCTTCCTCCACCATTTCTGCTCCTTAAAACAACCATTTCATCACCCAATTTCAATCCTCTTATTGCCATGGGCGTGGACATGTCTAACAACCCACCCACTTCTCGCACCAAAGACTTCTTCGCCTCTCCTGCTCTCTCTCTCAGTCTTGTATGTGCATCTCTCGCTCCCACCAATCTTTCCCATGTCTTCTCTATTCTCTTTTGCTTCTCAATCAATTTCCGCGTACAAAAATATAAACTCGTATAATTTGTACGTGTTGTATGCTAGTATATATGTTTGTTGCAACGAAATTAATATAGCAGTAGTAATACTAGTATGTATGCTTCTACTTGGTATTGCTTATTTGTTGTTATTTCCTAATTGTTTGTTTGGTTTTGTCATTGGAATATTGATTAGGCTGGAATATTCCGGGATGCGGGCCCCGCGGCAGCCGCCAGCACCGAGCAGGTGGAGGAGGGAGATGAGGGGAGTGGAGGAGGAGGGTCAAGAAGAGAAGAGACTGTGGAGATTAGTAGCGAAAACTCGGGCGCGGCAAGATCAAGATCAGATGATGAGTTTGATGGAGTCGGAGAGCAAGATGATGATGATGATGGAGACAAGAATAAGAAGAAAAAGAGAAAGAAGTATCACCGCCACACAGCTGAACAAATCCGAGAAATGGAAGCGTATGCTCTCTTGTCTCCTCTTCTACTTCTACTTCCTATATAATCCTCTCATGAATGTATTGTATTATATAAAAGCTTATTATATAATATAAAAGATTATATGTACTTTGTGTCTGTATTTATTTGCATATGTACGTAAATTGTATGTATGTGTCTTGTTTAAGTACATTTACATGCATTAAAGAAAGTTTGGTTGGAGCTTGAATGGGTTAATTAACTTAGTTTAATCGAATTAACCGACTAATGGGTTGATTAGAAATGGGTTGATTAAATTAGTTAATTATTATTGTTATAATATATGTTGCATGAACTTTCAATGAATATATTTTTATCATACTTTACTTTGGGAATACTTTAAATGGTCGATGTACGTACGAAGTATGCAACAAAGGTTTGAGAAAGTTAGTGACATGCTTACGAGGAAACAAGATTATAAAGGTAAAGCTAGATAGGTAGATGACTCAGAATTTTATGATAGCTTTAACATTGTACGGTTTGCTTTTTTACTTTGTTTTATATGTAAATGGGAATCTTAACACAAAGCCGTTGTCTTTTATGCTTTTAGCGATGTATTTCAATCTACATTTTTTTCAAAATTAGCGTCATGGTGGGTGAAAGGCGGTTTGTTTGTAATTAATTAATAGTTGATTAATTTGGTCCTTATGTTAATTACTTATCAGGCTTTTCAAAGAGTCACCTCATCCTGATGAGAAGCAAAGGCAACAACTCAGCAAACAACTTGGCCTTGCTCCAAGACAAGTCAAGTTTTGGTTCCAAAATCGTCGAACACAAATCAAGGTAAAAACTTTAATTAATTTGGTAGTTGATTATTAATCTTGCAATGAAAAAAATTAATTTTAATTGTTGTTGGGAAAATCACAGGCTATACAAGAGCGGCATGAGAATTCATTGTTGAAAGGAGAAATGGAGAAGCTGAGAGAGGAGAACAAGGCCATGAGAGAAACCATAAACAAAGCTTGTTGTCCCAATTGTGGCACGGCCACCACTAGCAGAGACAGTGCCATGACAACTGAGGAACAACAACTTCGAATCGAAAATGCCAAACTCAAAGCTGAGGTTAGATAAAAGAAAACTAACACGTATCAGAATTATCTTCCAATGTTCCTAAAGTGAAAATATTAATCCTAACATATGCATGTATGTAGGTAGAGAAACTTAGAGCAGCTCTAGGGAAATGCCCGCCAGGAGCACCATCAACAAGCTCATGCTCCGCTGGAAATGACCAAGAAAACAGAAGCTCTTTGGATTTCTACACTGGAATTTTCGGAATAGATAAGTCAAGAATTATGGAGCTGGTTAATCAAGGAATGGAAGAGCTTAAACAGATGGCTACTGCCGGTGATCCGCTTTGGATTCGAAGTGTTGAGACTGGCCGTGAGATACTTAACTATGATGAGTACATCAAAGTGTTCTCCATCGAAAATCGAAGCGATGGGAAGCCAAAAAGATCTATTGAAGCATCAAGGGAGACTGGAGTTGTCTTTGTGGACCTTCCCAGGCTAGTCCAAAGCTTCATGGATGTAGTAAGACACGCAAATGCTTCTCAACATTATTTGATAATTTTCAATGAACTTTCTCTCTTGGGAAAATTATAGATTGATTGCATTAACAAGATTTTAATCTGCGTGTAAATGTAGAATCAATGGACGGCAATGTTTCCATGCTTAATCTCAAAGGCTGCCACCGTTGATGTTATCAGCAATGGCGAAGGTCCAAACAGGAATGGTGCAGTGCATTTGGTGAGTCACGAGCTCTATCTCTTTCTATTTATCATAATATTGTGAGGTCACTACAAATCTAAAAGTAAAGGAGAGTCATTTTCCTCCTTTTGGAAGAACTAAAGAAAGTGTTTTTCACATGAGCATCTCTTTTTGTTGTGGTCCAAGTCCAACCAATAGGCAAATTTGAGGATCTCGTTTTTTTTTTAAAATAAATACTTGGAGTAGTTTTCTATGAAAAAAATTACTATCAGTGAAGAAAAAATCAAAGTACTTATCAAGTACATTGATAACTTCTATGTGAAGTCATTTTAGCTGTTTCTGAAATTACCCACTTGTATATAATGCAGCAATTTTAGATTATAGATTTGTGTTCTTATTTCTTTTAATTGTTGCAGATGTTTGCAGAGCTGCAAATGCTTACACCAATGGTGCCCACTAGGGAAGTTTATTTTGTTAGATATTGCAAGCAAATAAGTGCTGAGCAGTGGGCAATTGTTGATGTATCCGTTGATAAAGTTGAAGAGAACATTGATGCATCTCTCGTCAAATGCAGAAAGCGTCCATCCGGTTGCATAATTGAAGATAAATCTAACGGCCACTGTAAGGTACTGTACACATTTAAATCAAATGATTTTCCTTCTTTAATAAAAATAACAATATAGATGAAATTATAGATGAAATTAGACCCAACAAAATAAAATGGCTCATTATGTATTGATTTTGGTCAGGCATTGGAAATTTGGAAAACAAGTCGAAAATGAACAAAAATGATAAGCTGAGGTGAAAATAATGGAGTGATACATTCAGTTTGTGTTATTAAATCAAGATTTTGACGGCCATGATTTCATATTCTTCAGGTAATTTGGGTTGAACATTTGGAATGCCAGAAAGCTCCTGTTCACACAATGTATAGGACAATAGTGAACAGTGGATTAGCCTTTGGTGCAAGGCATTGGATGGCAACACTGCAGCTTCAATGTGAGCGGCTTGTTTTCTTCATGGCAACTAACGTTCCCACTAAGGATTCAACTGGTAAGTCAAAATTCAGTACTTCAGCATTTAAGCTTTGCTTTTTCTTCTTGTCTGTATGCAGGAAAATCTAAAAACCAAACAAATATCTGTTTTGAACCTTAGGTGTAGCGACGCTGGCTGGAAGGAAGAGCATTTTGAAGTTGGCACAGAGAATGACATGGAGCTTCTGCCGTGCCATTGGTGCGTCAAGCTATCACACATGGAACAAGGTCTCGAGCAAAACAGGAGAGGACATAAGGGTTTCTTCCAGGAAGAACATAAATGACCCTGGAGAACCACTTGGGGTGATCTTGTGTGCAGTTTCTTCTGTATGGTTGCCTGTATCTCCTCATGTCCTGTTTGACTTCTTAAGAGATGAAGCTCGTCGAAATGAGGTACATATATAATCATTTTAGGTCGGTAATAGCACTAAAGGATATTATCTGAACAATAGTATGAGATTGTTGAAGATGATTGTTCTGATAATTTTTTCTGTGTCAATGTTAGTGGGATATCATGTCAAATGGAGGTCCTGCACAAAGCATTGCAAACTTGGCCAAAGGGCAAGATCGCGGCAATGCAGTAACGATTCAGGTGAGCACATCTAATAATAATTTCTGTGCATTCGAGTCGTACAGAATTACAATGGTGCTTCATTTATATTTAAGGTCCTAAACTAAACTGAATTTTCAATTTCAGACAATGAAATCGAAAGAGAACAGTACATGGGTACTGCAAGATACCTGCACAAATGCTTATGAATCCATGGTGGTCTTTGCCCCTGTGGACATTACCGGTATGCAGTCCGTGATTACTGGATGTGACTCGAGCAACATTGCTGTATTGCCTTCAGGATTTTCCATTCTTCCTGATGGACTTGAGTCAAGGCCTCTAGTGATCACTTCTAGGCAAGAGGAGAAGAGCACAGAAGGTGGATCTCTGCTCACTGTGGCATTCCAAATCCTAACAAATAACTCTCCTACAGCCAAGCTAACCACGGAATCTGTGGAGTCTGTTAACGCACTCATATCATGCACATTGCGAAATATTAAGACAAGCTTGCAATGTGAAGATGCTTGATCAGCACAGCTTTATAAATTAGGTAGACAAAAATTATTTGTAAAACTCATAGGTTTTTTTATTTTATTTTTTTTTAGCTCAACTTTTAGCTTTAGCAGACGAGCTGTTATTTGTGAGCTTGTTTTCATTTGTTATTTGATTAGAGTGGAGGGCTTGGGTATTCAGGCTAATATGTAACTACCAATCTGGAAGGGGAGAGATTGAGGCAGCAGATGTTAATTCACAATCTTTATAAATCTAGGAAGCTGAAATATTCTCATGTATATAATCACTATTCATTCATGCCAATTTTCTTGGTTGTTGCTATTGCTCTTTGTATCAACATAAGCTCAACATAAGCTATCAGAAAAATAAAAATAAAAGCAAAATGGCATTGCAAAGAATTCCATCTGAATCCTATAAGCAATTCAAAAAATTCTGTGCATATACAAGACATAACTCCAGACAGAAATCTAGATATATCATCATGCTGTTGAGACATAGGATACCACAGTGAAGTACCTTCATCTGCTTTAAGAATGTCAATTTTTTTAGATAGATATTAACTAATAACTGAGTCCGGAAGGTCTATCGATATCATTATATGCAAGGAAACAAAATATGTATCATCTCAACATCACAATCCTAATCCTGATTTACTTGTGAAACAGAATGGTGAAAGCGATGAGATCACTTCTCAGAACAATGTGTCATTTTAAACATGCACTATAGACATGCCAGAAACCAACAAAAAGATTCTTTTTTTTTGTTAAGCATAATTTTAACGATTGAATTCAACAAGCATGTGAAAGTAGAATAGAAAAGGGCTCTGTTGTTAAAAGTTGACTTTCTCATTTTGCTTATCAATCATGACAATGAAGCTGGCTTCTCTACACAAAGCATACACAGAAAAGTTTAGACAAAATCATAGCTAACCAAACAAATTGATGCCGAGAAGTATTAAATTTTTATTCTAAAAAGATTTCCTAATAATCACTACTTATTCAACTTCCTTCCTTTTACAAAAATTCCAAGAGTTTGCAATGAAGCATTAATAAGACTCGGAATCATTCTCATCTCTTCTAATTTTCCTATCTCAATATGAAACTTCTAAATTTCCAACTTTTAGTTTGCCACTAAAAGAATGACTAATTCAACAATTTAAAAACTACAAACTTAACTTTTAGCAGAAACCTAACTCTAAAAAATGTACACCCATAACAAGTCCCATTCAAACAACAATCACATGCAACCAAATTTTTTTCTCATTCTTAGTGCCAAAAATAGAAAAAAACAGCATATCAATCACCAAATCCCACTAGAAGAAAAGAAATATTAAAAACATGTAAGTTCATATGAATACAATCCATAATTTTAAGGAAGGATTTTTTGGCCCTTCTCCGTCTAGCCAACAAACTATAAGAGCCTATTCAGCCGTCAAGCACACATATAATCACCAAATCCCATTGTTTTCTCCTTAAAAGGTTAAATTCTTTTAGATTTTAATCTATATATTTTTTGAAAGAGGAGAATTGTGGTGAAGGAAGAGAAAAGAGAAGAGAAAGCTAAAAATATACTTATCTCTATGCCTAGACCTATTAATTTACAGAAGAAAGGACCCTCAAATTTACTTTTTTTTTTTTCCTTTTTGCCTATAACAAGATTACTCCAACTGATAGGCGAAAAGCAAGAAACAAAGAAAGAAAATAAAAAATAAAAGAGAAAGGAGGAAAATTTAACTCCTACTTCTTGCGAGATCCACCCCAAAGAGATTGCCAGAAAACAGGCCAATTCTTTTGAGCCTCATTCCAACCCAAGAGTGACCCTTCCCTCATCGGATCCCAGCTGGATGACACAATACCATAACTCACTCCCAATAGCGCAGTTCCAAAGAAGAAAAATGAAACAATGAAGGGAACCCATGTAGGTACATCAATCTTCAAAACAACCTTGAGATAGTAAAAGAATGGGAAGAACAGGAGCCCTATAAACAATGGAATCCCCACTGAGAACCCCATCCGGCTAATCATTCTGTTAGTAACTATCTCAGGTATTATGCCTTCTTCTGGTTCTTCATCTTCGTCTTCATCTTCGTCTTCATCTTCATCATTATTATTGCCAGTTTTTGACCTCTTGGTCTTTTTGACTTTCTTTGGAGTAGGTCCAAAGCCTCTTGGACTATTCAAGGTGGCATATAAGGTTGTTGAGTATGACAAGAAATTTTGATTTATGCAAGGATTTCTTCTGGATACTGGGAATTCGGAAAATTGTTTGCTTGGTGTACATGAGGATGAGGTTATTAGGGGTGTTGGTGTTCTTGTAAATGAAGAGGATTCCATTGTTTTCTCCTTCCTCAATTGTGTGTAAACCATTTTGCATTTGATTGAGGAGGTCCCAAGCTTCTGAACTGATTTTGACAGTTCATAACTGCAAGCAACCTGCAAGAGCTGAGATGACTAAATTATTTCCAAGATCATTTCACCTAACTTTAGGAGATGATTGGACATAATAACAAATTTTAAAATACACTACATGAAGAATTAGGAATTTAATCTTCTCAAGAACATATAATCATGCCTAAAAGATAAAACATAAAACAATTGACACTTTCGAAGAAGTAAGTGGTACTCAACAATGATGTGTAGGTTAAAATGAAAAATTTACATGACAATGACATTCAATTGTTAGACATAAACCGAATTAGAAACTACAACAGGCAAACCTAAAATGATCAGCCTGTTAAGTCATCAAATAGTGTACTAATTCTTCCTCTTCTCTTAAGCACAGGAAATATAAAACTTGAGCCATCTATTCCTTTGTTATTTACTAGCATGTGTTACCTTAACTACACTAAATTTTCAACATCCAAACTCCGAACTAACAAGTATTAAGTACCTACCATGGCCATTCAGTCCATTTAATCCCCAGTGAAAGGGCACAAAACCTAAAGAATATCATGTATGATCCAATTAACAATTTTAATACCAGGAAAACACAAGACAACTGTGACAGTTAATTAACATTGAAACTTCAAATACTATCTAGAATCTAAAAACTTCCTACTTCATTACTTCCTGAACCGAGGAAATTAACATCAAAGTCAAAGCAGGTCAACCATTCCCACCACCACAACAAAAAAGTTTATTTTTATTTATTTTTTTAAATTCTGTAAATCAAAGCAAGCCTCCATCTAATCCAATCACTTGAATTCTAGCACAACGTCCCAATAATCCATTCTAGCACCAACCCATTTCTTTAAATCCATCAAAGAACACATTAAACAGGAGTATTCACTACCAACTAAAACAAATGGCAAAAGATGAAAAGTCAACATCCAGAATCAAAAAGTCGGAGAATTTTAATAGCAATGAGAACAATTACCTTGGATGCATTGGCAGAGAAAGCTTCTTGTGATTTTTTAAGCGTGAAATCCTTCAGCTTTTGGTGCTTCTGTTCAACAGAGAGCATCGCCATTTTCACGCTAAAAGAAGAAGTTGTGTGAGTACTAAGCTTTGATGAACATGGAAGGCCAAACCCAACACCCACCCCTGTAACTGTAGCAGCCATTTTTGAGCTTGTACGTTACTCGGTCTCTCTCTCTCTCTCTCTCTCTCTCTCGCTCTTTGTTTCCCTGTTGGGTATGAGTTGAAGAAGAAGATAAGAGCTCTCATTGTCAGTACTACGCACGCCATGTAGCAGCATTTTCTCATACGGGTCGTGTCGGGTCAAACCAAAATCCATCTGGGTTTTATCCGATTCTACAATTTATTTAGTATAATATTACTTATTAATTTTTTTTTTTTAAAGGAAGCAAGAAATCCTTACCAACCTAGCTTCGTTTTAAAAAAGACTACCATTATTATTGAGTATATTTAATTCGGCTGGTTACAAAAAAAGTCTATCATACATTCGTTGCACTAACTCAGAAAGCTTTATTGACATGTTATACCAATTAGAGACTTATCACATATCTTTTAAATCATTTTACATATTCCATTCATCAATTTCTTTCTCACATTTTCTTACCTCTCTTCACTGCTCTTTCCCACATTCTTTTTCCTCATATTCGTCAGTTTTTGTGCGTGTGTGTGTGTGTGTGTGTGTATATATATATATATATACACACATATATACATACTGTTGATGCACGATTTCCAGACGGTCGGAAAGCGGGTCGGAGCTTGAATTACACGTCGGGTCCAATCCTGAGAACAAAGAAAAATAGTTAGGGGTGCCGACGGTGGTGCCGGCGAAAACCCTTCGAAGCTCAAGTCAGTTTCCGGTACTCCGAAATTTTGTGAGAGAATTTCCTAGAGAGAGAAGCTCTCAAAAGTAAAGGAAATTTAGAGAGAGAATGAGTTCAGAAAAATGTGCATACCTTGAGCAAAAGTTTGGAGGGTTTATATAGGCATTAGGAGGAGTTATCGTGGGACCCAGATAATATGCCATAAATAACGGGCTTCAGTAATGGGCTTACTGTATTAGATTTAATTGAGATCCAATTTTGTTATGACCATAACAGTAGTTCCCCTAGGCCCAAGTCGACTAACGGGTCGACGTAGGGACGATTTAGTTTTTCAGGGCTATAAATTAAATATTAGTAGAATGCCCAAATAGTGAGTTTAATCACACATATAAATCTAATGCGACTTGAACCCTAGATGGGCGTCACGGAGATGGAAATCATATAATTAACAATTGTTGATACGAACTTTCCATCTATAAAATCTCTTTTATGTCTTTATTGCCGCTGCCCTTCATAATAAAGTCCTTAGTATGTCGCCATAAAATAAGAAGTCAAAGTTGGGAGGTGATCGTTAGGGTAGCCACACAAGGTGTTCCAAATAAATAAGGACTAAGGTAAATTTCCCGTCTTCTTTCTCTCTTTAATGGACATTATTCCTTTGATTTTCACCGCTTCTCAAAAAGTTGTAACAGGTAGGGCTTACACCAAAGCGGAAGTACTCGAAAGTCAAGCAGTGTAGGCGGTTCAGAACAAATAGAATTCTCCAGTCCAAGCAAAAATTTTCCAGAGCCAGAAAAGTTTTCCAGCCGCCACTAGTAAGCACTTCTTTCTTACGTATAGTAAGTGCATGTTTGAAAAAATTTTATTGAAGCAAAAAGTCTACGTGATGGAGATGTGCAACCACTTAGAAAAAAACCTTATTGGATCAACATGAACAAAAGTCTACATGTGCGGCCACTTAGAATGCATGGATTAGGCTTAATTTATTGTGGTTATTACTATTTTTTTTATTCGTTTTTAATCAATGTAACTATATTTCCTCCTTTAAATTCTCTACGTATAATGCCCTACGTGTGTGCATGTGGTTGTGCAAGAGCATGCATGCGTTTGCATGATTCTTCTATTGTGTGCTTGGGTGTGAAAGAAAAAATAAGAAGCAATTAGAGAGGTTACCAGAATGTGTTTCTTCCGTTAGGTGAGTGTGAAAGCGTGTGCCCCACGTGAGGAAGATGAGAAGGAAAGTCGCTGGACGAGCATTGAGAAAGATGGGTCGAGTAGTGAGTGTTGAGTGTGCAAGGGGGAGGAGTGAGCACACAAGGGGTGAAGGGCAAGCAGTAAGAGGTGAAATCCTAAGAGGGAGCAACAAGCATGCGGGAACGAAGGCAAGCATACAGGGAAGTGAAAGGCGAGCTTGTACGTGATGGGCGAGAGGCGAGGGGAGAGTCAAGCTCGCGGGGGCGAGCTGCATGCCGCATGCGAAGGGAAAGCTCGCGCGAGGCGAGCTGTGCGCGCAGGGGAGAGCCCGCGAGGGCGCTGGGTGCGCAGGGGAGAGTCCATGAGGGCACTGTGCGCGCAGGGGAGAGCCAAGCTCGTGAGGGCGAGCTGCATGCTGCATGAGAAGGGAAAGCCCGTACGGGTGTGCTGCGTGCACAGGGAGGGTCAAACTCGCGCTGGCGAGCTGCATGCGGCATGCGGAGGCTACGTGATTTGCAGGGGCCTCTCCGAAAATTTTGAAAACTTCATTTATTAGTGTAGGGGTGTTTTCACAAATTTTGAAAACTTCGTTTTTTAGTTGCAGGGGTGTTCCTGCGACTTTTGAAAACTTCATTTAGGGGTGTTTCTGTAACTTTCGAAAACTTCATTTGTAGAGGTCTTTCTACCACTTTGGAAAACTTATGAAGAGGGGTTATTTGACAAATTTTGAAAACTATGAATATGGGTCTTTTTTGCCAATTTCAAAAATTATGCACAGGGCGCATTCTGCCAGTTTTGAAAACTATGCACAGGGGGTATTTTACAAAATCCTAAAACTTGTACATCTTCCCATAATTTTTGATTTTTTTTTAAACCAACTATATATTTTTGGTCAAGGACCAACTTGATATTTTTCTTTTCAAGGGCAAAAAGTATTTTTCAAGGGCTATTTTGAAAAGATTTCAATGTAGTCCCTTAGCATTTCTTTTCTTTCATCTCTTCCCTTTCTTAGTAGACTTGGTTTGATGACTAACGACTCCTCTTTAACTGTGCAGATGGCTAGAATTAAAACTGTGACAGTGCTACGGGGGAAACCAAGTCATCAAACCCAGTCGACAAGGAATAAGGATCCTGCGACTAACCGTAAAGAGGTTAATGAGTTTTATCAAAAATTTTTCGGTCAGGATCGTGAGCTAGGGCATAATTTTGTTAATCGCAAGGTGGTAGATGCTGAGGGGGAGAGCGACTGGTCGTCCTCTGCTAGCTCAGATAGTGATCCTGAAGTTGAAAAGTGGTGGGAGGCTGACCATATTGATAATCAACTACAGGGTGACCGATTAAAAATATATAGAGCCCATTTCCTTATCCCGGATTCAGTTATCCTATTTCTTCCAAGGAAAGTTGATCGATGGAGTAGGCCACCACGAGGTGTCATCGGATTAAGCTTAGAATTACTGAGAGCTGGTCTTCGGGTGTCTTTTGATAATTATATTCGACGAATGCTCGATGCTATGGGTATTGCCCTTACCCAACTGTCGGCCAATAGATGGAGACTTCTGATAGCATTTCAAAGTTTATTCAGAAGCGCAGGTCTTGGTGACCCTACCACTAACCATGTTAAGTATATTTTTGCCATTCACCCACCAAACGGAGAGAAGACGGGTTACTATTACATATCCCAACGAGGGAAGACGGATGACCCTAACTGTCTTTTTGGCATTCCCTCATATGTGAAATAATGGAAATATAAACAATTCTGGTGTGGTGGCGGTTGGAAGTATCAAGAAGGTGCCCGTCCAAAGGGAGAGAAGTTGAGGATTAGGAGGCGTTTTGGTTTTTGTGGTACCCTATTATAACGATACCTTATCTATTTTCATTATAAAAACTCTGAGCAACTGACCACCCCCCTCCCTTTTTTTATTACAGCTCCTTAGACCAAATACCCGCTTTTATCTCAAAAAGAAAGAAACGACTTGCAAGAGGTACTCAAGTTACCCATTGATTCAAAGAACGTGAATAGTCTCACTGATAGGGAGCAATTGATCCACCTTGGCTTGTCACCTCCAATACCCCCGGAAGGTAAGCTTGATTATTATTTTCTGATCTAACCTCATTTCATTAAGCATGTGCTTGCTTTCTTACCAATTTTATTTTCGAGCAGGTCTATTTCCTTTACATCTTACCAAGAAGCAGTTTGCCCAACTTGAAGCCAATATGCCTCTTAAGCCTTTCGCGCATGACAGGCCTGGTCCTTCCCAGAAGAAACAGAGTGGAAGTCCTCCAACTCTTGGACCTTTAAAGAGGAAGGCCAATGGTCACAAGAAAATTCCCATATGGAAGTCTGTGCCTGATAAGTCAATCTTTGTTCAGCCTATGGACAAAGTAGCAGTTTCAAAGCCCACTGGAAATAAGTTGTCCCCAACCTCTCAGCTACCTAGGCGTTTTACCTTTGATAGTACGGGCTTTCAAAGTGGCTCGACATGTAGAGACTATCTTCGTGAATTGTCTCAAAGTGCTGCACGTTTCATGCCTACTAATGTCTTTTTCGAGAGTGTAAAACTCACATATTTTGATGCGATCGCTGTCGGGATTGGCATCATACTTCAGGTTGGGTTTCACTAAGACTTTTTTCCCTTTTTTTTTTCTTTATACCTTTGAAAGACATGCCTCATCTGCTTTCCTCTCTTTGTCTTTCTTTCTGTAGGCGATGGAACCCTTAGTTCAAGGAGAGTCTACTAACACCAACCTTCTCAAGGAGGTTAATCATCTCACTTTCGAGATTGCTGACTAGAAGGGGAAACATCAAGTCTGCCTTGATAATTTAACTAAAACAGAGAGAAAGATGACAGAGATGAAAGAACAGATGGGCAAAATGAAAGCAGACTTGTCCGAAGCTAAGAAGGAGGCAGCTATTCAGCATAAAAAGGTGAATGATCTTGGTCAAGAACTTCGGGAGAGAACTGTTACTGAGCAAAATAGGATTGACAAAGCAGTTGCTCGCTTCCGTAGAGGTCGTATTTACCAGCAAGCTATGGAACATTCTTATATTGATGGGGCCAATGGGGTACGTAAATGGTTCCATGATCGTTACCCAGAGATTGATCAGTCTCCCCTAGCTGAAGAGTTAAACTTGGTGGCAGAGTCTATCCCGACAACAAACTCTGATCCTGAGCAATTCCACCGATTCATACTCAAAGATGAGGATTATGAGTCGACATTGGACACAGCAGCCTGGGAGGCCAAGCAGGGTGACTCTACCTCATCATCTTTAGATGAAGAAGGAGATGATGAGGCCACTTCTTAGAGACAGTTGGAGTTCTTTCAACTAGGTAGATGCTTATTTGTAAGGAATGATCATATTAAGGCGGTTTTCTGAGCCTTGACTTTATCTTTCATTGTTTTTGTTTTTAGTTTAATGTCATAGGTAAGGATTTGTCCTTACTTGAACTATATAGGCGGCACGCTTCTGACAACTTTGAAATAATAAGAACTCTTAAAATTTTTTTCTAGTGTTGTATTCTTTTGCTCTTTTCATCCTTTTGCAACTTGATCATAAATGAGCTTTAAAGACGTATGATTTGTAGCATAATAAATCAAATGCTTTATTGATAATCTCTTTATAAGTCTCCCTATGGGAGTTACTACACATGCATAAGTCCCTTAGAAGGAGTTATTACATACATAAAGAGATTATGGGTAATATTTCTTTAAGTGCTCAACATTCCATGGATGACGGAGCAACCTCCCATCCATGGTGACAAGTCTGTAGGTGCCTGGTCGGATGACTGCTTTGACTTGATAAGGACCCTCCCAGTTGGGTCCCAATGCTCCATCAGTGGGATCTCGAGTATTTTGTAGTACTTGTCTCAAAACAAGATCTCCCTCTTGGAAAGATCGGCGTTTAACCTTAGAGTTAAAATGTCGAGCAACCCTCTCTTGATAAGCAGCAACTTTGATACTGGTGAGATCTCTTTCCTCCTCAAGAAGATCCAAGTTGAGTTGAAGGGCTATATGATTAAGCTCTTTATTATATCCCTCAGTATGAGGTGATAGAAGACCAATCTCAATAGGAACGACTGCTTCTGAGCCAAATGCTAAAGAGTATGGGGTTACCCCAGTTGCTGTATGGGGAGTGGTTCGGTATGCCCACAGTACTTGTGGAAGTTCCTCTGGCCATGTACCTTTCCTAGCATCTAATTTGGTCTTGAGGAGGTGCTTAATAGTTTTGTTAACAGCCTCCACCTGACCGTTTGCTTGAGGATGAGCTGGAGAGGAAAAGCATAAAGAGATGTTCATCTCCTTACAGAAGTTCCTAAAGTTTGAGTTGTCGAATTGCTTGCCATTGTCTGTAATGATGGTGTAAGGGATACCAAACCTATAGATAATTGACTTCTTTACAAAGTCTGTGGTCTTCTTTTCAGTAATCGATGTGAGGGGTTCAGCTTCTGCCCACTTAGTGAAGTAATCAATCGTAACAATAGCATATTTAACTTGTCCTTTACCTATTGGAAGAGGTCCAATAAGGTCTAGTCCCCATTGGGCGAACGGCTATGGGGCCATCATTGGAGTCATGTTCTCAGGAGCTTTCCTTGGAATATTGGCACATTTTTGGCACTTATCGCACCTAGTTGAAAATGCCTTAGCACATTTTTCATGGTCGGCCAATAGTATCCTTGCCTGATACATTTATAAGCTAGAGATCGACCACCAGAATGGTTACCACATATCCCTTCGTGGATTTCTCTAAGAACATAATCAGCTTCTTCTGGGCGAAGACATTTTAAAAGAGGAAGGCTGAACCCTCTTTTGTAGAGAACACCATTAACCATAGTGTACCTTGATGCTCTCCCCTTTACCTTGATCGCCTCATTTCGGTTAGCTGGAAGTTCTCATGTCTCTAAGAAGTTTATGATAGGGTCCATCCAGCATAGGCTACCGTTTATAGTCATTGTTCTTTCTGGCGAAAGTTCATACTTTGATATACTTGGAGATTCTAGAATGACCATATGAGAGGCAGTCGGTAGAAGAGGGTCTACTCCTGAAGCAATTCTTACTAAACAATCAGCCTTTGAGTTCTCCACCCTCGGGACTCTTATGATGTCAAAACCTTTAAAACTGCGAAGAAAGAAGTTAACTCTATCCAAGTAAGCTATCATGGTAGAGCCTTTTGCCTGATAGTCTCCGCGGATTTGGTTAACCACAAGTTGGGAATCGCTATGGATGACAATCTCCTCTACTCCAAGGGCAACTGCCAACCTAAGTCCTCCAAGGAGAGCTTCATACTCTGCGACATTATTGGTGGCTTTAAAATTAAAACGTAGGGCCACAGCAACTTCTACTCCATCTGGAGTTGACAAAATCAAGCCAGCTCCACTACCAATCTTATTAGATGACCCATCTACAAACAAGACCCATGTCTTCTGTGGATCTATTCCCATGGACATTGGTCGATCATTTGATCCTGCACTGGTCCCTTCATCTCCTTAACTCCACTACTCGAAAATTCTGCAATGAAGTCAGCGACTGCTTGTCCTTTGATAGATGGTCTTGTAATATAGTGTATGTCAAACTCTCCCAACTCAATGGACCACTTGATAAGTCTTCCAGAAAGCTCTGGACGATAGAGGATCTGTCGTAAAGGGTGATCAGTTGGTACCATAACAGTATGTGCTTGAAAATATGGGCGAAGCTTTCGTGCAGCAACAACTAAGGTGAGAGCCAGCTTCTCCATAGGGGGGTATCGACTTTCGACATCTGTCAATGCCTTACTCACATAATAGACTAGCCTCTGGATTCCCTGCTCCTCACGGATAAGAGCTGCACTAACTGCATATGCGGAGACTGCTAGATAGAGAAAGAGCAGTTCTCCCATAATTGGTTTGGAGAGGAGAGGAGGAGAACCTAAGTACCTCTTAAGCTGTAGAAAAGCATTCTCACACTCATTTGTCCATTCAAACTGCTTGCACTTTCTTAAATCTTTGCAGAAAGGGTGACATTTGTCGGTCGCCTTAGAAATAAAGCGATTTAAGGTGGCAACTCGCGTAATATCCTAAATTTTGTAGTGTACATTATATCATGTGTTATAGTTACATATGTATTAATGTATATGTAATGTATTTGAATTGTAATGTAATAAATGAAAGAATGAGGGGCTTAATTAAAAAAGTATTGGGTCTAATGGTTATAAAGGAGGAGAGAAGGACTAAATGAAAATTTGGCCTAATTTTATATATAAATGGGAAGAGTTCTAGAATTCTTTCATTCCTCTCCTTACATACACGTTCCAGCCCTCTACTCTCTCAGAAAATTTTCACACAAATCATCAAGGAATCAGGGGAAGAAAGGGAGAAAAAAAAAAAAGAGGGAGAAGGTAAGAACCAATTTTCTAATTAGAATTCTTTGTATTATTGTTTATTTAATTTAAAGAAATTCCTTGTGTAGTGATGTGAGTATGAGAACTGTTATTTGTATGCTGGAAATTGTATGGAGATGTGAATTTGAATGAGTTTTGAATGCATCTAAGTAAGGAGATGAAGATATAAGCTAGAATTGAGAGTTTAGTTCAAATCCTGGAAATTTTGTTACACTGAACAGTACCTGTTCCGAAAATTACCAAAAATCAGGGGGACATTTTCTTGTTCTGAAATTTTTATGGATGAAAATAGACATGTCCAGGAGTGTATAGCAATTGGATTCACTCAAAAATTCGAAGTAGGTGATTTGGAGTGAATTTTTGAATTTCTGGTATGGTATTGCACATGTCCCCTGTCTTAGAACAGAGGAGGGGAAGACGATTTTAGTTGAAGGTCAAAATATTCATATAATTACCTGATTTTTGGTATAAAAGTTCTTTTATGTGTCATATATGAGACTGTAAATTTTCACTGAGATTGAAGCTCTGTGTGAATTGTTATAGATTTTTAAAGTTGGCTTGCAAAAACTGGAATTTTTAGTTTCCAAAACCGATCAGTTAGAAATAATTGGATTTTAATAGGTTAAACACCTTGAAAAGTCATGATTTTTGGTATGGAGGTATATATTATATACCACCCTGTAAATTTTTACAGCCAATTGAGTAGGATTGCAATTCCTACAAATTGTTAAGTCTATACTGCTCAGTGAAATGAATACAATGCCAGAATTGTTGAGGTAATGAATTTGATTATTTTTAGTGGCCAAATGATCCCAATTGGCTCTAAAAATTTTAAGGAGACATGAGGTATGTGTGTAAAAGATGTCTACCTACTGGTGTGAATTTTTGGAAGTAGATAATTGTTGTTGTGAATTGTTTGTCAAAGTAAGTATGGAAATAGAGCCAAAAAGGGGGAAATATTTTACAAGTGTATGGTGACCTAAAAAGAGATTTTGTTTTATTTTTAGGTCAATCACAAGCATCGAAAAGCAGCTATAAGAGGTAAGTAAGCTAACTACTCTGAGGCCACAATAAATTGTGTACTATATGTATGTAATTTTGTGGATTGTAACACTATTAAATGCTAGCAACTTGTTGCTTGAATGTGAGATATTGTGACTGTTTTGGAAGCCTGATATAGAGCTTCTTTAATGTGACTGATTGTGAATGATGAAACGTGATTGGCATGCCAAGACCTAGGAAGTTTAGCTCTCATAGCTTGAGGGGAGGTCTGGACCATGTGCTTCTCTAGATGAGATTCGGTAGCATGGGCCCGGTATCACCCGGATTGTCAGACTAGCCTCGAGCTATTTCAAGTGTAGGCATCTAAATATATTTGTACTGTTTTGTATTGTTCCATGACTTGAGGGGAGGTCTGGACCATGTGTTTCTCTAGATGAGATTCGGTAGTATGGGCCCGGTATCACCCGGATTGTCAGACTAGCCTTGAGCTATTATATTGGAACTGACTGTGAAATGAAAAGTCCTACCTTGATTAGAGAGCATTTTCTCCTAGGTGACTGTAATTGATACTATTGGAGCTTCCTCATTATGTGATTGTGATTGTACATGAAAAAGCGATAAGTAGAGAAATGTGAACTCACTTATGTGAGGTTGAATCGACCTATAGAGGTCTAGAAAGAAAATCGGCGCGGGAGCGCAAATGTAACCGAAGTGAACTCTAGGGCATTATTTCTTTAACGAGTTAGCTAATACTTATGTAGTTAGAAAGGGATAGTTTCATACTGGACTGAATTCTATTGTTATTGTTTATTACTGTATATTCACCTAGCTTACTTACTGAGTTTTACTCATTAAAGTTGTTGTGTGCCTCAGGTGATCAGTAGATTGAGCTATGGATGGAGGACTTTTGGCATTGCTGGCAGAGTTCCCTTGGCAACCAAAGACCGCTACTCTATATTAACATAGCCATACTGTAGAACCTCTTTTGATTTTTGAATGTATCTATATACAGTGAAATGGTGTGGTTGTGATTAGAAACTCCGTTTTGTGTGATACTAAGATTAATTTTTGAAAGAAATAACAGAGCTCATATTTAAATGACTGTATAAATGCTATATTTTGTATGTCTAGTATGAGTTGTGACAACTCGTCCAGTGAGAACTTGTATATCCTTTGGTGTTTTGGGAGACTCAAGCTGCATAAGTGCTTGGATTTTCTCAGGATTGGCCTCGATTCCCCTTTGGGTGACAATAAATCCTAAGAACTTTCCAGAGGATACCCCAAAAGCACATTTAGTGGGATTCAACTTCATATTGTGTTTTCGAAGGATGTCAAAAGTTGTTCGGAGGTCGTCTACATGGGATCTGGCATCCATACTCTTGGTGAGCATATCATCCACATAAACTTCCATTGTCTTTCCTAGGAGAGGAGCAAACATGGAGTTTACTAACCGTTGATAGGTTGCTCCAGCAGTTTCAGTCCAAAAGGCATCATTCGATAATAGTACAACTTTCTATCAGTGATGAAGGCTGTTTTTTCTTCATCCTTCAAATACATTGGAATCTGGTTATAACCATAATAAGCATCCATGAAGCTCAGCAATTGGTGGCCAGCTGTGGCATCAACTAGTTGATTTATCCTGGGCAATGGAAAACTATCTTTTGGGTAATGCTTGTTCAAATCTTTGAAGTCAATACAGACACGCCATTTCCCATTGGCTTTTTTCACCAATACGACATTAGAGAGCCATTCTGGGTAATTTACCTCTCGAACGATTCCACTTGTCAAGAGCTTTTCCACTTCTAAGGCAATCGCCTCTGAACGCTCTGGGGCTTGGTACCTCCTCTTTTGTCGAAAGGGTTGAGCTTGAGGGTTGACATTAAGGCAGTGGACAGCTACACTTGGGTCTATGCCGGACATGTCTTCGTAAGACCATGCAAAAACGTCACTGTATTCTCGAAGAAAACCAATCAACCTATCTTTGATTGGTAGAGGAAGATTCTTACCTACCTTCACTGTCTTTTCTGAATTATTCAAACAGATAGGGACGTCATCCATTCCTTCCATTGGAACTACAGCCTCCCCTTTGACATGGTCTCATGGATCCAAACTTTCCATCCCCTTAGAAGGCTCTCCTTGAATCATCAATAGCTTATGTGCCTTCTCTTTGAAAGCCATGTTGTAGCATTCTCGAGAGGTTCGTTGTTCACCTCTAACTTCTCCTATCCCTGCAGGTGTTGGAAATTTCAAGACATGATGATAGACACCCATCACTGCTTTGAAGTTGTAAAGTGATGGCCGTCCAAGAATGGCGTTATAAACACCCGGATGATCTACCACGAGAAAGTTCATCATCTTGGTTGTCTGTAGGGAGCATTCTCCCAAGGTCACTGTTAACGAAATTACTCCTTCGGGAATAACCTTTCCTCCAGCGAATCCCATCAGAGAAGTTTGGATGCCTCTCATATCTTTACGGTCAAGACCCAATCGATCAAATGCATCCAATAACATTATGTCAGCTGAGCTCCCGTTATCAACCAATACTCTTCGTAACCTTTTATTGGCCACTATTACTGTAAGGACCAAGGCATCACAATGAAGAGGATGGATACCCTGCGTATCTTGAGATGAAAAAGAGATAACGTCATGATCCCCAACATTGGTGGAAGAGGCTGTCAAGTTGACTTCGTAGCGAGGGAGGTTATATCTTGCTTGCCTAGTTAGGTGCCTTCGAGCTTGGGCACTCGGACCAGCCACTACTCCCCCAAAAATTGTGGCTACTTCTTCTAATGGTTCTTTCCCTTTGTCATTCTTGTTGAATGGTTCAGGGGGCCGATAAATGTATTCTTGTAGCTGGCCATCCTTGATAAGACCCTCGATTTGTTTCCTCAGTTTAAAGCAATCTGCAGTGTTATGACTATGAGCCCGGTGGAAATGACAAAACTTTCTCTTATCTCTTGCTCTTGGATTCGACCGTAAGGGGGCAGGTTCTTTCAGTAGACCCTTATCTTTGATTTCCTTCAAGATATCTTGCTGTGGCATGTTAAGTAATGTGAAAGTACAATGTTCCTCCTGAGGTCGATCATGATGCTCTTGGTGGGGTGGGGTGGATGACCCTTGCAACAAGAAGCGATCATTTCTGAATGTATCTCGCGCAGAGCGTCGATCCGAGACTGACCTTCGATTTCTATCATGATGTTCTCTTCTGTGATTGTCATATGGTCGTCTATCTTTACGTGAGGAATTAGGTATTACCGGAGTCTGCCCAGGGTAATTTGCTTGATAAATTTTCTCTGCATCAGCATGGCTAGAGATCCTTGCCAATACTTCTTGGTACGTGCGTGGGAGGTTAACAGAGAATTTCCATGCTAGAGGGAGCTCCCTTTTGATTCCCTTGACCAAACATTGCATAGCATAACCATCCTTAAATATATCCACTCGGGCAACCTCCCGCCGGTACCTGTCCACAAATGCACGGAGGGATTCATTACGACCCTACTTGATTGAAAGAAGGCTCTGTTCTGGTCGACTTCTTGTCTTCATATTGCTAAAGTGCGTGAGAAAACTGCGAGCAAGCTCATCAAAGCTGGAGATGGATGAGGCTGGTAACCTCCTATACCATTGCTTAGCTGATCCTCCAAGGGTAAGAGAAAAAGTTTTACACATTATTCCCCCTGAGACCCCTTGTATCTCTATATGAGAGTCTAGATGCTCTCGGGGGTCAGTCGTCCCTTGGTAAAGCTCAAGTTACGGCACCCGAAATCCGTACCGGTATCTTTCCCTAAGGATATCTTCAGCAAAGGGTGACTCCCATTGTGGACGACCATCCTCTTCTCTTCCTGAACGTTTAATCAGCTTCTCCAGTTTATGAATTTTTTCATCCATTTCTCGCTTGAATTTCGCATAATGATTATTTGATGTTTCCTCCTCTGAGACATTCATTGGAACAACATCTGGGCGATGATTCTTACTTCTAGGTGGTGAGCTGGGGCGATTTCTTTTTGACTGATAGTTGCCCCTTGGAGTGTAAGGACCATGATAAGAATAGGCTGGCTGATCAACATTACTTCCTTTTGGTCCTTGCTCAACGCTTGTTTGACGCTTTTTGTTTAGAGAGTGACGAAGGTCTATTGCTGCCAATTGTTGTTCAAATATGACGTGTGAAGGAGAGGGAATCTTTGGACGACCACCCTCTCCTTGAACAATAGAACGGGAAAGATTTGGTTGAATGACCTGATGGAAAGGTAATCCAGTGGTCTAGGCAACCAGGTCAGTACGTCCACCGACATCCGTCGAAACATTAGGTACTATCATAGCACTCCGTGGGTTATTTCCAGCAGTATTTGCAGCCTGTTGAGTACTATGTCCAAAAGCTTGGTTGAACATAGTCACCATACGGTTTATTTGTTCACCAAAATTTCGCATGGTATGCTCCATGGTTGTCAATCGACTAGTCTTGCCTTTCCTTGGTCTCCTAAGTGGAAGTCGGGGTTGCTTGGGGTTAGGGCCCATCCCAGAGGATATTACTAAAGCTCTCCCTGTATCAACTACCCTTCGACGTCGGGGAGGTGCTTCTACCTCAATTTCTTCGTCAACCTCTAGGGAGGTTGAGTGTTGGGATGCGTGACTCATGATGTGTTTGATTATGTTTGGATGAGAGTAACAACTGAAGAGGCTTAGATTGTCATTCCCACAGATGGCGCCAACTGTTGATGCACGATTTCCAGACGACCGGAAAGCGGGTCGGAGCCTGAATTACACGTTGGGTCCAACCTGAGAACAAAGAAAAATAGTCAGGGGTGCCGGCGAAAACCCTCCGACGCTCAAGTCAGTTTCCGACACTCCGGAATTTTCTGGGAGAATTTTCTAGAGAGAGAAGCTCTCAAAAGCAAAGGAAATTTAGAGAGAGAATGAGTTCAGAAAAGTGTGCATACCTTGAGCAAAAATTTGGAGGGTTTATATAGGCATTAGGAGGAGTCATCGTGGGATCCAGATAATATGCCTAAATAACGGGCTTCAGTAATGGGCTTACTGTATTAGATTTAATTGAGGCCCAATTTTGTTATGGCCATAACACATATATATGTCCTTTATAACTTTTTCTTAACCTTATTTATTTTTATTTTTTGTGTTGTATTTGATAATGATAAAATAAACGAAATGGATAATTTCTTGATTTAGTTAGATGATAGGAAATTAGTTCAGTAGAAGAAAAAGAAAGAAAGAAGAATGAGTATGTTGAAGAAGACATGTTTAGTCTATGTTGCTAAGAGACTTTGAGTTCTATAAATTCTCAGAAAATCCCTGCATTTAAAGTTTTTTTGTGCCAATTTTTCTTTGTTTAAATCTTTACAATTCTAGAAGCTCGAACACATTGATAATTATATGATCTATAAATAAAATTTAACATCTAAATATTATCAATATTCAATAAAAACCTTTTGGTTCAAGGTTCTCAAAACCTTTTGGTTTCTTTTAGACTTCAATAGTGGGCCGATTGAAAGATGCTTGCTAACTAGATCTCCATCCTTGCATTACATACTCTCATTGGGTAGAGATCAAACAAACGTTTGCAGACTTCAGAGATTTAAATGCATTTGCTGGAAGTCGGGAGTTTGTGATCAAAATCTGCATAACAGGCAAAACCGAAATGTTCCCTCCTATAAAGAATTAGCATTCATTGATGCGATTTTTTAGGTTGTTTTGATTGCTTATCATTATATGATGTTATCAACAGAAAACTTAAAAATCGTATGCACAAAATCCATCATAATCCTATAAACAAATCAAAACTTTTTGTTAATATACAGAACAGTTCCAAGCTCAAATGAAGTCAGTAAATTTGTTTCAGAAGGACTAAATAGTGAAGAAGCCTCCTATACCTTTAGAATGTGTCACGTCCTAGAGAGAATCTCCAACTTCTTAAGGTTATATTTCAGAGTGTCACTTACTAGCAAAATAACACTTAATCCTTTTTTTACCACTTCTCTGACCAATTTACATAATGCCAAATACCACAAAAACCTCTTTTTTTTTTTTTTCTTTTTTTTAAAGGGTAATTTTACTCTCCCATACTCAACAAGCATGAAAGGAAAAAGAAAAGAGAATTCTGCAGGAATGCTGGCATGAACTCAAGACTTTTTATTCATTTATCAATCGTCCAGTGAAGCTTCTCTTCGCTCAAAAACAGTTAACAAAGATCAGACACATTATCATAGCTGTTCAACTATTTGATGCTGTTCGGCACTAAATTCAATCTAGAATGATTTCCTCAAGATCATACTTATTCAATTGCAAAATTACAAGAGTTTACATTGAGATATGAATCACACTGATAACCATTCCTGAATCTCGGACATGTTTATCATCACTTCTAAATTTTATCACATCCATTTAAGAATTCTTCATCGTATAAAATGAAAATGTTTGAAACCATGTTTTCATAACTAAAAGTTTGTATATAAACCTCTAAGAGCAAGGAAATCATTGCATCAGAAATGTTCTGCTTCAAAGGTGACCAATCACTTTATATTGAGGCATAACATCAAACATATATGCTGCAATTTCTCGAGTCGGAAATATTATCAATCCAACATCTAATCCGTTAAAAACTCATAAGTTTCACTGACTAGTTTACCAAATTCCCAACATTAAAAAACAGAACTTTCAACAAAAATCCAATCTAAGAAATGCAAAACTATAACAAAATGCATTCAAACAACACTTAAATCTGACTACAACTATATCCCAATTTTCCTGCTTGATAAGACATTCATTGGACATCAACCCTTAATAAAAGCACCCAAAGAAAAGCAATATTCCAAACATGCAAGATCATAAGAATCCATATGAGAATTTTAGCCACAAGCAACTCCAATTTCAGAAAAAAACAAACTAATTCCACACTTAACAAATATAAAAAACAATTCATGACACCCATCAAGTAAAGCACATACTCACATAATTCAGAAAAACCCAATTCAAAGAAAATTCAAACAAACTCAAACCAATGCAATTCACTCAAATTCAAACATACCCATTTCACAACTCAAAGCCATGAAAATAAAAATTCACATTAAAAACAGTATATAAAAGCATTACAATTACAAAACAATTTAAATGAACACTAAGCTTGTTGTTGTTCACTCTCTAATGGAATTCCAAGCTCACCACCACCACCACCATCGCCGCCACCGCCGCTGCCTTCCTTCTTGCTCCTGGTCCTGGGTGGAACGGGAATAGCAAGAAAGCTCTTTGTCTTGCTAATGGGGCGGGAAACTTCAAGCTGCACAAAGTCACCAACTTTGAACTGGTTATCAGGGTCATGAGCCTGGTACTTCTTCTTCTTCCTGACTCTTCTCCTGTACTTGGGGTGAGGATCCAGGCGCACCACCTCCACGGACACCGTCTTGTCGTTGGTGGCGCACACCACCCTGCCCTGCATTTTCTTCATGGCCCTGATTGGAGGGACGAAGGAAACGGTGGCGTTTTGGGGAGGGGAAGAGGGTTTTGAGAGAGAAGAGAGGGGGGTTGAGCCATGGAGGAAGTGGGTTTTGGGGGAGGAAACTGAGAGTGTGAGAGAGTGGAGTGATGAGGTTAGCGACATTGTTGTGTTGGAGATAAGAGAGAAGGAGACGCAGAAATTAGACGTTTTTTGTTTTTTGGATTGGGTTTTTTATTTTATTTTATTTTTGCTTTACTTGTTTACATTTTATTTATTTTCTCAACTTATCTACTTGCAGCTAAACTTGTAGGATAAGAGGGAGAGGGAAGTGAAGAAAGTGTCTTTCCTTTGTTTAATGTTTGATTATATTCATTTCGTGTTTTCATTTTAAATGAATTATAGTTTTAAAAAATTTTAAAAATATTTTTTATTTTTAAATATTATAAAATAATTATAATATAATATTTAATTATTAATACATATAATTTATATTAAAATAATAACATTATCTTGAAATAAAAAAGTAAGAAAAACTAAATTATGTAAGTAGAGAGTAACTTAAAAATAGAAAATTTTTATTTTTATTTTTATAGAGAATAATTTAATGAAAATACTTAAACAATCATGTACTACATATTCTACGGTATTTCTGTTTGAGAATGAGAACAAAAAAAATAGAAAAAAATAGGCAAAAAGATAACCAAGCGGGTTTTTTTTTGTTTTTGGGATTATTAATTATCAGATTATGTATAATTAGAGTATTCAATTTTAAATTTTAAATTAAAGGAAATATTTCAAAGGTTTGTGGTAAATTTCTAAGGAAATTTGCAATGATTTGTCGAATTTTAAATTAATTAGGGACTGGCATTGGGGGGGAAAAGGCCATGTTTTTTTTTTTTTTTACTGAATTATCTTTGTGGATTGGGTTTCATAGAACGTGGGAATGGGGCTTGGAAAATAATGGGAAGAAGAGATACTATCACTATGTTCCTTTACGAATTCAAATCTTATTTTTTGTATTACACATTTTTCAATACAATTTACACTCAATCTTAACCACATATTCTTTTCAAAATTTAAAATAATTCAAAATCAACAATATATTTCTAAATTTAATTAAAAATAAAAATACTAAATTTATAAAATAACACGCCTATTTTATGTGATTGAGGTGCACGGTGTTTGGTGGGTGACTATGTCGACGCTCAGTGATGGATCACATCATAATATATGAAGAACAATTCATATAAGGGGTAGTTTAATTGACTAGCCTAATGATTTCTCTTGACGTTAGCTTCAGAAAACCTTCAATATATATATAGCTTAAAATTTTCAGAAGTCATTGAACATACGCTTAAAAAAATTTCGTCAAATCATATACAAGAAAAGAAGTTAAAATGATTTGATAAAATCTGTTAAAAGTCGTGTTAATCCATTTATTTCTCAAAATTTTCCTTCTTCGTTAATAACTAATTTGACAAAATCTGTTGTACAATTGTTAAACTCTTTGTTGATTTCAGAAAAAGCCAGAGAAAAAATTTATAATTTTTTTATTTTAGAAAAAGCCAGAGAAAAAAGTTTATATTTTTTTTAAAATACAATTTCCACCTCACACAAATTAAGGTAAACTTATTTATTATTTACTCTCTCTCTCTCTCTCTCTCTCTCTCTCTCTCTCTCTATGATTAAGCTCAACAAGACCCTCATATGGGTTAATCAATAAATAGATAGAAAAACGTTGCAACATAATTTTGTACTCATTAAAAAATAGTTTAACCCAACATTAAATACAGGCATTTTATCTTTAATTATTTAAAATAATATTTAATTTTGTGAATAAAAAAATCCCAAAGGGCCCAATCCCACCCAACAGTTCTGTGTTTGAATGAAAGCAACCGCTGCGGAATTTAATTGACCTATGCAATAGCATGGAGAGATACAATCTTTGAATGCAATTTAGTGGATCTATATAAGTGAATAGTATATATTATAAGTAGAAATATTGATCAATCCAATATATGTTTATGAAGATTTATGAAGCATAATTGAGCCAGTCTCAAAGTTGGATGAACCTATTTTTGAGGCAAATATATTATAGTTTTGAAGTTTACTTATTAATGGACTTGGAATTGCTCACTACCTTACATTATCTACATCTGTTATAGTTTGAAGCAAGTTGTGCAGGTAGCAAATGGAATGGACCTTCTATTTTCAGATAAATTATGACAATGTTTTTAAAAACACAATATTGTTCATGCATATATATATATATATATATATATATATATATATATATATTTTATAAAATTAGATTGAGAGAAGGGAATATATATGATGTTTTTGGTTCAAGTTATAAATATAAATGGTTCAACACTGAAAAAATCTTCAGTTAGACAATGATCTTTATCTTAGATAGATTTCAGAACTTCTTCCACTTTCATATATGATTTCTGTTGAGAAGATCTTTTTTTTTTCTTTCAAAATGTGGGACAAGATGATTCTGAAGTGGGAATTAAATTTACCTTATCGCCTTCGGGCATCCAGTTTCAGTGCCATCTTTAATGCTTGATAAAGCTCTGCATTCATCATCCTATTCGTAGTAGACTAATAATACATAACAGAAGCAAGGTGATGGAGATATTGGTGCATGGCCCGTATTGGCCCCAGGCAATCCTATGCTGCTTGTTTTTTGGTCTACTCCTTGCATCAAATGCAAAGAAAAATGGCTTTAATTAACAACTCAAAAGAAGAAACTAAAACTGACCAAACAATGTGCGTTTAATTTTCTGAAGCAACTGCCACCAGCAAAGGACTAGCGACATTAAATTTTGTTGCCAGAAAATATAAGGACCAACACCAAGAACTTCTGCAAGGACTTCTGGACATGCATGGCCACACAGGTCATTTAGATTTTGCTGATGTGATCATCTTGAAAGTGTCCATATAAATTAATGAACTCAATACTTTAAGAGTGACCGGTTGAACATTCTCTCCACATTCTTTGCGGTTGAATCAGGCTAGGCTCTTGGAGAGGCTGAAGCTTTGCAGGATGATGACGGAAATAAGAATGTTGTCAATGGTGCTGTTTTTGGGGGCTTGGTGCTGCTTATTTGCATGTGGTAATGGTGGACCTGAGCTACATTACCGTAAGAGGAACTGCCCTAGGGCAGAAAAGGTAGTGAAAGATGTGATAAGAAGAAGTATGTTCAATGATCTTTCCACTGCTCCTGCCATTCTCAGACTTGCTTTCCATGACTGTCAAGTTGATGTAATCTTTCCTTTTTCTAACTTCCTCTGCACAATATGACTGTTGCATAATCGTTATTCTGCTTGTTTAATCTGCAAAATGGTTCAAATAAGTGATACTGATGCGGCTTAGTTTCAGCACAAATAACTTTTCCTTTTGAGTTTTGTTTGTGTTTAATTAGGATTTTTATTATTTTAGGATGTTGTTGAATATCATTGAGATTTGATTTTGTTGCGCTTCTTAGCTTCCTCAGAGACTACAATGTGCACACATAACTAGTTTGTATTAATTTGTGTTTCTGCAGGGTTGTGATGGATCAGTTCTTCTAGGGAACTACCCAAATGGATTGACAACAGAAACATTATCAGCCATGAATTTTGGAATCCATAAGCTGGTTATCATCAATGAGATAAAGAGGTCTCCTGAAACAACTTGTCCAGGAACAGTCTCTTGTGCTGACATCATCCAGTTGGCTGCAAGGGAGGCTACATATCTGGTAACCTAGCTATAACTGTACATTAGTTTCTGAAAACACAATACACCATAAGATAATTGTTGTGAAGACACCTCTATTGGGCAACTTAGCTCTAGCCTTGTAGCTGATTAAACTGGACCATGAACCGATTGTTTTGATTATAATTATAACATTGTCAGTGCTGACAGGTAGCTGAATCCCAATTTAAATAGGCAATTTTCACTTAATTTGTGAACATTTAGGATGCACTGTTACATAAATGCTTACAAAAAGGAAGTAAAGGTGCACGGCTGAGATAGCCATTAATTAGTGTTGCAATCACAATCACTTCAAAAATGCAGAGATTATTTTTTTTTTTTTAAATCTGGACCCTAGTACAGACAACTAGATTTTCTGTATTATATCAAATATTCAATTATTATGATTAATTTATTGGTTAATTAGTACTAGAGACTTAAATATTAAAATTAAACACTATAAATTTAAGTTTTTATGTCAAGTGATTTCTTAACTGTATCAAAATCACAATGATTAGTTCTGCTGAGGCATGCGAAGGGTATATAAGTGAGGGGGGGCTTCAATATTAAAGTTAAGCTTAGGCCAAATACCTTATTAACACAATTAGTTATCGTTTTTGGAATCCATGAAAGATTAATTCGCCTTTATTCTTCCATAAATTAACATTTCTGTTTCCAGACAGGAGGACCATATATAAAGGTTTTGACAGGAAGAAGAGATGCTGTTAACAGCAAGCAAGGAGCGAGCAGATGATCAGCTTCTAACAGCTGATATTTCTGTTGATCAATTCATTCAGATTTTCCACCAAAAGAATATTGCTTTAGAAGAAGGAGTTGCACTCATTGGTACGTATACGATACTACATGGATGATTCGAGTACATTTCACGTTGAAAAAAATTTGGCTTGGCATTCTAATCCTGGAACCAAATTTAGACATGCAAGTTGTCCAATCACTCGTCAGGTTTACATGTGCAATGTCTTGTTAACATGGTACATTTCTAGTTAAAACTCTGTTATCTGGTTGCATGCAGGCTCTCATACTCTAGGCATAGGCCGCTGCAGGAACTTCCAGGAAAGGCTAAGGCCAAATATTGATCTCACATTGTCACCAACTTTCTCAATGACGCTGCAAATGACTTGTGGCAATCCTACATTATCCGATGTCTCATTTGCTTTAAATGATGCCACCACCTTCTCCTTTTACAACCAGTACTTCACTGACATTCAAAATGGGAGAGGACTACTCAAGATTGATTCTCTGATTGCTTCGGATCCAAGAACACAACCATACGTAGTTGCATTTGGACAGAAACAGCAATACTTCTTTGATAGGTTCTCATCTGGGTTTCTAAAGCTCTCTAACCACAAGGTGTTGGTGGGAGAAAAGGGAGAGAGTAGGAAAGATTGCAGGAATAGAAGCAGTTAACATGACTTTGGCTCAAAATTCATCTTGTGTGTGTCTCATTTGCTCCTTTAGAGTATAATAAAACTCTTCCCCTCTGCTGAATTTGAAGGATAATTATTGCATATTTATAATTACTTCTCTGTTCAAATAAAAAGTATACTAAAATGAATGCCATTTCTCATTATCATTCATATAAATATGAAAAAGTGGGAAAATAGGAATTGGATTTGGGCCTAGACGGGTCTCCGCAGAGTTTCCACAATCTTATCAGCTCATCGAACTTAACCCATAAATATGATAGAGTTAATCAATTCAAAAATTAAATATAGTATCGTTACCAATTTACCGTTAATCTAAGGAATAATTAAAAAAATAGACAAAATTAGAGATTTTAAATGAAATTTAGTCATATCCTGAAAAATTTTCATGCCATAGACACTTTCTTGGAAAAATAACTAAAATGTCATTTGAGACTCAAACTTAAAAAGAAAAGAAGACTCGTTTTGTCGTGACGAATAGAACACTCGACATGTCGAGTCCTGTCGGATGCTTCAACCGACACTCACCATCATCGTCGGTGTTCACTCGACACTAGACATAACGTGTCGAGTCTTGTCGAATGCACGGACCGACATTCAACATAACGTGTCGAGTCTTCAAAAATGCTCTGATGGTGAGTGTCGGTCTGTGCATCCGATAGGACTCGACACTTTATATCGAGTGTCGGTCCGTACATCCGACAAGACTCGACACGTTATGTTTAGTGTCTAGTGAACACCGATGATGATGACAAGTGTTGGTTGAAGCATCCGACAGGACTCGATATGTCAAGTGTCTTCTTCGTCACGACGAAACGCGTCGATTTTCACCATTTTTACACATATTAGACCAAAAAATCAATCAAATAACACTTCGTTTAGCCCCACAAATACAAAATAAATACAAAATACGAGCCCAAAATCAAATCCCCAAATTCAAAATCCGTAAAATCTACCCCAAATCCCCAAACACAAACACAAGATAAGTTCCTCGTTCATCTTGTTGCGTTTAGGAGTGCGTTTTTTATGATGTCGAAGGGTATTAGAAGCTGGACAACAATAGACGGTTATGAAAATAGGACACGATTATGGAAATAGGAAGAGGTAAGTGAAGAAAAGAAGGAAATAAAGAGTTTAGGAATAAATTGAATTTTAAAGGGTATTTTAATCATTTTTTGAAGAAAGTGTCTATACCATGAAAATTTTTCAGGATATGTTTAAATTTCACTTAAGCTCCTAAAAGTACCTATTTTTTCAATTTTTTCTTAATCTAACCGGAAGTCAATAATATTTAGAATATTATCAATTAGACCAATAATGTTAAAAACTAATGTACTATGTTATCCATAAGTCCATTCGATGATATTATGTCATACAAGTATTTATTTTATAAATTTATTTATTTGCGTAATCCGTTACGCAGGTGGACTGTCAATTGATTTTTGACGCAATATGGCCAAGAAGAAGTAGGACAATAGAAAATGTCACGATAAATCATTGCACAAGGCTACATGGCCTGCGTTACCAAAATATGGATTATAATTCACTGAAGATCATAAAATGGATAGCCTTATCCAGCCCTCATCCACATGGCACCACCTAAATGGGATTTCATATCTCTCAGAAAAAAAGCAACTTTGCCACGTGTCCTACTAAGATCCATGCAAAAGATCAAAATCCCAAATATGCATATACCCCTCTCTTGCCTACTGAACCAGCAGCAACAAGTCAGTTGGTGACCGCTCAAGCAACATCAACCAAGGCCATGGCATCTCTAGCAACCATAGCTGCTGTGCAACCAGCCACCATCAAGGGCCTTGGTGGCAGCTCCCTTAGTGGAACCAAGCTTGCAATTAAGCCAGCTCGCCAGAGTTTGAAAACCAAGAAGTTCAGGTACGTGCCAGAATCATATTGATGTGACACTTGCATGGAAATTGAAAAGCTTATTCAATCCTTGAGTTAAGCACAAATTGGCTAAAGTTTGAGTTGTTTTGTGATTGGTATGATGCAGAGCTGGTGCTGTGGTGGCTAAGTATGGTGACAAGAGTGTGTACTTCGATTTGGAGGATATTGGCAACACCACTGGGCAGTGGGACTTGTATGGCTCAGATGCACCCTCACCATACAACCCTCTTCAGGTTTGCATTAAATTTCACTTAATTTTCTAATAATTATGTTAATTTCCCAAAAAATTTAAAAAAAATGTAAAATCAGAAAGTTATGCTTTCATTGAGAGTCGAACTCAAGACCTCCCGCTTACTAAACGGGTGCTCTAACCAACTGAGCTATGAAAGCTTTGCTGGAAAATCTACAGTATAGAAAATATAGACATTACATCAATGCTTTAAATTTTTTTTGTGCAATAGTTTGTCAACCTTGTATTGTATTGTTTGCAAAACTTGTTAGCGTTTTAAAGTGAAAATGTAAGGGGGGAAACTTATATCTCATGCATGAATATGGAAATGCAGAGCAAGTTCTTTGAGACATTTGCAGCTCCATTCACCAAGAGAGGATTGTTGCTCAAGTTCTTGATATTGGGAGGTGGTTCCACCCTTGCTTACTACAGTGCTACTGCTACTGGCGACATTCTACCAATCAAGAAGGGCCCTCAACTCCCACCAAAGCTTGGACCACGTGGCAAGATTTAAATTAGTTTGACATCCTCATGTTGAAACTTTTCATTGTATGTATCTTCTTTTGGTTGTAACTTGTAGACTTGTCCAATTCCTACTCAAGACCCCTCTTATTATTAATGCAAATATATTTTGCTTCAATTGATTAAAGTGGCTCACTGTGACTTTAATTTCATGGCCGAGAGCTTGCAACGTTTGCCAAAGAATGGAATTTCAAACCTATGTTGTGTGCTTGTTAAAACTAATGACCTGGAATTCATAAGTGTTCTATCTTTGCTTAGTCTTAGATGATTTAGGCCCTGAAATTCTGGATTTGGCTAGAAAACATACGCGTATGTGGATAAATCTTTGCATATAAAAGTTGTAATTGTTTGCCTAATTAGTTCCTGAACAATTATTTTGCAATCATTTGCAAGTTTTATATATACATTTATTGACTTTTATGTGAATCCGATGTATCCATACGTGCATATGCGGTAGAACGACCCATAAATTCTGCTGGTGACATTCCGTCCAATGAGTAGCTGTTTACATTTGGTCCATAAGTGCTTTTCACATGCTGAGCCGTGGACATTTTTTGGTATTGAGCTCTTGTTGTCACAGCAATTGAAGAGAAAGAAATATGCAGGAAAAAAAAAGAGTACAGAAAGCATACAATCTCTCAAAGAGCATCGCAGTGAGTTGATTACAAGATGGTAGAGTATCCATACAAGATGAAGTAACCGGGGAACCAAATTTCAGAAGCTAACAACTAAAAAACAATTTCTTGTACAGATAAAAAGGAAAAAGGGTTCAAATACAATGGTTGTTTACATTTTTTTTTTTAAACTCATTCTTCCGTATTTACAGAAGGAAGGAACAGAATGAGAAAAAGTTATCACAACTCAGTATCTCAATATAAGGGTCTGGTAATTTACATTTGAAGTTCAGGCTTTCTCACTCTTTCTTGTGCTTCCTT
Source organism: Boswellia sacra (assembly GCA_013180625.2). Taxonomy (NCBI): domain Eukaryota; kingdom Viridiplantae; phylum Streptophyta; class Magnoliopsida; order Sapindales; family Burseraceae; genus Boswellia; species Boswellia sacra. Next base: position 845,240 of record SNVD02005792.1, read on the forward strand.
TTACATCAACTTCTCTCTTTCTGGTTCAGTTTTCTCTACTTTAAATGCTTTCCAATCTCTCCCTAGATTTCTTGTCAATGGCGCGACGTTGGACTTCTTAGACCACCTAAGGTTTCAAGGTATGAAACCCTCCTGTTGGTTACTATGTTGGCAAGTTTTTGTGAGAACTTTCCTTCGCCTTCTTTTGGTGTTTCATCCAAAGCTTCTGGTGATTCTCTCTTTTCTTCAGATTCAGTCTCACCTTGATCCTCATCCCAACCCATGAAATCCAACAGTGTCTGTGCTTTTAATTCTGCAGAGGCAGAGCTTTGCTTCTCCAACTCATCTCTGGTGCAAGGCAAACTATCTAAGTCTGATTCTGTCATAGAAGATGTTCTCACACTTTCTGCTTGTGGTGGATTTTGAGTGACATAATCAGCATAGAGTACATCTTCAATTCGAGACATGACTGTAAAGGCCAAACTTTCAAGTATTCTTGAATAACTTTCCAGGACTGCCTGCCCTACATCCTATCAAGGTGAAAAAAAATGATTGAATAAGTTCTATGAACATCATATATTTAGGATAATTTAACTAGAAAAAAAGAAGAAGAAGAAATTGTGTATTTACCTTATTGAATTGGATTTTGCTAATGTCCAGTGAAGATTGAGGAAGTCCAGGAAATCTTTGTTTGAGAATGAGTAAGATGGTCTCTGCTCTCTCTTCAAAGAGTTCTCTCTTCTCAATGCTCACAGCTGAGCCCCATGCCGATTTTCCATCCTTTTGATTCATCTTCCTCTTCCAAATCACAATAGAAGCTTCAATTCTGTTCTTGAGGTCAAGGATCTTGTGCTCTGATGATAAGTCCATTGTGGAGAGGAATTGATCAGGATTGAAAAATTCAACCGTGATACTCCTATAGGTTGTGTCTCCAAGACTTGCCCTCCCATTCTAAAACAAAGCACCAAGCAGAAGTAGTGAGGGATCAAGATTCGATCATGGCAATGAAATTTGTTGAAACATTCTGCTAGGACTTGTTCTGTTTTTTCTTACCTTAGGCAAGGATTCAATGTAAGACTCGGGGATCTCCATTTCGGATAGAACTTGAGCATTTATGGCCATGGCAGCTTTAAGCACTTGGTTTACACAATCCTTTTGGTTCTGCAGGAATTTTCTTGAATTTTCTGATAGACCACCTTGGGGAACTTTAGGAGTAGGCAGCCACCATTTGTCATTTCTCTTGGTGCTCCCTTTTTCTGAGTCAGGTGCATCTTTTGACACATAATAGAACTCATTTTGGTCCTTGAACTTGTCTAGACAATCCTGCTCATCAAAACAGCATTGTTAAAGGGAGTTTGTCTCTGTTATATTCTTCATTGAGCAATGATCATTCATATAATGTTTGCCTAAGTGAACTCCATACATTACTCACAAAGGAATGTACTTACAATAAGCATAGCATCAAGCTTGCGCAAGGCAGGGATGTTCATGTGAAGATCAGTTCTCTGTCGTGTCACCATTATCTATCCAATCAACAAACACAAAGCTTTTCTCAAAATTTGTACCCAGAAAAGGAAACTAAGATCAAACTTGACCAATTCCAAATCAAAGGAAGATAGATAGTTTACCTCCATATTTGTGCCATCTTTTGATTTCTGTTGAGAAGGGACAAATTCAACAATGTGATCAGTAACAGATAACAGCCAATCTATCTCTTTTCTCCACCTTGCTTTTGTTTCAGCTGACATTGGCTCTAGGCGGCATTGCTCACTGAATACAGAAGCTGCAAGGTTGGTTATGGCATTTGACAACGCCAAAGCTGATGAAACTCCCTTTCCTCCACCGGACATGTCCTCTCCCAAAAGCAATTTAGCAAACCTTTCCTTCATTTGTTCCATATCTGAACCAAAATCAACATGACAATGCGCACATTCAATTGAAGTCAAAATCCTGACAGAAACTATATTAACAACTATTAGCCAACAATTAACCTTACCATGCTGCAATTTTTCTACGGCTTGAGAGGCAGCTGCAGCATCCTCCCTGCTCAGCCGGGACCTGGGAATATCAGACTTGTCGGGTCGAGGAAGCCTCTCATGTGGTTGACTTTTTGATCCTTGGCTTCTAAACATTGCCTCATCATCATCCATACCATCACTTAATCTACTAGCACTCTCAATGCTCAAACTCTTGGCATGTCTCCCTGCATTCTCATGCAGCCCTTTGAAATGAAACAATCTAGACCTATAATTCTCCTGTTCTTGTTCCAAAGCTCGAACCATTTTTAATGTCTACACAAAGGTTCTGTCCAATGAACAAGAACAGCTATACACAAAATTATAAAAACTTCGTTAATGAATGCAAAACCTGTCAGGAGAGGTTCTTGTATATATGTATATATATAAATTACGCAATGTCCTGGGAAAGAGAGAAATTAATGAAGCAAGAAAGGTGAGAAAACCTCTCAAGACCCTCTTGCAAAATGGTGTTGAGGGAAACAAAATGAGGATTAATTGAATTGAGTGAGTGAATTGAGAAAAGTTATTGATTGCTTTTGCTTGAGTTGGTCTCTTTGTTTGTTTAAGAGTTTTGGAGGAACGTGTGGTGCATGTTGGAATGATAATGAGTTGGTTGAAGAAGGGAACAAACTTAGCAAAGGATTGGACTATTTTTTGAGCTTTGGTTAGGTTCAAAAGAGGATATGTGTCAATGAATTGGATGGTTCTTGTTTGATTTTGCAAGTCAAAGCTTGCAAAATTTCAGGCATGACAGCCATGCTTAACCATTTTTATGCTTTTCAAATATCTTACAACTCATTACATAATAAGATAGGTCCACACAAGACGGCTCCTAGATACATGAGAGCATAAACAATGGCAAACAATATTTTCAACACACGATTCTGGTACCATTTGCTTTTTAAAGTAAGGGATATCAATAAATCTTTTTTTTTTTATATTCAATTAGGATAGTTTAATATTTAATTAGGGTAGTGTTTTCTAAAAAGTTTCTAGAAAATAACCAAATTAGAGATTTTATTTATTTATTTATAACAAAATCGTAATGCTGGTATCCCAATCAAGTTCAATATCAAATGATATCCTTCCATATAAGTTATGTTATTAAATGTGTTGATTTTTGTACTAACCCCATTCTACGGTCATTTTACCATTCATACATGAGGGTATTTTTTTTTCATATTTTAAAATTGAACTTGATTAGACAAATAAAAAAAATTAGTATTTGTAAAAACTTAAAATAAATTATCAATATGGACATTATATGATTAAGAATTTAAAAAAAAAAAAAGGCTAAATTTTAGGGATGGGTTGCAAGAATGGACTAGGCACTGAAAATTTACACGTTGTTTGATATTCGATGTATCTGACAGAGTATCTCATTTAGTGTCCAACAGCATTTGAAAATTTCTGATATCGAGTATTTGAGTATCGTTTAGTGTCGAATGCGGGCATAACACGCAAGTTTTTAGGAACTAGTCTATTTAGAAAGAGCTCCTCTAATTTGGTGTTTGTAAAATTAACCCTATAATTAACTCCTGAATCCCTAATGGTTTTTTTAAATAAAAAATTTGAAAATCAACAAATAAGAAAAATGGTATTACCCGTCTAAGTAAAGCCGTTGCAAGTCAAACTTTAGAACAGGAGAAAGGTCAAAGGATGGAATTTGTGATTCTAGTGCAGCAAAAAAATCTAAAACTAGCAAGAGTTGTTTTGAGAGTTTTTAGTTAGAAAACATGCAGTCCAAGTTTAGGGAATTTTGAAGACACTTTTTCCTAATTTAATGCCGATAAAAACATTTTCATGAGTCAAAGTATGTAGGGCAAAAACAGCTCAACACTGCATTAGAGTTGAGTAATGCTTATTGTGGACATTGTGATTAGGGTTACTAGAGTTAAGTTTAAACATTACTTTTATTAAGTGATAACAATAAAATAAATAGAAGTCAATGGAATTTGCCATTGCCATAACAATACGTTGTAGTTTGATTTGTCACCTGTTTAAACAAAACAATAACAGATGTTAATCCAGATGTTGTCATGGTTTGCTGGGTAGTCGCAGCAACATGCTAAGTCAGTACTTCTCACAATTTTTTTTTTTTTTTTTGTTTAAGTCTTAGATGTGTTTTTACTTAATTGAGAAAACTCAAAAACAGATAAATTAGTTTAGATCTTTGTTTTCTAATGGTATAATGCGATAAATTTTCTTCTAAATCTCGTGTATTTTCATCTTTTAAACATACAAAATGTATATCATTTGTACTATTTCGACATAAATGATGCACTACATTTATACAATTATGCAGAATAATGCTAGTTTTATAAATTTTGTATAAAAACTCTTGCATATAAACTGAAGTATCATCATATGATTGGAAATAATGGATATACAAAATTAATTTATTTAATAAAAAAGGATGATGTGTGAATAAATGAGTGATGATACATTAATTTTTATATAAAATTTGTAAGAGTTCAACGAATAGATTCCGTTCTCTTGATAATTCAATGCCTTTAAAATATTATTTATTATTTCTGTATATTGCGTTTCAAGTTTTAAAAGAGGATAAATTGAAATTTTTAAGTTATTAAAGACAACAAAATCTACTTATTAACTCAAGATGTACCATGTTGTTTTATTGATATAAAAAAGAAGAAATTTAAACTTTCTCTTTAAATATAAATTATTTGCTCTAATATGTATGGATTTCACCTTTACGATTTCATTTTTTACGAAGCCTAAAAATTTATAATTTAGTTCGAAGTCTTCTCTATAATGATACGAGATACGATGATTATTAGTTTTGAGATTATACTATGATTTATATGATTCACATAAATTACTAATTTTGAATTTCATAAATTAATTTGGAAAAATCATTAATAGGAAACGTTATTTTTTATTTAACTGTTGCTATATATTTTGTATTATGTGAACTCATGATTGACCGTAATAATTAATCATTTGCCGCATGTCGAATAATAATGACAACTCAAATTACAATATAATATTGTTGATGTTGGCAGCGAGAAGAGGCAGTTTGTATTGATTTGAAACTAAAAAAAATTATTATTACTGTATATTATATAGTGTAGAATATGCTTCTAGTAGGCATCTCAATTAACTATTTTGGCAATAATTAATATGATTTAATGTTCTTAATTTAAATATATTGATTAACATTAGAATAGAGAAATAGAGAATGATTATTATAAAAAGAAAAATAATTTGAAGCAAGGAAGACTCACAAAAATATTGAAATTATTAAATTTACATTATTTCCTTTCTCAAGGGTATTTCCATCTTTTGAATATTTTCTTATAAAAGAAGGGAGTTAATTGCCATCACGATATCAATCGATTTCAATCCTATGATTAATTAAATTAATCTTAATTAATATTTAATAAATTTTGATTGAAATTAAATCAAAACTTAAGAGTATTTATCGATATTATCCCGGTAAATTTTAAAAACATATTTTCAACTTTCAATAATTTTAAACGATATTAAAAAAGAAAATTACTAAAATGGAAGAAATCATAATCGCCACGGCGTCGTTTTACTGTCAGCACTGTTACTTCCCTGGTTCACACACGGGGAATCACCAATCCGAAGACACTCCGAATATATCGGACACAGAAGAAGCTCTGTAGAATCCAACAAAAGCCCATCAAAGCTTCAACAGAAACGCAACTGGGTTTTGTCTCTCTTCCCATTTCATCTTCATTTCAATGGACTCAATCGGCGTCTTGATGGCCTGTCCCATGAACACCTATCTAGAACAAGAACTCGAAAAGCGCTTCAAGCTTTTCAAGTTCTGGAACTTTTCAGACAGGACCCAATTCCTGAACGCTCACAGGAACAGCATCCGTGCCGTCGTCGGGAACGCCACGGCCGGCGCGGACGCCGAGCTGATAGAGGCTCTGCCGAAGCTGGAGATCGTGGCTAGCTTCAGCGTGGGGCTGGACAAGGTTGACTTGGGGAAGTGTAGAGAGAAGGGTATAAGAGTGACGAACACTCCCGATGTGTTGACTGATGACGTGGCGGATTTGGCTATTGGGTTGACGTTGGCTGTGTTGAGGAGACTGTGTGACAGTGATAGGTATGTGAGGAGTGGGAAGTGGAAGAAAGGAGACTTTAAGTTGACCACTAAGGTTGGTGGGTTTGTTTGTTTGTTGATTGTTGATTTGGTTTTTGTATTCTCGAGACTTTGTTGTTTAAATTGTGGTGTTGTTGTGTTAGTATGCTTATTGATTTGCCGATTTGATGGTGTTAGTAAAGTTAAAAAAGTTGTGCTTTTGAATGTTCAATGTTTGTAGTGAAAAAAGTAGTGGTGCTACAATGGTATGGCTATGCTGAGTTTGGCTCAACAGTGCAATGCGATGACATTGTGTGATTGAAGTATGAGAATTTGTGTAATTTGGTAGTGGGTTACTTTCCTATACTGGGAATGGATCATTCAGGATTGGTTTTCATAGCTTAAAGTGTGATGAAATTCTCTTTAATAGTATAAATAGCTCGAAGAGAGGGGTGTCTGCGAATAGATGTTTTCAGTTTTAGAACTAGTGTGGTTATCAAAACTGTTTTCCCCTTTAAAGTTGATTCATGCGAGGAATTCTTTTGTTTTGTGCTTTTGGTGAGGAATTGATTTTTATTGACACTATTGTCATGTTAAGCTAGAGTTATTCTATTCTTATAATCCAGTCCTAAATGTGACAGTTCAAATCCTCATTCATAAGGTGGTTCTCACAAGTTGCACTGGGCTCTACTCTTGTGTGAGAGTAACATTTGAGGGCAGTTGAAATTGCGAATCTGATGATTTCAAAAATTGAGAAATAATTTGAATTCTACAGGAAAAAAGTGAAAGAAGATATCTCTAGTTGAGTTGGCTATTGAGTGAGAATCTGCCCTAGTCTATTGTTAAGTTCCTTTTTCTTGGATATTAAAGATTTAAGGCGTTCATAAACATCATTTGTTTCTTCTGTTTATTTTATCTGATTTGATGATCATTGATTGTGTTCTATTATATTTCGTTGTGATCAAAAGCTGATGGTAACAGTGTTTGCTAAGTGTCTTTGCATATCTTGGAATTGTCTTTATTGTAATATTTTAGTGCAGTGCCTTCGATTTTCCTTCCCAAGTAATCAGTTAGAAAAATTGCCGGTAGGAAGGAATAGCATGTTATTTACATGAACCTAGGTATTGCTATGTGTGCAGTGTCAGTTAAGAAAATAATTTCCGAGCATAATATTCGACAACTTTTAAACTAACACTACAGTTGTTATTGTGGTTTTCTGTTTATTTCTTGTTCTTATCCGTCTGGAATAATTGCTTTAGTGCTGTATTGAATAAGTTTCTTAATGGGTGCTGAAAATTAGCGTATGCCGCGCGATAATTTCAACACTTTTGGCGCTTTTGATTGGTTAATGTTCTGTATATATTAGTTGGGATAAGGAAGTACAAAGAAGAGGATTTTTCACGAAAGGATAAAGCAAAGAGCATCATGGGCGGTCTTAGCTCAAGTGAGAAAAGCTTAGCTTCATTTTAACTCTGTGACAGTTATGAGTAAGACAAAGTCATAGATAATCTCTCACTCATGTTTATCTCCTCTGCTACTTATGTGCTATTATAGTGGCCAAAGGTTGAAGGTAAGCCTGCCCATTGACAAAGGGTGAAAAGTTATTTCTACTATAGGTAGGTCATATACTGCTCAGAAAAGAGCTTACTTGGGCTCAGTTCTATGTAGATTAGGTGTTATGCCTATTCTTTGTAATTTTATGTTGAATATGTGCATTTATGAGTGCAATATGGCCCGTTATTGGTGGTTTCTAATTTATTTTTTTTTCTTTTCCATGAAAAGAGCGAATAAAGAAAGAAATGAGAAGGGGAAGTCAAGCGTCTATGTCATGCATCCCTAGTTATTGTTGGACATGTTTCTAATTTGGCAGTTTTAATCATTTAACGGTTCTAATAGCCTGTGCACATTAACTTATTGTTAGATAGATGTTTTATCAAGCATCACATGGATGCCCTATTACATTTGTGAAATGTTCTACTTCAACTAATAATATTCCTGGTATTCATTTTCCTTTGGGAATATGTGTTACTTCTAAAATTCGACTATGAGCTTTATACTCTGCTTAACTCAATGATAATGGACAATGTTTGATGTCCCCTAGAAGGTGAATAAATTGAAAAAAAAAAAAAAATCCTTTGCTAAATGGTATAAGTTCTTAATCTCTCTGTGTTGTTCTAGGGATGGCTGGGTATAGGATAGATCAGGTACATTTGTTATCAGTTATGTGAGAGCTAAGACATGAAAGTTTACCTTGTCGAATTCAGCTGCTGAGGTTGCAGGCAAACCATGGGGAAACACTTTTCGTGTTAGAGCTATAACTGGGCTTATGAAAATCAGAAGACTATCCTGTGGTGGATGTGTTTGTCTTTTAACATTACATTTTTTTGGTACTCTTTGTATATGTGAGACAATGACTTGTAATCAAATTAACTTCTCTTGAGTTCCTAGTTTGGGACAAAATGTCATTTCATATAATTTGTGAGTTCTCAAGTGATATTAAGAATATAAGTGCAGCTTCAATATAGTGCATTCTTCTGAATTGATGACCCCACCTATTTGTTGTTCTTCATTTGTTTTGCAACTTCTGTTACTTTCTTTATGTTTCTAACATTAATTGTTGTTGTTTTTTATTGTAGTTCACTGGAAAAACTGTTGGCATTATTGGGTTGGGAAGGATTGGCATGGCAATTGCTAAGAGAGCTGAAGCATTTAGCTGCCCTATCTGTTACTACTCTAGAACAGAGAAAAAAGACTCGAAATACAAATACTATGCAAGTGTAGTTGAGTTGGCCTCCAACTGCCAAATTCTGATTGTTGCATGCCCGCTAACAGAAGAAACCCACCACATAATTAACCGTGAAGTAATTAATGCACTGGGACCAAAGGGAGTTCTCATAAACATTGGCAGAGGTCCTCATGTGGATGAACCTGAACTGGTGTCTGCCCTGGTTGAAGGCCGTTTAGGTGGGGCTGGTCTCGACGTGTTTGAACATGAGCCTGAAGTACCTGAGCAGCTCTTTGGTCTTGAAAATGTAGTGCTTACACCCCATGTAGGAAGTGGCACAGTGGAAACGCGCATGGCCATGGCTGATCTTGTAATTGGGAACCTGGAGGCACACTTTTTGAACAAGCCACTGATCACTCCAGTAGTCTGATTATTGGATGAAGATGTGATTTCAAGATTGATTGAGGGCTTCATGTTGCTGCTGCATATGTTCTGATTAAATATGATTGTTTCATGAACTTGCTTAAAGCATGTCTTCAACGCTTTTATGAAAAAAAATATTTCTAGTATCCTAAGCGGTATGCTTCAACTAGTTTTTTTCAATCTAAGTAGCTAATTATGAAGTTGTTCTGATGATGGTCGTAAAGTGTTTTAATAAGTTTCACAATGCCATGATTTGTCTGTCCTTTTGATGCAATAAATGAACAATGACAATCCACAGATGGTGGTGGGTGAAGGATAACTGGTAGTTAATGATTGGTCATTAATATTGAGCATGATTCCCAGTTTCCCAAGGGATAGAGTTCCATTTATTGGAGAAAATATAAAAATTTGTTTTTTTTTTTTAATATTTGATTTGGGGATGCATATTTAATAGAAAATTATGGTGTTCTATGTAAAAATTTAAAGAATGATACACTGGTGAGCTTAAGGGAACAGCAATCTGAAATCTCGGCATATATTGGACACAGAACAAGCTGTGTCGAATCCAACAAAAACCCATCAAAGCTTGAAGAAAAACACCGCTGGGTTTCATCATTTTTCTTAATTGCAATGGAGTCAATAGGTGTCTTGATGGCCTGTCAAATGAGCACGCATCTGGAACAAGAGCTTGAAAAGCGCTTTAAGCTGTTCAAGTTCTGGAACTTTCCAGACGAGACCAAGTTCCTGAACACGCACAAGAACAGCATCCATGCCATTGTTGGGAATGCCACAGGAGGTGCGAATGCTGAGCTGATAGAAACTTTGCTAAGCTGAAAATCGTGGCGAGTTACAGTGTGGGGTTGGACAAGGTTAATTTGGAATATTGTAGAGAGAAGGGCATAGAAGTTACCAACACTCGAGACATGTTGACTGATGACGTGGCGGATTTGGCTATTGGGTTGATGTTGGCTGTGCTGAGGATGTTGTATGATAGTGATAAGCATGCGAGAAGTGGCAAGTGGAAGACAGGAGATTATAAGTTGACTACTAAGGTTAATGTAGTGGTTTTTTTTTTTCCTGATTGTTAATTTGGGTGTTGGTGAATTTCATGAATTTGTTTAAATTGTGTTGTTGTTATTCCGCCGGTATGCATCTTGATTTGCTGCTTTCATGTTGCTTGGTTTAAGTTAAAAATGTACTTTTCAATATTTAATATTTTTATTACCACAAGTATTGGCTGCCACAATTCCATTGCTATGCTGAATTTGGCTAATAGTGCAATGTGATGACAATATATCACCCAAGTACAAGAATTTTTTATTCAGCGGTGGGTTCTATTTCTATACTGGGAATGGATTTTTTAGGACAGGTGTTTCAAATAGTTGGAGCACATAGAGGCTTGCAAATGAGATGTTTTCAGCTTTACTTGTTTCTTATTATCAAAACTGTTTTTCTACTCCTTTTTTCCCCTTTTAAGTTGATTCAAATGAGGAATTGTTATGGTTTGTGCTTTTGGTGAGGAATTGATTTTTATTGATAGTGTTGTTATTTTAAGCTAGAATTCTTCTATTTTCATACTCCAATCATACATTTGACCATAGATGGACCTATCTTGTACTAGAGGAGGCGTAAGCCCCACTAAAAATTTCAAATTTCATTATACTCTCTTAAGTTTCAACGGTCACAAATATACTATTATATAAAAATTATTTAATTTTAACAAATATATATACCTTCATATAAAATTTACTTGATTTTAACAAATATACCTTCTGCCCTTGGACTCATCCCTTAACTTTAGGTGTTGTTTCGATTAAACACTCTTAGAATTACATAATTAGGTAGGTTCATTCATATGCCTTCATTTTATTTTATTGTATGATTGAAATGCCATGACATATATACTCATATAATTTATTTGAAATGTATTTAGAATATAGATAATTATAATATAGATTTAAAAGATTATTTGCAATATGTATACTACATCAATCTAAATTTTTATAAATATTATTTGAACTCAATTTATTATCAATATATTAATTTACATATAATCTTAAATTTAGATGATCAAATAATATAAAAAAATAAATTATCTGGTTATAGAATATCAAAATCTAAATATCAAATACATTTAGCTCTCATATAAAGCGTTAAAACAATATTATTCAAAAGATATTAATTTAACTATAATCAAACGACTTTAAAACTTATATATATATATATATTAAAAAACTTTTTAAAATTACAATATATTGTTTTAGTCTTATACACACAGATATATATTCAAAAATAAAAAAATTATCTAATTTTTAATTTATCTAAAAATTATTTTAAATATAATTAATTTTAATTATTATATTTAATTACATATTTATTTTAATTTTCAACTATGTGACGCTCCTTTAAAGAAAATTTTTGGATCCGCCATTGTATTTGACAGTTGTTCTATTCTCATTCTCAGGCTAAGGGCACAGCTACAATTGTGATTATGTTTATTTCTTTAGAATAACTGCTTTAGGCTGTATTGTATTGGGTAAGGTTCTTTATGGATGCTGAAAATTCGCGTATGCTGCATTATAGTTTTTACGCTTTTCGTGCTTTTGATAAGTTGGTTAATATTCTGTATATTTTAGTTAACATAAATGAAGGAGAGGTTCTCTCATAAAGGATGACACAACACTGCTTTTTGAGGGTGGTCTAAGTTCAAGTGAGAAATGCTTAGCTTCATATTAACCCATGAAAAGTTATTGTGTGATTATGGGAATGCCAAGACATGAAAATTCACTTTGTCAAATTCAGCCGCCGCGGTTACAGGAAAACCATGAGGAAACACTTATTGTTTCCAACTATTGTTTTGTTTTGCAACTTGTGTTTCCTTTCTTTTTGCTTCTAACGTCAATTCTTGTTTTCATTTGTTTTAGTTCACAGGAAAAACCGTTGGCATTATTGGGATGGGAAGGATTGGCATGGCAATTGCCAAGCGCGCAGAAGCATTTGGCTGCCCAATCAGTTACTACTCCAGAACAGAGAAAAAAAGACTTGAAATACAAATACTATCCGAGTGTAGTTGAGTTGGCCTCCAACTGCCAAATTCTGGTTGTTGTATGCCCACTAACAGAACAAACCCGCCACAAAATCAACCATGAAGCAATCAATGCATTGGGACCAAATGGTGTTCTCATCAACATTGGGAGACGTCCTCATGTGGATGAACCTCAGCTGGTGTCTGCCTTGGTCGAAGGCCGTTTAGGCGGGGCTGGTCTTGACGTGTTTGAACATGAGCCTGAGGTACCTGGGCAGCTCTTTGGTCTTGAAACTGTAGTATTTACACACCATGTAGGTGGTGGCACAGTGGAAACTCGTAGGGCCATGCTTGATCTTGTGATTGGGAACTTGGAGAGGCACTTTTAAACAAGTCACTGATCACTCGAGTGGTCTGATTGTTGGATGAAGATGTGATTTTAAGACTGGTTGAAAGCTTCATCTTCTTGCTGCTTATTTTATGTTTAAAGATGATTGTTTCATCCATGCCGTGATTTTGCAGGTTCCATGAAGCAAAAAATAAAGGACAATGACACTATATGGACGGTTTTGTTGGTGAGGGTCACATCACGGTTAACGATGGTCACTATCATTCTGAATGATTCCACCTTTTTTTAGTGATAAGAGTTCCACTCCTCTGGAAAAATAAAAAATTTTTACATTGAATCACTCACGTAGTATTTTTCAGTAACTTTCATGTACTAAATTACTTTAAGGATTTCGATGTACATTAATTAAATAAGAAAATTATGGGATTCAATAACAAATTTTGAAAACGATAGTGAAAGAATAATTTGTTCCATTTTGGAAAAGTTTGAGTTGATATTAGAAAGTGGAATTCAGATATCAACCTGAGAATATCAACTTGCAATTTTATGGATCTAACGCTTGTTAAGGGATGTTATCTTAACTTGTATCAGATTCCGAAGTGGTAAAAAGAAAAGCTATCAAAGTGGAAACAACAAAAGCTATTGCTAGAGTGACCATTCAGTCAAGGAAAAGCACGGACAAGGGCAACACAAATCTCCTCATAGTCTGCCCCAGAGTAGCCCATCTTGAACAAGAGCTGGAAACCAGCTTCAAAGTGTTCAAGTTATGGGACTTTGATGACAATAACCATTTCTTCAGCACTCATGGGAACTCCATCCGAGCTGCTGTTGGCAGCGGCAAAGTTGGTGGATGCACACCTGATTGAAGCATTGCCAGAACTTGAGATATTTGCAATTCGTGGTGTAGGATTTGATAGGATGGATTTGGTCAAGTGTAAAGAGAAAGGTATTAGAGTTACTAACTCTCCCGATGTGTTGACTGATGATGTAGCAGACTTGGCAATGGGGTTGATATTGAGCGTGCTGAGAGTGATAGATATGGTAGAGGTGGAAAGTGGAAGAAAGGCGACTACAAGTTGACTAAATAAGGTTTGTGCCCTACTGGGTTCTTGTTTACTTGTTTAATTATGCATAATTGAAGTTTCATTTTGGGTTAAAAATTTTATATTAAATGGTAGAGTTATGGTGCTTTTGTGAATTGTGCTTGCTCTGTTAGAGAGGTGTTGGGCAAGTTTTTGTTAAGCTAACTTGCACAAGTTCAATTATCTGTAAACTAATTGAATTGAGCTTTTGATAGTAAGACTAGACTGATTAGTGTTACTTCATGTAGCTTGTTTGCTGATGAAACCTAAGCTTGAGAATCTTTCGTCACATACATATCCACAACAATGATTGAGACCATGTCGTTAAGAAAAAGATTAGGATTGTGCAGGGATTATTCTCCAAAGAAATTATGATTCACAAGAAATTATTGTTACAAGGCTACTAACCTTCACAGATTGCTTGGTGGAGCATCCCCCAGTTGTTGTCTTCGCAGATTCAGGACCACTTCCCTTATGAACCCTCGGCAGAAACTATTGTTATGTTGCAGGGTGTTTTGTTATTCTATTGGTTTTCAGTTCGCCTTTGTGATTGTTACCCGTCAAGATTGATTATATAAATTCCAGAACCCCACATCTTCTTTATATCTTTGTTATTGTTCATAATTTCACAATTTGCGTATCTCTAAATATGTAAAATGTATTAGATGATATTGATCAAGTATTCCATCTATCAGCTCTTTCCATCTATCAGCTCTCTTTCTGCTTATTCATTTTGGGTTCTTTGCTTTCTTAATAATTCTCATTTTTGCCTTCATGTCAGTTAACTGGAAAATCAGTTGGGATTATTGGGATGGGAAGAATAGGCACAGCAATTGCCAAGAGAGCAGAAGCATTTAGCTGCAATATCAGTTATCACTCCAGAACTGAGAAGCCAAATTTGAACTACAAATACTATCCAAATGTTATTGAGTCGGCATCAAACTGTGAAATCCTGGTTGTTGCTTGCCGCTTAACAGAAGAAACAAGGCTTGTCAATCGAGATATCGTCGATGCATTAGGCCAAAAGGGTGATCTAATCAACATTGGGATAGGCCTTCTAGTTGATGAACCTGAGCTAGCATCTGCACTGGTTGAAGGCAGGTTAGGCGGTGCTGGAATTGATGTGTTTGAACATGAGCCTCAAGTCCCTGATGAGCTTTTTGGCTTGGAAAATGTTGTGCTATTGCCTCATGTAGGAACTTCCACAGTGGAAACTCGCAAGGCCATGGCTGACCTTGTGATTGGAAACTTAAAGGCTCACTTCAGCAGCCAGCCATTGCTTACTCCTGTGGTTTGATAGATTTAGTTATGTGAACAAATAATTTGTTGCAAACTTGCAAAGCTTAATCTTCTTCTTGTTGATGCATGTTCTCGTGACCAATAGATTCATCTTAACTATACACCAAATATTCAAAATAATTTTCAATATTTGAATAGAAAAAGAAAAGTACAGAAGAAACTAAATAGATGGTGATGGGAACTTGGAGGCACACCTTTTAAACAACCCACTGATCACATGTGGTACTTCTTGGCAACTTGATGTTTTTTATAATTAATTTTTGGGATTTCCGTGTACATTATATAAGAAATTTTATGGGGTTCTCAGTGAAATATTTAAAGCATGATATTAAAATAATTTATTCACTTATCCAATTCCAAAAATGATATTTTAATTAAGAAAATTATGGGCTAGGGCTAGAGGGGCCAACCAGTCAAAGGAAAAGCATGGACAAAGGCAACATATGTCTGCTCATGGTCTGCCCCAGAACGGCCTATCTTGAACAAGAACTGGAAACCAGCTTCAAAGTGTTCAAGTTATGGCAGTTTGAGGATAAGAACCAGTTCTTCAACACTCATGGGAACTCCATCCGAGCTGTTGTTGGCAGCGGTAAAGCTGGGGCGGATGTACACCTGATGGAATTATTGCCTAAACTTGAAATCGTTTCAACTCTTGGTGTAGGATTGAATGAGACGGATATAGTCAAGTGTAAGGAGAAGGGTGTTCGAGTTACTAACACTCTTGATTGATGAGGAACGGGGTTCCTCAAATTAAAAGAAAGGGAGGGAGATGTAGACAGAGGAAAGGGGAGAAACAATAGAAGAAATTTAGGGAGAAATAGAGTGAAATTGGGGGAGGAGACAATTTTTTTACTAAAAAATAAAAAAACCAATAACAATCAAGTCTGAAAAATAACATAACTAAAGGTTCCTATTTATAGGACCTTAAAGTATAGTTCTACTAGGAAATAAAATCTCATTAGGAAATAGAATCATAATCCTAGTTTAACTAGAAAATACCAAAATTAAATCCTAAATAAAATAGTAAACTATTAATTTAGGAAAATGACTCAAATTAGGATTACTTCTAATTTAGGAAGTCAAAATCCCTAATAATAGTCAAAATCCCTAAAATCAAAATTATAAATTCCTAATTTATAATCTAATACGTCCTACATCAATTCTCTCCCTCTTGAAAAACTCGACTCCTGACGAATTGGCTAGAAAAAAAGAAACTCCATCAAAGCGCCGGAGGTGGATGTGCCAAACGAACAAGGAAACGACCAAGTATATCACGAACATAGCATAAATTCTTCAAGAGCTGGGATAAAACAATAGGCCCTGCAAGCATGAGAGAAGAAAGCATTGGAGGCTTGAAATGGCCTCGGTAAGCACACAAATCTTCCTCTTTAACCATTGAACTAAAAGTTAATTCCACAGGCACACGAGATAAAGAAGCATGCAATTCAAGCCTAGGGATGGGTATAGATTGAAGAAGCAAAGTTGAAGAGCTATGGTTGCTTGACATTTGGGTAGTGGGCTTGGTAGGCTATAAAGTGATGGTTGTACCATTATGAGAAAAAGTATAAGTGTTATCTCTCTCACGATTGGTAACATTCATGTCATAAAGCCAAGGTCTTCCAAGAAGAATATGAGCTACATCCATAGGAACAACATTACAATATATGTTGGCATGATAAGATCCAAATATTAGAGGAACTAAACATCTTTCAGTGACATCCAAAGAAGTTTTATCAATCCAAGCTACTTTAAAAGGATGTGGGTGGGGTTTGGTTGTAAGTTGTAGTCTAAAAATTGCGGATTTAGAAACCACATTCATAACACTTCCACTATCAATCACTAATTTACAAACCCTTCCCTTACAAGGAATGAAAGTATGGAAAATGTTATTACGTCTCCAATCTTCTTCTTTGGGCATGGCTAAAATATTTCTCACAACATTAACTTGAAGTATATCATCATCTAACCCCAAATCTTCATCCGTAGCTTCTAAAGATTCAAAAACCTCTCCTATAGGTGGGTCATGTATTTCTTCTAGCACTAAAGTGCGATGAGGATAACGAGAAGTAATATGACCTTTGACATGACAATAGTGACACACAATTTGGGAATTACTAGGATAAGAACTAGAATTGGCAAATGACCTTTCCCTATTTGTGTTTGTTTGGGTAGTCTTAGGTTGGAAAAAAGTGTTTGAGTTCTCAAAGGATCTTGATGAAAGTGATTGCATAGGAGTTTGCTTAGGGTTAGGATATTGAAGAAAATGTTCTACTTCAATGGCTTTGTAGTAGGCTTCATCTAAAGTCGTTGGGGAATGCAAATTAACTAGTCGTTGAATATCAAAGCGGAGCCCATGGGTAAGCCTAGACCTAGTGATGTCATCCTCTTCAGAAATCCCACTCCTAACCATAAGATCATTGAACTTATGTAGGTAATCAGTGATACTCAAAGATATTTGTCTAAGATTAAACATTTGTGAAAGCAATTGGGTTTTGTAAGTAGAGGGTACATACTTTCTATGTAACCTAGACTTCATGTCATCCCAAGTAAGAACTTTCCCTTCACGCTCTACCTCTCGCTCTACAATTTGCCAATGTTGTTTTGCAAGCCCGACCAATTTAAGTTTAGCAAGACGAATTTGTAACTTGTCCGATATGTTAAACCATCCAAAATATTCCTCTATAGCAGCTACCCAATCTAAGAATACATTAGGATCCATTCTACCATCAAATTCAGAAATATCTTGTTTAACATGCTTAGTGACATTGTCATACTCATCTTTTAATGCTTTATCGCTATGCTTAGCATACTTACGACTACCCTCCTCACTACTTTCAGCTTTTTCAAGATCAAATTCTGACTTGGGGATATTATTTTCACCGATAAGAGTTTCCTCTTTTTTTGGAGATGTACCCAAAATCCCTTTATCTTTTTGATCCCTATGCTTAGTAGATGGCTCCAAGTTAGAGTCTTGTATTGTGAGAACGGAAGCTTGTGAGGCTTTTATGGTTGCTAATATTTCTGCCAATTTATTTTTCAAAGCATCTATCCTAATGTTTGTCCTATTTTCTGAGGCTTGTATCATTAGTTGGAGTGTTTCTAGTATTTCAGGCTGTTGGACTGAGGTTTCGGATGTGTCAGGGTCTTCAGTTTGGTTTCTCTTGCTTCTAGTCATCATAATAGGATAAGATTCGGCTAAACTGATGCAAAATTACTCAAATACCCACAAAATCAACAAGTAGAACAAAAGTCAAAGGGGCAGAAAGGTCAAACCGAATTATGTGCTGTTGATAAACAGTAACTCCGGTGAATAGTATCCGTGGTGAACAGTAATTTCTGTGAACTGTACGTCAATGAACAGTAATTTCGATGAACAGTATTCATTGTGAAGAGTAACACTGGTGAAAAGTTTACCGATGAACAGTAACCATAGTTTTTTTTTTTTGAAGGGGTGATGGGAGATGAAATTGGGGTAAAGTAAGTTAATGGTGGTGGGAGGTTAAGGGTTTATGGGTTGAACAAAAACTAAAGGATAAATAGTATAAGAGGGGATCAAAACCACACTCTGATACCAATTGATGAGGAACGAGGTTCCTCAAATTAACAGAAAGGGAGGGAGATGTAGACAGAGGAAAGGGGAGAAACAATACAAGAAATTTAGGGAGAAATAGAGTGAAATTAGAGGGAGGAGACAATCTTTTTACTAAAAGATCAAAAAACCAATAACAATCAAGTCTTAAAAATAAGATAACTAAAGGTTCCTATTTATAGGACCTTGAAGTATAGTTCTACTAGAAAATAAAATTCCATTAGGAAATAGAATCATAATCCTAGTTTAACTAGAAAATACCAAAATTAAATCCTAAATAAAATAGTAAACTATTAATTTAGGAAAATGACTCAAATTAGGATTACTCCCAATTTAGGAAGTCAAAATCCCTAATAATAGTCAAAATCCCTAAAATCAAAATTATAAATTCCTAATTTATAATCTAATACGTCCTACATCATTGATGCTTCAAATGATGATGTAGCAGACTTGGCAATGGGGTTGATATTGGGTGTTCTGAGGAGGATTTGTGAGAGTGATAGATATGTTAGAAGTGGAAAGTGGAAGAAAGGAGACTATAAGTTGACTACCAAGGTAATTTTTGCCCTTCTGGGTTCCTTCCTGTTTAGTTGTTGAATTATGTATGATTGAAGTTTGATTATGTGTTGAAAATTGTATATTAATTGGTAAATTTATGGTGCTTCTGTGTATTGTGCTTGTTCTAGCAAGTTTTTGTTTATGTCCAATAAGTTAATTTACAAAAGCCTAATTATCTATAAAGTAATTGAATTGAGCTTTTGCTAGTCGGCCTGAAGCTTCAAAGGGTTGGTCAAATCAAGCTTAGACGAAGCTTGAACTTATTATGATTATTTCATGACCTTGTTTGCTGACGAAGCCTAACCTTGTTTAAGGCTATTAACCACATCGCATTGGTTGGGGGAGCATCCCCAGGTAGGACTTTCCAGATTCACGACCAAATTCCATTATGAACCCTTGGAAGAACTATATTGTTGTTAAGTTGCAGGTGACTTGCTTTTTCGTTGTATTGTTTTTGAGTTTTGGCTTTGTGATACCCTTTAAGATTGATGATATAGCTTGGAACATATTGCTTTGATTCGAGAACCCAGCATCTTTATTACATGTTGGTTACCATAAGTCCTATTTCTTCTTAATTCTGGGTTTTCCGCTCTTAATAATTCTCAATTTGCTTCATCAGTTCACTGGAAATTCAGTTGGCATTATTGGGATGGGCAGAATAGGCACAGCAATTGCCAAGAGAGTAGAAGGATTTAGCTGCAATATAAGTTATCACTCCAGAACTGAGAAGCCAAACTTGAACTACAAATACTATCGCAATGTTGTTGAGTTGGCATCAAACTGTCAAATCCTGGTTCTCGCATGCTCCTTAACAGAAGAAACAAGGCACATTGTCAGTCGAGAAGTCATCGACGCATTAGGCCAAAATGGTGTTCTAATCAACATTGGTAGAGGCGGTCTTGTTGATGAACCTGAGCTGGTATCTGCACTGGTTGGAGGCAGGTTAGGCGGTGCTGGACTCGATGTATTTGAACATGAGCCTGAAGTCCCTGAAGAGCTTTTTGGCCTGGATAACGTTGTGCTATTGCCTCACGCAGGACCTGCCAGAGTGGAAACTCGCAAGGTCATGGCTGACCTTGTGATTGGAAACTTGAAGGCTTACTTTAGCAACCAGCCATTGCTTACTCCTGTGGTCTGATTGATGATGTTATGTGAAATAAATGATTTGTTGCAAACTTGCACAGCTTAATCTTCTTCTTGTTGATTCATGTTGCCATGATTCAAGAGATCTTAATTATGTCAAGAACTTTTGGGCAACATGTGACTTGATGCTTAAAATCTTAAACAAAATATGCAAAATAATTGTCAGGATTTGAAGAAAAAAAAAATCATATTCTTACTCGGAACTTGGAGGCACATTTAAACAAGACACAGGTCATACCAGTGGTTTGATTGTTGGATGAAGAAGTGATTTCAAGAATGATTGAAGGCTTCATTGCGCTGCCCCTTATGTTCCGTTTAAAGATGAATATTGTTTCAAGAACTTGCTAAAAACATATCTTGAACTCCTAATAAACAAAATATTTTTCTTATGTTTAGCAGAATGGTTTGAGAAATTTATTCAACCTCGTGAGTAGCCAATTATTAAGTTGATTTGATGATTAATATGATCATAAAGTCGTTTCAGAAGTTTTTTTAATGAATGTTATCTTATAAATCTGGAAATATATTCATCCATGACATGATTTGACATGCCCTTTGATGCATACCACTGCTTACTCCTGTCGTTTGAATGAATAATTTTTTGCAGGCTTTGCCATGATTTAAGCGACCTTAGCGGTCTTGATTGTGTCAAAGATTCAAGAACTCTAGTACTATGTTACTGACGCTAATTAAGTCCTAAATCATTAATATTGATGGCAGAGGCGGATCCATTGGAGGGCTAGACTTTTGTAATTTTACAAAAATACCCCTATAGGATAAGTAATATAATATGTATTATACTATTCTACAGAACTCTTCGCTAAATTATTTATTCATCTTTAAGCTTCAATAGGCCAATTTATTTCATTCTTCTCTCCATTTTTTATCTTTCAAATCTATATCGTTTACTTTAATTATTTTTTGGTATCAAATTAAAGAATTTGGATATTCAAAGGTTACCTTTTGACTCTTACCTTTCAAAATAATTAGTATTTGAAGTAATTAGTTTGAGATTAATTTATGAGTTTTAAAACATTGTTTTTAACGTGTTATTTAATGGATTTTGATTTTTAACATGTTATTCAATGGAGTTTGATAAATTAATTGATGTTGATGATTTTTTTTTTAAAGTATTCAATATTAAGTACAATTTTGTTGTAGATTTGATTTGTGTGTTTTATGAATTAGTGTTAATGTTTTGTTTTAGTAGTTGGTTATTTGTGTAGTATATTATGTAAGAATATTACAAGTTTAATTTGATGATTAAAAAAAAATTCTTTTAGAGAGATATTACGAAATCACTAGAATATTAATAATTTATTTACTTCTTTATGATATTCATGGCAATTAATCAATTAATGATAATTAAAAATGACATGGGTTATATACAAATCGTTAAATAATAGAGTAAAACAATATTGAATAATCATTGAAAAAGAATTTGTTGAAGGTATTGATTGGATGAGATAATTGATTAATTTTTTGCTATAAAACATAATTGGTGATACTCTTACAAACTATCCATATAAACTCACTCAATAAATCTATGTTGCATTATTTAATGATTATCAAATTATCCACATAAATTGAAGTAATTGATATTTTAAATTAAATCCTTCAATCAGATTATGATATATTAGTTTGTAAGAGTGAGTTTGTATAAATAGTTTATAATAATAGTATTACTTAGAAAACATTGTAGGGTACATTTTACTAGTTTTTATTATTATTATTATTATTATTATTATTATTGCATATTTGTTTTGGTATACTGTTGGCATTTTAATTTTGAGAAATAAGGTTCATTATGTCTCCTTTTGTATCTTGATATAAAATATTAATTTTTTTATTAATAAAATTTCTTCCTATAGATGATGTTCTCTTAATTAAATTCAGCTTGGTCTGGGAAAAATTCCTGGAGCTGCCCATGATTGATGAAATGTTTTGTATTAATAATCCATTTATTTAACCAATTGATACCAAAAAGTTATGGGTTAAAATCCACTGATTTGGCTAGGAAATACAGAACAATTCAGATGAAAAACTCAACGTAAGTTTTCTTCATTTATTAAAAAAAAAAAAGAAGTTATGTAATATAAAAGTTTATTATAAGACTTTTTATTTACTTCAAAGTAATACTAGCTAATTAGATAGGAAAGAAGTAAATGGAAAAAATAAAATAAATAAACAACACAAAATACAAATACACAAATTTTATAAACCAATTAATTCTATTATTTTTTTCGGCAACAAATATTTTTGAAATAAAAATTTAAAAGTACTCAAAGTAATTGTCAAAATAAAAAAAAGAAAGAAATAAAAATACTTTAAAGATTCTTTAATATGAATATTAAGGGGAAGTAAAGGTTCCATAGCACCATATTTTAGATACAAATTTATACAAAAATTGTAAGTGATTGGATCAACCCATTTTTATGATTGAGATTCAATCTAAATATTATCATTCCTGAGGTGCATTAATTTTACATGTTATATTGAATTCCAATCATTAAAAGTAGGTTCATCTAATAGCTCATAATTTGTGTCAAAAAAGTGGTGTCATCTATAAATAATCAATCCTTAATATTTAGATTTGTGATTAGGACATAGGGCTTACCACTAAGCCCATCACAATTCTATTGTTGGGGAATCCCATCATTATTTAAGAATCAAATTGCTTATTTCTTTTGCTTTTTTATATTGAAATATAATTGTTTTATGATGTTATCAATTAATCAACTCAGTGAAGTTTAAAATGTAGTAAGAGAGTTTTTTTTTTATATGCAATAAAATAGTGAAGGCAAATTCAAAAGAAGATCATCAATCATAAAATAATATCCAAATATCTTAATAATAATACTATACATAAAACTATCCATACAAGTTCACTTGACAAATTATATAAACTAATACGACATTATTAAATGAATTTCATATCATCTACTTTAATTAACGCATTAATATTTGAAATATATTCTTCTAATCAAATCATGATACATCAGTTATATTATAAATTTCTACAAAAAATTTAATTGTAGTTTGCATACACTTATCTCATGAATTAATTTGCATATAGTTAACTCTTTTTATTTATTAATTATAAAGTTCATGCCTTTGAATTACAGTGTAATCTTTCAAAGTGACATAAATCCTTACAAATTACATTAAAATTGGATCTTCAATTCATTCACGTTACCAAATTCCCAATTGAAGAACTGCCCTTGTTGTAAATAAGAAAATCTTAGCTAGAGTGGCCTATCCACCTGCCCACCACATGCACTCTAATAGCAAGCAACAACGAGACAAACGACAAAACGATACAAATAAAAATTCTCCACCTCTTCCAAGATTCTCTGAATTCAACTCCGCTTAGATCAATAAACATCAATCTTCAAAGTTTCAATCAACAGTTTCCCCTCCCTAAACTAAAATACAATCATTGACATGGACAAGGAAAACATCTGTATCCTCCTGGTCTGCCCCATATTGGTTGAGCTTGAACAAGAACTAGCAACCAGCTTCAGAGTTTTCAAGTTATGGGACTTTGAGGACAGGAACCAGTTCTTCAACGCTCATGGCAACTCCATCCGAGCTGTTGTCGGTACCGGAAGAGCTGGGGCGGATGCACGCCTTATTGAAGCATTGGCTAAACTTGAGATTGTTGCAAGTTACAGTGTAGGATTGGATAAGATTGATTTGGTCAAGTGCAAAGAGAAGGGCATTAGAGTTACTAACACTCCTGATGTTTTGACTGATGATGTGGCAGACTTGGCAATCGGGTTGATGTTGAGTGTGCTGAGGAGGATTTGTGAGAGTGATAGATATGTTAGAAGTGGGAAGTGGAAGAAAGGAGACTACAAGTTGACAACTAAGGTTTGTGCCTTTCTTGGTTCCCTATTGAGTTGTTGAATTATGTAGAAGTGAAGTTTGATTGTGTGTTGAAATTTTATATTATCAATTAGAGTTATTGCGGTTTTGTGTATTGTGCTTGCTAGATTGGAGATGTGCTTAATTATCATTAAAGTAATTGAATTGAGCTTTTGACTGTCAGCCTGAAACTTCAACTTGGGGTTTGTCGATCAAGCTAAACTAAGGCTTGAACCGATTACGATTACTTCTTGTAGCTTATCAAATCTTGGAAGAAACTGCTATTGTTATTTAAGTTGCAGGGCTATGAAGCTATTTTTTTCATTGATTTTGAATACCTTTTTCTTGTGATACCCTTTGACGGATTGATTAAAATTTCAGAACCCAATATCTCAATTATGTGTTTGGTATTGTCTATAATTTTAAAAATTTGCATCTCTTAATGTGGATATACACATGCAATTGATGACATTGATAAAGTATTCCATCTGCTAGCGCTCTTTACTCTTCTCCAAATTCTTTGTTCTTTCCCTTAACAATTTTCATTTCTGCCTTCACATCAGTTTACTGGAAAATCAGTTGGGATACTTGGGATGGGAAGAATAGGTGTAGCAATTGCCAAGAGAGCAGAAGCATTTAGCTGCAATATCAGTTATCACGCCAGAACTGAGAAGCCAAACTTGAACTACAAATACTATTCAAATATTATCGAGTTAGCATCAAACTGTGAAATCCTGGTTCTCGCGTGCTCCTTAACTGAAGAAACAACGCACATTGTGAATCGAGAAGTCATGGATGCATTAGGCCATAAGGGTGTTCTGATCAACATTGGGAGAGGCCTTCTTGTTGATGAACCTGAGCTGGTGTCTGCACTGATTGAAGGCAGATTAGGTGGTGCTGGACTTGATGTGTTTGAACATGAACCTCAAGTCCCTGATGAGCTTTTTGGCTTGGAAAATGTTGTGCTATTGCCTCATGTAGGAACTTCCACAGTGGAAACTCGCAAGGCCATGGCTGACCTTGTGATTGGAAACTTAAAAGCTCACTTTAGCAACCAGCCATTGCTTTCTCCTGTGGTTTGATTGATTCTTTTCTTGGGTGATCCCATCATTATTGGAGAATCAAATTCCTAATTTCTACTGCTCTTTTAAATTCAACTATCATTCATTTGTAATCTTATCAATTAATCAACTCAATAGGGTTTGATATGTGTGAATAAACATGCTATATAATAATATAAGAGTCGAAAGTAGTGCTTTCACATGCAACAAAAAGGCGATTTGAAAAGAGGATCATCATTTTCATGAAATAGCATCTAAATGTCATATCCAACATCTAGCGTTAATTGAGTGTTCTAGTGTAAATATTAACGATAGATTTACCACCTTAAGTACTAAATAAATAAATTATCATTTAATTTATAAAAATAATTAATTATTTTCATTTTTTTAGAATTAAATTTTTACCTATCAACTGCTGCAGTGTAATTTAATATTTTTTCAACAACGTGGTGAATAGAAAAGCTTAGAGTGGTCCATCCACTAACCCACCGCGTGCACTCTGGTAGTAAGCGACAAGAAGTCAAATAAAAGCATGCAAAAACACAAAAACGATTGCAAATAAAGTTACAAGCCACGACGAGAGTGGTAATGAGTAGGGGCTTATAATAATACATGTAAAGAGATGTTGATGTGTCAAGGGAGTTACTGAAAGATAAAAGCAAGTAGGGCCGTGGAAGATAAAAGCAAATTAAGGAGATAAATTGAAGAGAAGCAAATGATATAGAACGATTGGAGAGAGTGAAAAAATTTTACTAGTTGGTTGGTGCAAATACAACGAGAAGTAGGGCTGGTATTTATAGAAGCTCGCATCCCCTTAACCACCCATGTCATCAAATGACAAATTACGAATGTATGGTAAAGATCCGAAAATGTGGCAAACTCATATCTTGATGAGAAGTGGACGGTGGAGATCATCAACTTAATATCTATTCCCCTATCTCAACTCAAACACAACCACTGACATGGACAAGGACAACATACGTATCCTCCTGGTCTTCCCTATGTTGGCTGACCTTGAACAAGAACTTGCAACCAGCTTTTTCAAAGTGTTAAAGTTGTGGGACTTTGAGGACAAGAACCAGTTCTTCGTCACTCATGGAAACTCCATATGAGCTGTTGTTGTTAGCGGAAGAGCTGGGGCCAATGCACATCTGATTGAAGGATTGCCTAGACTTGATTTTTGCAAGTCACAGTGTAGGCTTGGATAAGACTGATTTGGTCAAGTGCAAAGAGCAGCGTATTAAAATCCTCAAAGTACTCGAAGTAATTATCGAAAAAAAAAATGAAAGAAAAAGAAAGATTAAAATACTCTAAAGATTCTTTACCTTATAGGCATGAGTACACGGGCAGGTAAAGGTTCCATGCATCATATCTTAAAAACAAATTTGTACACATTTTGTGAGCCATTGGATTAGCCCATTTGCAATGCTTGAGATTCAATCTAACAATTGTCATTACCAAGATAAATTAATTAAACATGTTAGATTAAACTGCAACTATT
This sequence comes from Boswellia sacra, assembly GCA_013180625.2. NCBI lineage: Eukaryota > Viridiplantae > Streptophyta > Magnoliopsida > Sapindales > Burseraceae > Boswellia > Boswellia sacra. The sequence continues at coordinate 871,937 of SNVD02005792.1, forward strand.
GAAAGTAGGTTCATCTAATGACTCACAATTTGTAACAAAAAAATGGTGTTATTGAATCTAACCCTAATATTAAATGCTTAAAGATATACTGAGGAACAATCAATCCTTTACATTTAGATTTGTGATTAGGCTATGGGCTTACCACTGGGCCCATCATGATTCTATTGCTGGGTGATCCCGTCATTATTTAAGAATCAAATTCCTTATTTCTTCTGCTTTTTTTATATTGAAATATCATTTTTTCTATGATTTTATCAATTACTCAACCTAGTAATGTTTGACATGTGTGTACGAGAGTTTTTTATCTGCAATGAAATAGTGAAGGCAAATTCAAAATAGGATCAGCAATCATAAAATGATATCCAAATATCTTAAGAGTAGTGTTATAGATCCGAACTATATAAGTTCACTTTACAAACTCTACAAACTAATATGACATTATTAAATAATTGTTATATCCTTTACTTTAATTAGCTTAATTAATATTTGAAATTTACTCCTCCCACCAAACTATGACACATCAATTTATATGATAAATTTGTGTTAAAAAATTTAATGCAGACACTTGTTTATATCTTAATCCAAGATCAAGCTTTAATTAAGTGTTCTAAATAAATATTATCCATGGACCTTGATTCTTCAAAAACCATCTTAGATATTAAATACCTAATCGCTAATTAATTTGCATGTAGTTAACTATTTCTAGATCGTAACTATAAAATTTATGCCTTTGAATACAGTGTAATCTTGTCCTTGCAAATTTATTTTGAATTGGTTTTCAATTTATTCACGTGACCATTTCCAATTGAAGAATTCTCCTTGTTAAGCTTAGCTAGAGAATAGAGTGGCCTATCCACCAAACCCACCACATGCACTCTAATACAAAGCAACAACGAGACAGACTACAAAACAATACAAAATAAATACAAATTCTCCACCTCTTCCGAGGTTCCGTGAACTCAACTTGGCTTAGATCAATAAACATCAAAGTTCAAAGTTTCAAACTACAGTTTCCCCTCTCTAAACAAAAATACAATCATTGACATGGACAAGGAAAACATATGTATCTTCATGGTCTGCTCCATGTTGGCTGACCTTGAACAAGAACTTGCAACCAGCTTCAAATTGTTCAAGTTATGGGACTTTGAGGACAAGAACCAGTTCTTCAACACTCATGGAAACTCCATCGAGGCTGTTGTTGTTAGCGGAAGAGCTGGGGCCGATGCACATCTGATTGAAGGATTGCCTAAACTTGAGATTGTAGGAAGTCACAGTGTAGGCTTGAATAAGACTGATTTGGTCAAGTGCAAAGAGAAGGGTATTAGAGTTACTAACACTCCTGATGTAGCAGACTTGGCAATCGGGTTGATATTGAGTGTGCTGAGGAGGATTTGTGAAAGTGATAGATATGTTAGAAGTGGGAAGTGGCATAAAGGAGACTATAAGTTGACTTATAAGGTTTGTGCCTTTTTTCGTTATTATTTAGTTGTTGAATTATGTAGAAGTGAATTTTGATTGAGTGTTGAAATTATATATTATTAACGGGTAGAGCTATGGTGCTTTTGTGTATTATGCTTGCTAGATCAGAGCTGCTTAATTATTTTCAGGGTGACTTGCCATTTTTTTCATTTGATTACTTTTGCCTTTGTGATACCCTTAAAGTTTGGTGAAACAGCATGGATCAGATTGACTAAATTCCAGAACTAAACATCTCATTATGTGTTTGTTATTGCTTATAACTTCAAATTTTGTATCTCTTAATATGTATACGGTATGCAATTGGTGATATTGATAAAGTATTCCATCTGTTAGCTCTCTTTCTTCTTCCTAGTTCACATTCTGCGTCCATTTCTTAATAATTTCCTTTTCCGTTCATATTGGTTCACTGGAAAATCAGTTGGCATTATTGGGCTGGGAAGAATAGGCACCGCAGTTGCCAAGAGAGCAAAAGCATTCAGCTGCAATATCAGTTATCACTCCAGAACTGAGAAGCCACACTTGAAATACAAATACTATCCAAATGTTATTGAGTTGGCATCAAACTGTGAAATCCTGGTTCTTGCGTGCTCCTTAACAGAAGAAACAAGGCGCATTGTGAATAGAGAAGTCATGGATGCGTTAGGTCAAAAGGGTGTTCTGATCAACATTGGGAGCGGCCTTCTTGTCGATGAGCCTGAGCTGGTGTCTGCACTGGTTGAAGGCAGGTTAGGTGGTGCTGGACTTGATGTGTTTGAGCATGAGCCTAAAGTACCCGAAGAGCTTTATGGCTTGGCAAACGTTGTGCTATTGCCTCATACAGGAACTGACACAGTGGAAACTCGCCAGGCCATGACTGACCTTGTGATTGGAAACCTGAAAGCTCATTGTAGCAACCAGCCATTGCTTACTCCTGTGCTTTGATTGATGGTGTTTTGTGAATATTTTTCTCGCTGATGCATGGGCGTGTTGCCATGATTCAAGAGATATTAATTATCTTAATAATTATTTCATATACTTTGCTAACATGTGACTTGATGCTCAAACTAAATATTCTAAATAACTGTCAAATAGAATGGTATTGTCGGATTCTTGAGGATAAAAAATAGAATGGTATTGTCGGATTCTTGAGGATAAAAAATTTCTTAGTATTGCCAAATAGCAAAATAGTCATAGAAGCCATATTTGTTAAATTACTATCAATTCGATATATAATATATACTTGGAAAAAAATACCTTTTCATTATTATTCATTGTTGATCGATGATTGAATTAAGATATCAGTTACATCATATTTTCGAAGTGACATAAGATGTGGAATTAATTTTTACATTGATAACTATATTGAATATTATATTTTTTCATACAATTCCTAATTACTTCGATGTAAAATTAAAAATACACTTTAATTGGATGAATTAATTATTTAATCTTATGTTATTATATAAAGTTATTTAATAATAATTCAAAAAAGACTACTAGAAAATAGTACTATGGGATCATAAAAAGATTATATTTAAACCATATACACAAGTCAAAATCTACTAGTTAGCGCGCATCTCCTTTAAACCTTAGGTAAAGTTAAGATAAAAAGAGAATCATAATCCAATTAGTAACTAGTGAATTATAGTTCTATTATACTTTATCTTTACAGCCTTAATGCATTTTGATGGCAAAACCGAGGGCTTGGGATCCTCTCCCTCGGGAACAAATTCATCCTATGGCTCCACAAAATTCCTCAAGAAATTTTTTTTTTTTTTGTTTCAGGGCAAGATTGTGGTTCCTTGGCTAGGGCTAGGGTCAAAAAAATGCTCGTAGTTTTGTGTTTATCAAAATCTTTCCTAAAACATTCTTTTATTGATGATTAATTAATCAAATTAGAAAAATAAAAAAATTATTAAGAACTACATTAAATTCATTAGGACAAATATGATAATATTATACATTTGAATAAAATCCTTTAAAATAAGATACGAAAAATGTTTTCCAATATGAGAAGATAAGATTATAGATTTGAACGGATAACATTTCAAACTCGATAGTAAAATCTTGTCAACATGAAATGTCTAATTAATATAAAGAAAAAAGTGAATTTTCTACTAGTTAAGTTTTAGGACACCAAGTCATACTTCAAAATGGAGAACTTTTCAAAGTGGATAAAAGCTCTCCCTGTACCTGGATGATGTGGTGATCATCGGTTATTGACTTAATTCTTTGAATATTTTTTAGCAACAGCCTTAACGAATATATGGGGCTTTAATATGCATTCGCACTAGAGATTTAGGATTATATTGAAGTTATTAGTAAGTATTAGAAGCACCTCACTCACAAATTCTCAATTAAAGAATCGTTAAGATTTGATAATTTACTCAGGTTCCAAAATCCAAAATAAGAAAGCTCTGGTAATAATCAACATGAAAAGACAAGAGTACAAGAGTCGCCCAATATCAACCACCCACAGGTACTCTAATAGCAGCCACCAACAGGCAAGGAAACCATGCATGCAAAAGACAATTGTAAAGTTGAACACGCAACCTCTGAATTTATACGGTTATGAACTCAGAGCTTTGATCAGTAAACTTCAAAGATCAAATTTTCAATTTTCAATTTCCTCTTTCTTAACTCAAACACAACCATTAAAATGGACATGGACAACATATGTGTCCTCATGGTCTGCCCCCTATTGGCTAACCAGCCTAACCTTGAACAAGAACTCGCAGCCAGCTACAAAGTGTTCAAGTTGTGGGACTTTGAGGACAAGAACCAGCTCTTCGACGCTCATGGAAACTCCATCCGAGCGGTTGTTACTACCGGAAATGGTGCAGTGGATGCAAACCTAATTGAATCACTGCCTAAACTTGAGATTGTTGCAAATTATAGTGTTGGATTGGATAAGATTGATTTGGTTAAGTGTAAAGGGATGGGTGTCAGGGTTGTTCACGCTCGTGATGTGCTGACTGATGATGTAGCCGACATGGCAATCGGGTTGATATTGGGTGTGCTGAGGAGGATTTGTGAGAGTGATAGATATGTTAGAAGTGGGAGGTGGAAGAGAGGAGAGAACTGCAAGTTGACTACCAAGGCTAGTGTCTTTGTTGGTTCCTGTTTAGTTATTGAATTATGTGTAGTTATATGGAAGTTTGATTGTGTGTTGAACATTTGTACATTGGTAGATTATATGTGGTGCTAATTTTGTGTCTCGATCGATTAGAGATATGTTGCTAATAAGCTAATACGCATGCATAGGCTTAATTTTCCCTTTTTTAATAAATTTCATTTCTGCCTTCATGTCAGTTCACTGGAAAATCAGTTGGCATACTTGGGATGGGAAGAATAGGCACAGCAATTGCCAAGAGAGCAGAAGCATTCGGCTGTAATATCAGTTATCACTCCAGAACTCAGAAGCCAAACTTGAACTACAAATACTATCCAAATGTTATCGAATTGGCATCAAACTGTGAAATCCTGGTTCTTGCGTGCTCCTTAACGGAAGAAACGAGGCACATTGTGAATCGAGAGGTGATGGATGCCAAAAGGGTGTTCTGATCAACATTGGGAGAGGCCTTCTTGTTGATGAACCTGAGCTGGTGTCTGCACTAGTTGAAGGCAGGTTAGGCGGTGCTGGACTTGATGTGTTTGAACATGAACCTCAAGTCCCTGAAGAGCTTTTTGGCTTGGAAAACGTTGTGCTATTGCCTCATGCAGGAACTGACACAGTGGAAACTCGCAAGGCCATGACGGACCTTGTGATTGGAAACTTGAAGGCTCATTTTAGCGACCAGCCATTGCTTACACCAGTTGTTTGATTGACAGTTTTATATTTAAATCATTGCAGACTTGCAAAGATTATTAATCTTCTTATTGTCGGTGTATGTTCCCAGATATTAATTATGTTAATTATGTCAAGAACTTTCGAAAGTACCTGTGACATGATGTGTAATAAGAAAGTTTTATTTTGCATATTATTTGATTTGATTTGATTTTTATTTTACCATTGATTGCTGTGTTGCTAAGCTTGATTGACTTCTGAAATTGCGTTTGTCTCCTTTATAATGATTCTTTAATTTCTAAAAAAAAAATAAAAAAAAAATAAAGTCTTCTGATAATATTGTGTTGTAGTTCTACTCAAAGAAGCAAGGTTACGTATTTTACATTCTCAAGTTTTCTTCGATTAAGATTCTTTATGCTTATCTGTTCAGGTTAGTATTAGAATAATGGGTTGGATACTTTCAATTTAAATTTTCTAACTTAAATTTGAAGGTTTTATTAATGACCATTCATCTTACCTAATCTAATTTCAATTGTGGAGATTAAAAGTGTTAAAAAAAATTGTATTTAGTGACACCATCTTATCAACAATATTAACTATTGAATATACGAGACAAATAGTCATTAATTGATATCGAGATTTAAGTTAAAAAATTTGAGTTGAAATATCGCATCCCTCTTATGCATGATGCATGCTAATAAATACATAAGGATTACATTTATTTGATTGTTTAGTTTTATTTTTTTCACATGCAATAATGAAAACAAAAGTGAAATAGATCAAGAAATGACATCCAAATATCTTAATTCTAGATCTGGCCTTAAGCATTCTAATCTAAACATTAATTACCCATCTTGATTTCTCTCAAATATTATTTTTTAGTATTTAATATTATAAGATTAAGTTGCACTATGATCTGTCAAAGTGACATAATTTTTTTTTGGGGACAAGTATGCCAGCAAATTCTTAATATCATAACATCATAACCGTAATATTATAGAATTTATAATTTTTTTTAAGAAATAAATTTATGCCTATCAACTAATAGAGCGGAATTTAATATTTTTCAACAACTTGGTGAATAGAAAAGCTTAGAGTGGTCCATACACTAATCCACCACGTGCACTCTGATAGTAAGCGACAAGAAGTCAAACAAAAGCATGCAAAAACACAAGAACTATAACAAAAAAAGGTACAAGCCATGATAAGAGTGGTAATGAGTAGTGGCCTATAATTAGGGGTGGCAATTTTTGACACGACCCGTGAACACGATACGAACACGACACGAATACGTTACACGATTAATAAATGGGTCGGGTTAGTGTTGAAGGTGTTCAACACGTCAACCCGTTTAATGACACGAATAGTTAAATATATTTTGTACATTCTAAATATGTAAATTCATTCAATGATATAAATTATTACCTACTTACAATATATATATTATAAAATTGAAATTTTTATACTATAAAATAAAATAATTTATAAAATAATAAATTATGATGATTTTAATAATATTTTATACTAACAATGGTTTATATTCTAAAAATAATTTTAATTGATTTAAATATAGATAATATAATATATTATGTATAACTAAGTTAAATAATTAAGAAAATTATGCGAATTAAATATGACACGATTACGACACGTGGGTAACACGTTTAATAATTGGGTGGGTTTGGGTTTCATGTTTTGACACGAATAATTAAATGGGTCGACACGACACGACACGATTGCCACCCCTACCTATAATAATACATGTAAAGAGATGTTGATGTGAAGGGAGTTACTGAAAGATAAAAGCAAGTAGGGCCGTGGAAGATGAAGGCTAAGCAGAGAAATTGAAGAGAAGCAAATGATATAGAGCGATCGGAGAGAGAGTGAAAAAATTTTACTAGTTGATTGGTGCAAATACAACGAGAAGTAGGGCTGGTATTTATAGAAGCTCGCATCCCCTTAGCCACCCATGTCATCAAATTACAAATGTATGGTAAAGATCCGAAATGTGGCAAACTCATATCTTGATGATAAGTGGACGGTGGAGATCATCAACTTGACATCTGTTCCCCTATCTCAACTCAAACACAACCACTGACATGGACAAGGACAACATACGTATCCTCCTGGTCTTCCCTGTGTTGGCTAACCTTGAACAAGAACTTGCAACCAGCTTTTTCAAAGTGTTAAAGTTGTGGGACTTTAAGGACAAGAACCAGTTCTTCAACGCTCATGGAAACTCCATCCGGGCTGTTGTTGTTAGCGGAAGAGCTGGGGCCAATGCACATCTGATTGAAGGATTGCCTAAACTTGAGATTGTTGCAAGTCACAGTGCAGGCTTGGATAATACTGATTTGGTCAAGTGCAAAGAGAAGGGTATTAAAATACTCAAAAGTGCTCGAAGTAATTATCGAAAAAAAAACAAATGAAAGAAAAAGAAAGATTAAAATATTCTAAAGATTCTTTACCTTATATGCATGAGTATAGAGGGGCAAGTAAAGGTTCCATGCATCATATCTTAGAAACAAAATTTATACACATTTTCTCAGCCATTGGGTTAGCCCATTTCAATGCTCGAGATACAATCTAACAATTGTCATTACTAAGATACATTAATTAAACATGTTAGATTAAACTGCACTTGACCAAATATTGTATCTCTTAATTTGCACGGTATGCAATTGAAGATATTGATAAAGTAGTCCGTCTGTTAGCTCTTTTTCTTCTTCTTAGTTCACATTCTGAGTCCATTTCTGAATAATTTCATTTTCCTTTCATATTAGTTCACTGGAAAATCAGTTGGCATTATTGGGCTGGGAAGATTAGGCACCGCAGTTGCCAAGAGAGCAAAAGCATTCAGCTGCGATATCAGTTATATATCACTCCAGAACTGAGAAGCCACACTTGAAGTACAAATACTATCCAAATGTTATTGAGTTGGCATCAAACTGTGAAATCCTCGTTCTCGCGTGCTCCTTAACAGAAGAAACAAGGCACATTGTGAATCGAGAAGTCATGGAGGCGTTAGGCCAAAAGGGTGTTCTGATCAACATTGGGAGAGGCCCTCTTGTTGATGAGCCTGAGCTGGTGTCTGCACTGGTTGAAGGCAGGTTAGGTGGTGCTGGACTTGAAGTGTTCGAGCATGAGCCTAAAGTACCTGAAGAGCTTTATGGCTTGGAAAACGTTGTGCTATTGCTTCATACAGGAACTGACACAGTGGAAACTCGCCAGGCCATGACTGACCTTGCGATTGGAAACCTGAAGGCTCACTTTAACAATCAGCCATTGCTTACTCCTGTGCTTTGATTGATGGTGTTGTGTGAGTATTTTTCTCGCTGATGCATGTGCTGTTGCCATGATTCCAGAGATATTAATTATCTTAATAATTATTTCATGAACTTTCCTAACATGTGACTTGATGCTCAAACTAAATAATATTCTAAATAATTGTCAGAATAGAATGGTATCGTCGGATTCATCAGGATAAAAAGGTCTTTGTATTGCTAAATAGCGAAGTAATCATAGAAGACATATTTATTGAATTACCATCAATTCGATATATAATATGTAATCGGAAAAAAATGCCCTTCATTATTTTTCATTGTTGATCGATGATTAAATTAAGATTTCATTTACACCATATTTTTTAAGATTCATAAAATATGGAATTAATTGTTACATTGATAACTATATTAAATATGATATTTTTACATGCAATTCCTAATTACTTCAGTGTAAATTAACAATAAACTTTAATTTGACGAATTAATTATTTAATCTTATGTTATTGCATAAAGTTATTTAATAATAAATTCAAAAAATACTCTACTAGAAAAATAGTACTATAGGAGCATAGAGAGGTTATATTTAAATCATACACAGAAGTGAAATTCATTAATTAACGTGCATTTCCTTCAAACCTTAGGTAAATTTAAAATAAAGAGAGAATCCTAATCCAATAAGTAACTAGTGAATTACAGTTCTATTATACTTGATCTTTACAGCCTTAATACATTTTGATGGCAAAACCCCGATAGTAAATTCATCCTAAGGCCCCACAAAATTCCTCAAGACTCACTTTTTTTGTTTTTTGGTTTCAGGGCAAGATTGTGGTTCCTTGGCTAAGGCTGGGTGAAAAAATAGCTCGTAGGTTTGTATTTATCAAAATCTTTCCCAAAATATTCTTATATTGATGATTAATTAATCAAATTAGAAAAATAAAAAATTATTAAGAATTACATTAAATTCATTAGGGCAAATATGATAAAATTATACATTTGAATAAAATCCTTTAATATAAGATATGAAAAATCTTTCCCAATAAGAGAAGATACGATTATAGATTTGAATGGATAACATTTCAAACTTGATAGTAAAATCTTGTCAACATGAAATGTCTCATTAATATAAAGAAAAAAGAGAATTTTCTACTAATGAAGTTTTAGGACATCAAGTCATACTTCAAAGTGGAGAATTTTTCAAAGTGGATAAAAGCTCTCTATCTACCTGGATGATGTGGTGATCATCGGTTTATTAACTTAATTCTATGAATTTTTTTTAGCAACAGCCTTAACGAATATAGAGGGCTTTAATATGCATTCGCACGAGAGATTTAGGATTATATTGAAGTTATTAGTTAAGTATTAGAAGCATCTCACTCACAAATTCTCAATTAAAGAATTGTTAAGATTTGATAATTTACTCAGGTTCCAAAATCCAAATTAAATAAGAATGCTCTGGTAATAGTCAACATGAAAAGTCAAGAGTATAAGAGTCGCCCAATATCAACCACCCACAGGTAATCTAATAGCAGCCGCCAAGAGGCAAGGAAACCATGCATGCAAAAGACAATTGCAAAGTAGAACACGCAACCTCTGATTTATACGGTTATGAACTCAGAGCTTTGATCAGTAAACTTCAAAGATCAAATTTTCATTTTTCAATTCCCTCTTTCTCAACTCAAACACAACCATTAAAATGGGCATGGATAACATATGTGTCCTCATGGTCTGCCCCCTATTGGCTAACCAGCCTAACCTTGAACAAGAACTCGCAGCCAGCTACAAAGTGTTCAAGTTGTGGGACTTTGAGGACAAGAAGCAGTTCTTCAACGCTCATGGAAACTCCATCCGAGCGGTTGTTACTACCGGAAATGGTGCGGTGGATGCAAACCTAATTGAATCACTGCCTAAACTTGAGATTGTTGCAAATTATAGTGTTGGATTGGATAAGATTGATTTGGTTAAGTGTAAACAGATGGGTGTCAGGGTTGTTCACGTTCGTGATGTGCTGACTGATGATGTAGCCGACATGGCAATCGGGTTGATATTGGGTGTGCTGAGGAGGATTTGTGAGAGTGATAGATATGTTAGAAGTGGGAGGTGGAAGAGAGGAGAGAACTGCAAGTTGACTACCAAGGCTAGTGTCTTTGTTGGTTCCTGTTCAGTTATTGAATTATGTGTAATTATATGGAAGTTTGATTGTGTGTTGAACATTTGTACATTGGTAGATTATATGTGGTGCTAATTTTGTGTCTCGATCGATTAGAGATATGTTGCTAATAAGCTAATACGCATGCATAGGCTTAATTTTCCCTTTTTTAATAAATTTCATTTCTGCCTTCATGTCAGTTCACTGGAAAATCAGTTGGCATACTTGGGATGGGAAGAATAGGCACAGCAATTGCCAAGAGAGCAAAAGCATTCGGCTGTAATATCAGTTATCACTCCAGAACTCAGAAGCCAAACTTGAACTACAAATACTATCCAAATGTTATCGAATTGGCATCAAACTGTGAAATCCTGGTTCTTGCGTGTTCCTTAACGGAAGAAACGAGGCACATTGTGAATCGAGAAGTGATGGATGCATTAGGCCAAAAGGGTGTTCTGATCAACATTGGGAGAGGCCTTCTTGTTGATGAACCTGAGCTGGTGTCTGCACTAGTTGAAGGCAGGTTAGGCGGTGCTGGACTTGATGTGTTTGAACATGAACCTCAAGTCCCTGAAGAGCTTTTTGGCTTGGAAAACGTTGTGCTATTGCCTCATGCAGGAACTGACACAGTGGAAACTCGCAAGGCCATGACTGACCTTGTGATTGGAAACTTGAAGGCTCATTTTAGCGACCAGCCATTGCTTACACCAGTTGTTTGATCGATGTATGTTCCCAGATATTAATTATATATGTTAATTATGTCAAGAACTTTCGAAAGTACCTGTGACATGATGTGTAATAAGAGAGTTTTATTTTGTATATTATTTGATTTGATTTTTATTTTACCATTGATTGCTGTGTTGCTTAGTTTGATTGAATTCTGAAATTGTGTTTGTCTCCTAATTTATAATGATTCTTTAATTCTAAAAAAAGAAAAAAAAAAGAAAAGTCTTCTGATAATATTGTGTTGTAGTTCTACTCAAAGAAGCAAGGTTACGTATTTTACATTCTCAAGTTTTCTTTGATTAAGATTTTTTGTTCTTATCTTTTAACGTTAGTGTTAGAATAATGGGTTGGGATACTTTCAATTTAAATTTTTTAACTTAAATTTAAAGATTTAATTAATGACCATTCATCTCACTTAATTCAATTTCAATTGTTGAGATTAAAAGTGTTAAAAAAATTATATTTAGTGATGCCAGCTCATCAACTATCTCAACTATAAAGATACGAGACAAATAGTCATTAATTGATATCGAGATTTAAATTAAAAAAATTTTAATTGAAATATCCCATCCCTATGATGCATGCTAATTAATACATAATGATTCTATTTATGAGATTGTTTAGTTTTATTTTTTTCACATGCAATGACGAAAACAAAAGTAAAATAGATCAAGAAATGACATCCAAATATCTTAATTCTAGATCTGGCCTTAAGCCTTCTAATCTAAACATTAATTATACAGATCTTGATTCTCTCAAATATTATCCCTTAGTATTTAATATTATAAGATTAAATAGCACTATGATCTGTCAAAGTGACATTTTTTTTTTTAATTTTTGGGACAAGTATGCCAGCAAATTCCTAATATCAAAACCATAATGTAGGACTTATAATTTACATACATGTTAAGATCTATAACCTCTCTATAATATAATATAGCAGTTTATATAGTAAAATCCTATTGGAGATGTAACTTTCCTTTTTTTTTTTTGTTTTTTAACTCCTTTAGTGAATTTTTTCCACGTACATTGCCATACAATATTATAGAGTTCTGGTTGCATGTAAGTTTTAAGTTTAGCACTATTGATATCTAATAAGGAATGCAATCAATTAAGCAAAAAGTGGTTATGATGACAACAAAGCAACGGTAAAATATTAGGGCAATTTTTTTTTTTTAACTTCATTATGGTTTTGCAAAACTAATTAGTCATCAATAGTTTCGATAAACGGCAAGAGACTCCCCTACGGTGACTTTACATCATAAAATTAACAAATTTTGGACAAAATAATATAATTAAACTCATTCTAATAATTTTATATTTTTAAAAATTTTTCCTTGATATCTTTTCACTTGAAAATCAGTTGGCATTATTAGGCTGCGAAGGGAAGGATTGGCATGACCTTGTTGTTGGAAACTTGAAGGCTCACTTTTGCTACAAGACATGCGTACTCCCGTTGTTTGATTGATGGTGTTATGCGAATGTGGGTGAATAAAATGATTTGTTGCAAACTTGAAACTAAGTTTAATCTTCCATTTGGTGATGCATGTTAGCCATGATTGAGAGATCTTAATTATCTTTGATTATGTCAACAAATATGTCTCTTGGATTTTTCCTCATCGAATCTGTCGAATTTTCATGGATTTTGTTATATGTGAATTTTTCAATAATATGTTTTTGCACCAACAACATTTTTCGTTTTACTCGAGCAAAAAATCCGATTAAGAGAGAATCTAATTCTATACATTATTGGATACTTCATATATGATATTAAATCATTATGTATAAAATAACATTTAAAAAACACAAAAAATTTAAAAATTTTGAAAAATAAATAAATTAAACACATCCTCGGTCAAAGAAAACAAATTAAAATAAAGCAAAACAAGACACTACATTTGGTTTCCTTCCTGTTTTGGTGGTGCTCATGTGGATGAACCTGAGATAGCTAGTCTGTTCACTATTCGAAGGCCGTTCAGATGGGGCTGGTCCAGTTACTGGAGGGAGAGTATTTTGAGGGGAAAAAAATTATATGGTAAAAATTATTAATAATTTGGGAAAAATAATGTCTATATGAAATATTATTAATTTTTTTTCAATATATTTCCTTATTCTCCAGTCTAGTTGTTGTCACAGAATTTATAAATGGAATATGCTAACTTTGTATTTTTTGGCTTATGCCTTATATAATGTTATAATTAATTTTAAGATATAAAGTGTAGATATATTTTGGAAATTACTAAGTGAATTTAACTAATACTAGAAACTTAACATTCATAAATTATGATTCATACAAAAATATTTATTATAATAATCACGAGTATTAAAGATTCATATATATTCATAACTTTTCTAGTTAAGCTTTGGGATTGTTTCAACTTTCAACGTGTTAGATGACTTAGACTCGCTGTGTCTCAACCAAGATTTTGGGAAAAAATGAAATCTATAAAAGATGATTAAATTATATCTTGTAAACTTATTTTAAAAGAGAATTTCTTATTTTAGCCCACCCAAATTTTAGGGCTAAAAAAAGGTTTAGCGTAAAAAGTTATAAATCTTACACCACATTTAGAAGAAAATTTCCTTAAAAATCTTTTTCTTTTTTATTAGTTTACTATAAATGTTAATCACTAAATCTTATATTGCCAAATAAAGAAGTTTTCCAATATTATCTCTTTTGTTTTAAATTTTAAATTTAAGATTTAAGATTTTTTTTCATTTATTTTCCTTTGCTAGCAAAGAAATATATAGAATATCTAAATAAAGAATAAATAAATATAAATTGTTACCTTACACATTCCATGTATACATGCATGCATTTTTTTTTCATACTAAAAATTAACCATAAACTAAGCACTAGTTTTAAAAAAAAATATTAGTCCATCTAAAGAATTTTTTTTTTTTCTTGGGTTACACCACTGCATCTGCATATGCGCGAACTTGAAAGAAAATTTATTTAAGCAAGTCATTTTCTACTTCAGTTGTTCAAATATTGTTGGATGAAGATGTAATTTCAAGATCAGTAATGGGGGGGTTCATCTTGTTTCCGGTTATGTTGTGTTTATATATATATGACCAAGTTGTACTAGGTATCATATAATTTGACGAGTTATGAATTCATTAAATAAGAAATTCTCATCTCATTTAATAAAAAATATTTATTTTATTTTTTATTTTTACTCATCGAATAAATTTATACCACTTTTAATTACATGAGTTAACTTAGTTGTGTATATAATATCCAAAAATAAATGTGAATATGATTCTTCAAATATTATCTAAAATAATAAATTACCATTGATCTTTAAATTATACAGAATCCAAATCCCAGATTACGAATTAAAGAAATGTCCATTTGGTGAAAAGAAAAGCTTGGAGTGGTCATCCACGCATTTGCCACATATATACTCTAATAATAGGCGATGATCAGCCACAGACTCTATTAATAGGCAACGAGACATGCAAAATTAGCATGCAAACAACAAATTAAACAATAGACTCCACCTCTTCCACTGTTATATGAACTCAACTTAGCTTAGATCAATTAACTTCAACGATTTGAAAGTTTTAATCTTGAGTTTCCCCTCTCTCAACTCAAATACAATCATTGACATGGACAAGGACAACGTATGTATCCTCCTGGTCTGCCCCATATTGGCTGACATTGAACAAGAACTTGCAACCAGCTTCAAAGTGTTCAAGTTATGGGACTTTGAGGACAAGAACAAGTTCTTCAACGCTCATGGAAACTCCATCCGGGCTGTTGTTGCTACCGGAAGAGCTGGGGCGGATGCACAGCTGATTGAAGCATTGCCTAAACTTGAGATTGTTGCAAGTTACAGTGTAGGATTGGATAAGGTTGATTTGGTCAAGTGCAAAGAGAAGGGTATTAGAGTTACGAACACTCCTGATGTTTTGACTGATGATGTAGCAGACCTGGCAATCGGGTTGATATTGAGTGTGCTGAGGAGGATTTGTGAGAGTGATAGATTTGTTGGAAGTGGGAAGTGGAAGAAGGGGCAACATAATTTGACTACTAAGGTATGTGCCTTTCTTGATTCCTGTTAAGTTGTTGAATTTATATGTTTAAGTGAATTTTGATTGCGTGTTTTTTATATACATTGTTAGAATTACGGTGCTTTTGTGTTTTGTGCTTGAACGGATTGATAATAGTTACTTCGTGTTGCTTGTTTGCTGATGAAATTTAAGCTTGATATTCCTTTGTCACATTTATATTCTAAACAAACGAGAAATTGATATTTGGGTATTGACTTAAGGGAAATTGATTGTTGGAGCATCTCCTGAGGTTCTTCCAGATTTATCAACACTTGGAAGAACTATAAGCTGCAGGGTATCTTGCTTTTTTGTTTATTGATTTTGAGCACTTTTGCCTGATGATATAGCTTGGAACAGTTTGATTAATTTCTGAACTCACTTCTTATTTACGTGTTTGTAATTAATTATAGTTGCACAATTTCCATCCATTACTTGGTATGTACAATATGACAGTAATAAAGTATTCCATCAATCACCTCTCTTTCTTCTTATTTATTCTGAATTCTTTTAACAAATTTCATTTTCCTTAAAACCTCAGTTCACGGGAAAATCTGTTGGGCTTATTGGGATGGGAAGAATAGGCACAGCAATTGCCAAGAGGGCTGAAGCATTTGGCTGCAATATCAGCTATCACTCCAGAACTAAGAAGCCAAACTTGAACTACAAATACTATCCAAATGTTATTGAATTGGCATCAAACTGTGAAATCCTGGTTCTCGCGTGCTCCTTAACAGGAGAAACAAGGCACATTGTGAATCGAGAAGTCATGGATGCATTAGGCCAAAAGGGTGTTCTGATCAACATTGGGAGAGGCCTTCTTGTTGATGAACCTGAGCTGGTGTCTGCACTAGTTGAAGGCAGGTTAGGTGGTGCTGGGCTTGATGTTTTCGAAAACGAGCCTGAAGTAGCTGAAAAGCTTTTCGGCCTGGAAAATGTTGTGCTGTCGCCTCACGTAGGAGATGCGACTGTGGAAACTCGCAAGGCCATGGCTGACCTTGTGATTGGAAACCTGAAGGCTCACTTTGGTAACCAGCCATTGCTTACTCCTGTGGTTTGATTGATGGCATTAAATGGATAAATGATTAGTTGCAAACATGTAAAGCTTAATCATTCTCATTGTTGATGTATGTAGCCAATCCACAGGAGATATTGATTATCTTAAATATTATGTCAACATAAACTTTTATTACATGTGACTTGATTCAAAAATATTCTTGATCTAAATATTCAATATAGTTGTTAAGATTTAAAGGAAAAAAAAAAGAAGAATTGATCACATGTCTATCCATGCATAAATTTACAACATTTTCCATCGATCCATATGTCCTTTTCTGAAGCATATTCAAATAAAAGAAATGTACATGGTGATGTTGAAAATAAAAAGCAAGGACTAGGAGTGGCCCAACAATTAACAAACTCACCCACGTGTAATCTAATAGGAGGCACCAACGAGGTAAGAAAGCCATGCAAAGGACAACAAAACAACACAAAAACTCAAAACTCTTCCACCGTTATGATATATGAACTCAAGCTTAGATCAATTTTACAATTAACTTCGTAGTTCAAAGTTGCAATCTTCAGTTTACCCTCTCAGTTCAAACACAACAGTACTTAAAATGGACAAGGACAACATAAACGTCCTCATGGTCTGCCCTTTATCGGCCTATCTTGAACAAGAACTCGAAACCATTTTCAAAGTGTTCAAGTTATGGGACTTTGAGGACAAGAACCACTTCTTGAACACTCATGGAAACTCCATCCAAGCTGTTGTTGGCAGCGGCAAAGCTGGGGCGGATGCACACCTAATTGAATCATTGCCAAAGCTTGAGATTGTTGCAAGTTATAGCGTGGGATTGGATAAGATTGATTTGGTCAAGTGTAAAGAGAAGGGTGTTAGAGTTACTAACACTCCTGATGTGTTGACTGATGATGTAGCAGACTTGGCAATTGGATTGATATTGGGTGTGCTGAGGAGGATCTGTGAGAGTGATGGGTACGTCAGAAGTGGGAAGTGGAAGCAGGGAGACTATAAGTTGACTAATAAGGTTTGTGCCTTTTTTGGTCCGTCTGTTTGTTATGTATAATTGAGATTTGATTTTGCGTTGAAGATGTCATATTAATTGGTCGCAACTATGGTGCTTTTGGGTATTGTGCTTGTTTGTTCCAGGAGCTTTGAGTTTATATCATAAGTTAATTTGCCTAATTGAATAGAGCTATTGATTTGTAACCCTCAAGATTCAAGTTGGGTTGGTCAAATCAAGCTAAGCCAAAACCTGAACCAATAATGATTACTTCAACCTTCTAGGCTGATGAAACCTAACCTTGATAATCTTTTATCAAATATATATTCATAACAAATCTAAAATTATAATTTGGGTATTGACTTCCTGATCTTGATTGTTGGAGCATCTCCTCTTAGGTCTTTTTAGAGTCAGGAGCACTTTCCCTTATGAACCCTTTGGAAGAACTAGTGTTTTTAAGTTGCAGGGTGACTCTTGCTTCTTGCTGTATTGATTTTGAGTTTGCCTTTGTGATACTCTTAAAGATTGGTCATATATAGCTTGATGAACCTGAGCTGGTGTCTGCACTAGTTGAAGGCAGGTTAGGTGGTGCTGGACTTGATGTGTTTGAACATGAGCCTCAAATCCCTGAAGTGCTTTTTGGCTTGGAAAATGTTGTGCTATTGCCTCATTTAGGAAGTGCCACAGCGGAAACTCGCAAGGCCATGGCCGACCTTGTGATTGGAAACTTGAAGGCTCACTTTAGCAACCAGCCATTGCTTACTCCTGTGGTTTGACTAATGGGGAATGTTTGTCAATAAATTATTTGCTGCAAACTTGCAAAATCTTACATTTTCATGTTTTCATGATTCAAATAGGATCTTAGCTGTTTTGATCATGTATCAAGAGATTTATTAAGTTGGGATTATTTTGGATCCTTTTCCAGAGATTTTTTCTAGAAATTTTGGTATCTTCGATGGGCCTTGCCCTTTGTTTCCAACCTTTGCCAAATGTTACGTGCATGTATATGTTTTGACACCTAGTTAGCAGGTGTCACATATTACTGTTACACCCAGCAAGAAAGACTCCACCTTTTCACGGTTATATGAACTCAACTCAGCCTAGATCAATTAACTAAATTATTTCAAGGTTTCAAACTCTGTTTCCGTTCTTTCAACTCAAATACAATCGTTGACATGGACAAGAACATATGTATTCTCCTGGTCTGCCCCATATTGGCCGAAATTGAACAGGAACTTGCAACCAGCTTCAAAGTGTTCAAGTTATGGGATTTTGAAGACATGAACCAGTTCTTCAACACTCATGGAAACTTCATCCGGGCTGTTGTTGCTACCGGAAGAGCTGGGGCGGATGCACAGCTGATTGAAGCATTGCCTAAACTTGAGATTGTTGCAAGTTACAGTGTAGGAGTGGATAAGATTGATTTGGTCAAGTGCAAAGAGAAGGGTATTAGAGTTACGAACACTCCTGATGTTTTGACTGATGATGTAGCAGACCTGGCAATCGGGTTGATATTGAGTGTGCTGAGGAGGATTTGCGAGAGTGACAGATATGTTAGAAGTGGGAAGTGGAAGAAAGCACAATTTAAGTTGACTACTCAGGTTTTGTGCCTTTCTCGTTTCCTGTTTAAGTTATTGAATTGTCCACAATGAATTTTGATTGTCTGTTGAAATTTTATATTAATGGGTAGAACTAAGGTGCTTTTGTGTATTGTGCTTGCTAGATTAGAGATTTATTGAGCACTTTTTTGTCGATGCCAATAAGAGAAGTTACATAAGGCTAACTATATGTAAACTAACTGAAAATTGATTGTCAGCAACAAACTTCAACTTGAGTTGGTCAATCAAGCTAAGCCAAGGCTTGTACTTTTGCTAGTGAAACTTAGCCTTGATATTCATTTGCCACAAACGTATGCAAAACAAACAGGAAATTAGATTTTGGTATTGAACCTAGGGAATTGATTGTTTATAATTAATTCCCAAACCTAAATCTCATTAATTTTTGTGTTTGTTATTATCTATAATTTCAAAATTTGCCTCTCTTAATATTTACACCATGCATTTAGATGATATATATTGCTAAGGTATTCCATCTATCACCTCTCTTTTCTCATTAATTTATTCTGTGTTCTTTCCCTTTCTTAGTAAGTGATCTATCCTTGAAATCAGTTCACTGGAAAATCAGTTGGGTTAATTGGGATGGGAAGAATAGGCTCAGCAATTGCCAATAGAGCAGAAGCATTTAACTGCAACATCAGTTACCACTCCAGAAGTGAGAAGCCAAACTTGAACTACAAATACTATCCAAATGTTATTAAGTTGGCATCAAACTGTGAAATCCTTGTTCTCGCATGCTCCTTGACAGAAGAAACAAGGCACATTGTGAATCGAGAAGTCATGGATGCATTAGGCGAAAAGGGTGTCCTGATCAACATTGGGAGAGGGCTTCTTGTTGATGAAACTGAGCTAGTGTCTGCACTAGTTGAAGGCAGGTTATGTGGCGCTGGACTTGATGTTTTTGAACATGAGCCTCAAGTCCCTGAAGAGCTTTTTGACCTGGAAAATGTTGTGCTGTCGCCCCATGTAGGAGATGCCACAGCGGAAACTCGCAAGGCTATGGCTGACCTTGTGTTTGGAAATCTGAAGGCTCACTTTAGCAAACAGCCATTGCTTACTCCTGTGGTTTAATCTGTGTTATGTGGATGTTATGAATAAATTTTATCTTTTTTTTAATGGATGTTGCCATGATCTAAGAGACCTTAATTTAATGCACGCGGGTTGTAATTTAAATTTTGTTGAGTTTTTATCGATATTTAGATTATTATATTTTTTTCTTTTTAATATATTTTTATCACCAATTGTTACGAATCATTTTGGATTATAAAAAAATCAGATAAAGAGAGAATCTAATCCTATAATCAAGTAGTTAAATTGTAAAACAAAATATATGAAATTAAATATTAAAAATACCCAAATAGTTATCAAAATTTAAAAAATAAATGAAACACATTTAACCTTTTAGTTTAGGTGAAAGAAAAGAAATTTATTAGTATTGTTGTTATTTATTTCAATTTTAACACTCAAAACGGCGTTGTTTCCTCTAACAACACCCTCAACTCAACCTCGTAGAATCCTAGACATGAAAAATCCCGTTAACACAAGCATGTTTGATGCGTTATATAACATTATACAAGTATGTTTGATGCGTTGTATAATATTATATAGGATAGTATAAATTTATTTGGATTGGATTGGATTAAATAGTATAAAATAAAATTAGATAAAACATAATACTATACTATGTTTGATAGAATATTGTTGTATTAGATAAAACCAAAAAAAATTATACGTGAAACATTTAATTTAAATATAAAATAAATTTAAATAATAATTAAAATTATTTTTAAAATAAAAATTTAATTATTAAATTTTTTATTTAAATAATTAATTTTTATTTAAATATTTAATAAACTATTTATTAATTATATAAATATATAAATATTTAATTGATATAATTATTTTTATATTTATTAGTAAAAATTGAGACAAAAATAAATTTATACGATATAATATTATGGATAAACTTAATATAAAAATGCTTTAATTTTTATATAAATATTATCGTCATAATACCTGTTATAATATTATTATAGTATCGTGTTATACAAACACGCCCCAGTTTCGGAAAACAAAAAACAAAACAAAACACTTTCAGATTCCTTCCTCTTCATCTCTCCACCAACAATGGAGAAAGTAGGTGTCCTGATGACCACTCCAATGTTTACATACCTCGAGCAAGAACTTTCCTCCCGTTTCACTCTCTTCAAGCTCTGGACTCAATCTTCCAAACCCAGCTTCTTCCATGCCAACTCAAGTTCCATCAAAGCAGTGGTGGGCGACACAAAATGCGGGGCGGATGCAGAACTGATAGACACTCTGCCGAACCTGGAGATTGTGGCTAGTTTCAGTGTGGGGTTGGACAAGATTGACCTGGAGAAGTGCAGAGAAAAGGGTGTTAGAGTCACCAACACTCCTGATGTTCTGACTGATGACGTGGCAGACCTGGCAATTGGGTTGGTCTTGGCGGTTCTCCGAAGGGTTTGTGTTGGTGATGCATTTGTGAAATCTGGGAAGTGGAAAAGTGGAGACCTTGCGTTGAGTTCGAAGGTTTGTGATGTGGGTTGTTTATGTTTTGATTTATTTTTATTTTTTTATTTATTTATTTTTGTCTTTGTTGATGATTTTGGATTAATGGATTTGAATTGTTGTTGATTTTGTTTGATTTTATAGTTATTTTATATTAGCTTAAATTTCTGTGATAAAGTCTTCTTAAATCTCCTTGCTTGCATTTATCTGTGTGTTGTCAGTAGGGTAGAAATTTCTGTGTTGGAATAACTGGATTTTCAAGTAATTAGTCACTTTCTTATCATTCTATTCGCTTAATTTAGCAAATCTAACTATTTGTTTTGGTAGTTTTTTATCTTTTTATTTATTTTGATTTTATAAATTGGTCTTAAGAATCACATTATTTGACAAGCTTAGTAATGTTAGTAGTGTCAAGGATGCACATAGGCATAGATCATAACTGAAATGGAGGATGAGATGTTAATTTGTATAATAATAAGTTGAGTTAAGATAGGTTCAGTTGAGTGACTCGTTGAAAATTTATGGTTGGTGACTAGTTGAAATGTCATGGTAGTGCTTTGTTGGGGTGATTTTCGAATTGATGGATTAGCAACAGAGCAGCGGCTCTCTCTTTGTATAGTCTATTTTTGTATCAAACATGTTACCTAACCGTATGTATGTCGGGTGTGTATGAAATATCAGTGAGAAATTGTGCTAGATTGTCATGTAATTGTTGTCATCACAAACACAAACGTATATGTAGTCTATGATTCTATTTGTTTCTTTGAATTTTTTATATGAAGTTCTTTCATTGTTAGCATAACTCCAAACTGGGTGTATAAGAAAACCTTATGTGCCTTAGTTTTGTTAATAATTATTCCTGTGAAAACAAAGAATAAATGGGAACTGTAAAGCTATACACCTCATTTATATATGTATCTGAAGGAATGATGTCAAGAGAAGAGAGCATGTTGATATTACCTGGATTCTTAATGTTTTCTTCAATGTTAATTTGGATTTGCTTTTTGTTTCTTTTAGTGCTTCCATCTTGTTTCTGCATATATTTTTCATTTTTAATTACGTCTTTTCCTCTTTCAGTTCAGTGGTAAATCTGTTGGGATTGTTGGGTTGGGCAGGATTGGATCAGCAATTGCAAAGAGAGCTGAAGCTTTTGGCTGCCCAATTAGTTACCACTCCAGATCTCAGAAAACGCATACAAATCACAAATACTACTCAAATATTATTGATTTGGCCACCAATTGTCAAATACTTATTGTGGCCTGTGCATTGACAGAAGAAACTCACCACATTGTCAATCGCAAAGTCATTGATGCTTTAGGTCCGAGGGGCATACTCATCAACATTGGGCGTGGTGCACACATAGATGAACCTGAGCTAGTTTCTGCATTGCTCGAAGGCCGATTGGCTGGAGCTGGGCTTGATGTTTATGAAAATGAGCCTGAGGTTCCTGAAGAATTGTTTGGACTTGATAATGTAGTCCTCTTGCCACATGTGGGAAGTGACACTGAGGAAACCGGTAAGGCAATGGCAGACCTCGTTGTAAGAAACTTGGAGGCTCACTTTAGGAACGAGCCTTTGTTGACTCCAGTTATATGATTGTGTTGGAAGGTGTCCAAGCAGGGAGTATTGAGCCTGAGTATTGATCTACTTTAATTTAAGAGAGCGCTATTTTGCTAACCATATAGAAGTCACAGGAACATTAACATTTTCATCAGTTTCTTCTAACCATTCTTTTGTCTGGAAAGTTTATTCATGCTAGCAATAGCTGCTTGTTAGCCTTTTATTTTTCTAATGCTAGCTTGAGTTAATGAACCTTCACAAATGACAAATTCATTCAACTTTTGGACATGGAATGTGCTTTGCCTGGTCAGTTGGCACCGATGATTGGATAAAAATTTTGATTGCTGTTAGTGTAACATTGTGTTACCACCAAGCCTTTAGAATGCGGTTAATTTGGCTTGCAGTTTCTTGCAACAAAATTATTGACATTTATTTGTGGTAAATATTTATATTGCAACATGCATTGTGCTTGATTGAGTAAGTAGGGTATTACACCAATGTTTCAAAGCCCGGAACTTGACTCCACGGAAAAGTAGTTTGCTTTCAAGATTAACCTTTTTTATTTGCTTAATTTTGTTTATTCAGATCCTCAATTGTCTTTATTAATCTCCTAGCTTCATGGTTACATGATTTGTTAGACTTGCTTGACATTGGTGATCAGTGATGAAGCTTGCTTTGAATGCCTCTGTTAAATGATAACACAAATTAACAGGGGAATTCTTAAGGACATTTCTTCAACCTGGAATATAACATTTGTAACATGGATGCTAGAATCGTAACCTTTAGAATTTATATATGATACTTTAAGTCCACAATTAACGTGACAAGCAAGATTCCTTATGTTACAAATTTTACGTTCCACATTAGCAAAAAAAATAAAATAAAATAAAACCCTCATACTTGCAGACCCATCTGCATAATACTTGGACCCAAATAATGGTGATGCGAAAAGTGAACCCAATTTGAATGACATGACAGTGCAAGGGAGAAGACATCTTTGACAAATGCTTGCTTGACATATGTACAAAAGGTATCGCTATCAGCGTTCTTGTTGCACATTTCTTAAGAAATTTGTTGTTGTGAGAGGGTTTCCGCAAATCATAGCCACATATTGAACTCTTAACAACTCTTCCAATGTACTGTTTGAAATGTCAATATCATCGAATGCTTACAAGTTATTCTACATTATGCTTTTGTTTTTTATCATTCTCTTAACAAAATGAATCCATTGAATGAAGATAATGTGAATGAGAATGTTAGTAGAAAACGGAAGAACAAGACAACTAGGCCATATAAGAGTCATATGAAGGGTAATAGAAAATGGAAGAAAAGGACAACTAGGCCATCACATTCATCTTTTGCAAAATGGAAAAACTGGCCATGCCCATTAAGGCATTACAAAACTCTGTTAAAGTCACTTAAGAAAATCCAAAAGGCCCATGTGACTCATCTCTATGTGTGTCCCTCTGGTATCTATTGCCTTATCTTCTCAATGTCGACTGCCCCATTTCATGCACATATCCAACAACTCATTCACAATTACAGTCATATCCTATAATTCTTTCAAAAAGACAGAAAAATGGCAAAGAATAAGAAACTATACTGCAATTCTTAAACTCAATTTTCTGCCTTTCTCCTCAACTTCTCCTTACAATTAACATGAACATAGTCTTGATATTAATGAGTTAGGGAGAAGAAGATCCTTTGAAGATGAGGAACTTGAGAGTCTCCAATGTAAAATAGATGAAAGTCCCTTTTGAATGAGTGAAAAAGCACCCAAACTTTGAACCCACCACACATTGCCATCCACCTCCATATCTCTTGTCAAACTCCTGCCAAATTTCATATCCAGAAAAGATTAACCAAAAATTATTAGAAAACTTTTTCCTTCCCCATTGAGTGTAGAAAAATAAACTTTCAGTCCATCCAGACATGAAAACAAAAAAAACAAAAACAACCCACATGCTTCATGTTACATGAAATCAAATGACATACATACCAAGTAATGCTAACTTCACGAGCAACACATAAAATTCTTTTTCTTTTCCATATTTCTGAATGTTAAAGACATGATTGACAGAGAAACAGAAAGCGGGTACCTTTTTGATATGGGCAGCAATAGATTTGCAATCAGAGACATCATAAAGATCCAGAGCCTGAGAAGCAGAAGTCATGGCATGGATCTGCATCTTCATTGGCATATCAGTATCTTCAATCAAGGCTTTGCCTTCCAACATCTTCTCTTCTCCTCCCAAAGGACAGGACAAAACCCCAGTTAGAAAATGAAAAATGAGCTACCTAATGTTGCTCTTATCTTCAAAACTCAAAAGAGCTTCTCTAAATCTCTGTGCCTTCCAAGTGTTAGGAACAAATGTAGAAAAAGCAAAGACTTTAAATGGACAACACCCCCAAAATCCTCTCTCTCTTCCAAATGTGAAGGAGTGAGTCAATCAAAATTATACAATATTAGGCTGGCACTTTCTCCAACTTTTCTTGACCTTTTCAATTTAATATTATATTTACATAATATCATAACTTTCTCACTCTTGTCCTCTGTTTATGGATAAAGATGGTAAACAGAACAGATAAAATTAAGCTGACGAGACTCCAAATAAGTTAAGCCTAAATTGTATTATACTAAATATGAAGAGTCTTTTTTATTTCTCCACGTTATCTCCTTCTTTTTGGATTTCTTAAAAAAACTTGTTGAATTACTAAATTAATTATTGTGCTAATATGAACTAATTGATTAGAACCTGCCAAATCATTGATAAGATCATACACAGATTATTAAAGATTTGTCAGAACAGTGTTAATTTTTAGGCAATAATAGTTTTAATCTTTAACCTTTGATTTCTTAACAAACATGCATGTGATGAAGCTATTGGACCAAAATGGATAATGGAGCAGAATTCATCTCATTATTTTTTGCCAAAAGTTGCGACTTGCAAATGCAAGCATAACATGGAAATAAATAAAATATAAACAGAAGTCAGAAAAATAATCCCACCCATGTGCCTAAAAATAGACAATTTTTTTGTTTACCGTCCCCACGGATAAGTGCAGCGAACCCATCAGAGGTGGAGCCACATAAGATCTAGTGGTGGTGATCCACATTCAATTTATAAATTAATATATATACACTGAAATCTAAAAAAAGATGCCTTAATTACCATCTTATAAATACGAAAATTTGTTTTTCTTTATCAAATTCAATATCATTACAATAAATTCTTCATTTAGCCCATAATACCAAATTAATTTATATTTTTCTCTATTTAGCTAAATAAAATTAAAGTTTTTGTTTTAGATAGATCCTTTGTTTGATATTTTGTTTTGGGTTTAACGTTACATCATTGGATGATATTTTATTTCACTATTTATTGATTTATCCTGGATGGCATCCATCCAAGCAAGTTTATATCTTAATAAAAATATCTCATAGTTTAAAGATATTTGTTTTCGGACAAAATATCAATGAGATGCCTTGAAAATGATATGAATTCTAGTAGTCCCCTTATCTGAAATGAGGAATAATATACAAGATAAAGACATAAAAGAGTCAAAAAGCACATCACACCTCACGCAATAATCAGCCCCAATGCCTACTCAATGTGGTACTGGAGCTGCTTTAATAAGCCGAACTTACGGTCTCGTTGCAACGTAAACATCAAAATCCCCCTTAAAGTTTTATAGAATGATCCTTTTCTCCAGTTTTACAGTGTTATTCTTTTCTACTGAAAGTTTAAAAATGTGCACAAACGTCACCTATATTCTCGTTTTGCCTTTTTGTTTCGGCTCTTAACACTATGCATTCAGGGTTAAAACAGAAGCTTCAAAAGGGAAGTAATCATAATTTTATAAAACCTTAAGGGTAAATTGGTATTTTATGAAATATTAGGTTTGATAAATGTCCATTATCCATAATTTTAAGATAGCACTAAAGATGGGATGATACATACTTTGAGAATGTATGCAAGAATATCCATTCAAAATTATACTCTCAATTCTTATAAAATTGATATGCAACCTTTTCGTCCCCTGGGGGTCAATATATCTTTAATTATACTCAGCTATCTCTAAAATTAGATTATGAAGGCTTGAAATTCATAAATTTAACGGGGGATTAAAAGAAAAAGAGCTGAAGGAGGTCCTTGTTATTTTGTAAAACTTTGCGGAGATTGGATAATTAGCCATTTAATTAGCATCTCCATTCATTACACCCACCTTATAATAACCAGTTAAGTTTATAACACAACCCAACGTCTTTTTTTCTTTTTTCTTTTTTTTCAATTTCGGTAATGGTTTCATATTATAAATCAAAAGAATAATGGGATATTTAGGATTCTTCCGTTCATGATGTAAAGAGTTTCTCTTAGACTGGGATTCCTAATTTATTTAATTTAATTTTCTTAATTAATTAATCAACTCATTCACAAATCTTAATTAGTAGGATTGTTAATTTCTTTAAACGCCCATTATTTGCAAATCTTCCTTGAGGAGCTCACTTGCACTATGAGGCTTGATTCTTTGAAAAAGCCAAGTCTAGATAGAGTTTATTTAAATGAAAATATGGTAAAAAAACTTGCTGCAGACGATCAGCTGACCTGACTAGATGTCCAGGTTAGAAAATGTTAAAGTTAAGCTTTGTCAACTGAAGGTCTACAATTTGGTTTGACACATTCAAAAATAGGATTATCTCCCAAATATAGGAGTGTCGAAGTAATAAATCCGGTAAAACCGGAGTCGATCTACAAGGAAGAAGATTTAGCGCTACAAACTAAAAGGTAAACAAATATAATATGAATAATTTAAATAAATAACAAGATGATATTAACAAATAAAACTAAGAATGGTAGGCGGTATTACCGACCATTCAAATGTAAAAGAAAAATAAAAAGTGGTAAGACCATCCATGAAAATAGTAGATAAAACCTACCATAGCAAATAAAAGAATAATTTTATAAGCAATAAATGAGAATACTTAAAATACACAAGTAAGAAGAATTAACACAATAATAATGAAAGCTAAGGTAAGGAGATTCGTTATTGATATATCAAATAAGGATAAACAACCCAATTATAACTTAATTAGAATCCACACATCAAGGAGGTTCCAATCAAAAAGTATGTCATTTAAGCCCGTTTTAGTTATATGAATTATTATTGTTTCATTACCAATATTTATACCACTTTTTATAAATGGGTTCAAGCATCCAACGTGTCAATCACCATATGTCTACAACAAATCAATATTCCTAACTAGACTTGTATCAGTAAGGAAGAATCATATGACATCTAGAAAGAATTCAAGCATTTGATATGCTAAGGATTGTCTATAATAGATCAAGACCTCTACTTTACGAGTGGTGTCAAGATTGATTAGGGAAATAAATATAAATCATATAAAATAAATAACAAAAGATTATGATTATTAAGCACATATCAAAGGGTTATAAAATTCTTATTCTCATATCAAGGGTTTCACCTTTTCACCTTAACAAAAGAGAGTTTAGCAAGACATTATAAAAGAAAGAAAACAAATTGCATGAAAAATAAGATTTATTAATAACATTAAGAGAACAAACACAAGAGAGAAAACACAATAATAAGATATCTCAGCCAAAGCCAAGATGCCCTAATGGGTCACAATACACCTCTATTTATAGATACATTTAGGGGCAAACTTGTCAAATTACAAAGGAACAATTGTAAAATATTTTGTTGACAATTTGGATCATCATATGCACTGACTTTGACCACCGATTTCGCCATCAAATTATTTATAATTTTGATCACATGTCTTCATGAAAGTTGTAGATATTTCTCTCAGTTTTCTAGAACATCTTGATTCATATGATTTAGATACGTATATCAAGAGATATGGTCAAAATATGAAGGCATGGTCAAGCTAGGCTGAAACTACAGATGAGTTCACTTCAAGCCCATTTTCGGTCTATTAAGAGCCCGAATTTCATAATGCTTGTGAAATATGGTCTTGTAGATAATTAAATCTGCTTTCCAACAAATCAAGATTTGCACCATTCTGATATATAAATAGAAAGTTATGCCTATTTTACCAAACCTGTGACAAAAACTAAAATTAAGATGAAGTTAATTCAAAAGATGCAAAGACTACAAATATGCTTACGTTGAGAAATTTAATGATACTATTAATGCAATGTGATGAATTAAGCTCTTATTAAACATACATATTTAAGTGTCAATCAAGAGTCTCTTGGAAATAATCATCATAGGTGTGATATCCTTGGGGTGTTATTAGAGAGATAATCATGTTAGAGATCTGGTGCTTAGTGAGTTTTTCTTGGTTAGTGTTGGTACTCAGTGAGTTCTTCTTGGTTAGTGTTTCCTTGGAAGTATGCATCATAGATTGGTGATTATCTTGGGGTATACATATAGAAAGGCCGTAAGGGTTGAAATCCTTGTAATTACTGCTCATATTCTTATAATTTTTCTTCGTTGTTGATTGGATTAAAACTGCTGTTGAGATCTCCAAAGTAAACGTAGGCTTAATTGGTCGAATCATTATAAATCTGGTGTTGCTTGTCTTGTCTATTTTCTTTTTTGATTTCTTGCTTGTGGTTTCATCATAATTTTGTGAAGATCTTGGATAGATCGCTTCCACAAATAGCCCAAAATTCTCAATAACTGGTATCAGAGCATTGGTTCTTGAATCTGAGATGTCTGCAACAAAGTTTAATATAGAACGGTTTAATGGCAAGGGTGATTTCAGTATTTGGTATAGAAGGATGAGAGCCATAGCGGTTCAATAGAAGGTGGCTCAAGAGTTGGGTAACGAGATTAAACCACCGGCTACATTGACTAAAGAGAATTACATTCTTTGATAGCTTTAAGAAGATTAGAGATATGTTTCAAGAGTTTGTGGTTATTTCCTTTAGAATATTCAGTTTTATAGTATGGGTGGTTAAGAACTAGGACTTTACAAAGATAGTTTTTCTTATAATGATATATTTACAAAAATTATTAGTTTTATTTGGGTTCTTATTTTGATCTAATTTTCTAATATGTGTTAATAAACATGTCAAGGATTCTATTAAAAATCATTTCATCAGAAAAGGATTTATATTGTATTTTCTTCAATTTTTGTTATCCAACTGAAATTTATCCTTTCTAATGGGATAACAAAATTATGAATTTTATTTAAAATGATTAGACTTCTCAAACAATTATAAAATTTGGCATTCTTGTTCTTTTACATGTTTAGTTTGATTATGTAAAGTTTCATGATTTTATGATTATTACAAGATTTATTATGAATTTCCAAAGTGAGAGACGTTAGTGATAGTATGAAATGATGCCTAATTAGGTTGGTCGGATATCGATCATGTCAGCAACATTTTAATATTTTTGCTTGATTAAGTCCTTTTAGAGAATTTTTGGTACCATATAACTCATTCCCCATCTTTAAAATTATTTCCCACCACAATTACTAAACATAACCTACTTTCAATTGCTGAGGGACTACTAGGAATATTTAATATTTTGACGACCTATTAGCTATGCATATGGCCATCTAGCATTTTGTGTTAAGGCTTCAAGATAAGGGAACTAAAAACCGAAAGAGAGAACTTCTACTAATGATCCAAAGTCCATATATAGAGTCTACTGAAAATTTATTTTATTTGTTTTGTTTCAATGGTGAACTAATAGAGTCGGATTACTTCATTCAAAAAATGAAAATAATTATGAGGTATAGCTACCATTTGACATAAGAAAGTCTATAGAAAAGAAAAACCACATTTGTATTTGTAATGATTAAAAGTAGAGAAGATCTTTTATACCTTAAGACATGAAGAGTTAACTTTTCTTTGGGCTACTAAGTATTACTCTCGAATGCCCGTTTGTTTATGAGTTAGCTTGTTTTCATCTTCACTATTTCACTTATATTGAACAGTTTTTTAATTTTGTCCGAATTAGTATCCCTTGGTGCAGTCTAGAGAATATCATCAATTAAAACTTCACGGTTACAACTAGAAAAATAGTATATTTAAAAAAAATGAGCAGATGAATAAATTAAATAAAGAAAAAGAACTAAAATAAGAATTTTAATATAATTAACCTCCATAAAAAATCTTAAAGCATCAAAATGATTGCGGCACTATTTCAAGCTCAAATCTATGCATCTATGTAGTATAGTTTTATATCTGATTTGCCAAATGACATACATAGATATATATTTAACAAAGTAGCTAGGAGCTTGAAAATGAAGAAGAAAAGCTGTAGTTGTATAAATTAACTAGTTGACAAATATTGAACGTACTTTTTTAATATATAGAAAAACAAATGAAGGCTACTAGAATTAAGGGTTGATGAGATCTTGAGATGGGAGAAAATGGAGAAAAGAAATTGGCGAGAGAGATAAAATAAGTAGTAGAATGTTATTTTCACTTGCTATTCATTCATTTAAAGTTATAATGACATTGTGAATAACGGATGCTTATATAATATAATAAAAATATTATTTTGGGTTGGTATTTGTGTTAAGAAAATTTAATAAGTATGATATCATTCTATAGGTTTACATTGACTACCCGATTAAATATACCCTTTAGTGCATTGATACAGTAAGGGCCCAACATTTGGAATATCAAGAGTTATGATTTAATAAGAAAAATGGTATTTTAGAGACACTACAATTATAGAGAATATTTGTATTGGATTAGAAAAAAGTATATTTTCTAATCATATTAAGACTACTTTCACTAGAAGAAAAAGGATCTACAGCAATAGGCAATTTGCAACGTGCATTGTCTGGACGTTGCAAAATCTACCTTTTGGCAACGTGCAACAAATGCACATTGCGAAAACTTGGTGTACACATTTCTAAAACTTGGTTTTTTAAGGTGCATGTCTTGCACGTTGCGAAAATTTCAACTTAGGAATAAATTAAATTATTAGTTAATTTATATATTAATTCATAAAATATAATAATATATAAAATTTTAAAATTAATAACATGTAATTAATTTTATTAATTAAGAGATAAATTTTAATTTAAAATCATTAAAAATATATTTTCTAAACTAAAAATTTTAAAGAAATAAATAAAAATAATATAAATTTGAAAGTTAATATAATTTCATATTGAAACAGTGGCTCATTAAAATTTTAAATTAAAAAGAAGATAAGAATTTAAATGTGGAAAAAAAAATAAACTGTGCATTCAAAGCGACGTCGTTTTCATATTTCTTTAAAAAAAAAACCAATCAAAACGACGTTGTTTTGATACTTTTCTTTATGTCGTTTTGATTGCAAATGGGTTAAATTAAAAATTGCTTAGTGTTCTCCTCACCGTGAAACCAAAGCTGTTAGAACTAATGATGATGCAGACAATTAATCTTTTCCCTTTAGAATTAGTTTTTAGCTGATTGTGTGTATGAGAAGGTTTTTGATAAGAGACACGTGTAAGCATCCTTTTGTAGAGCCACTTTATCTAGAATATAAAGGAAACTTTTTCCTTGTGCTCAGTAACAAACTGAGCCGTCTTCATTCATTCTCCTCTGTAAAATTCTGTTTTTCTCTTTCTGAAAATATAGCTCAAGTTTTATTTTGGTATCAGAGCTTCCTTCAATCCTAATGGATAATCCTAATCAAACCCATACCACCAATATTCCTCCTGCTTAGTTTGTTCATCAACCATTACCCACCCTTAGCCAACCACTCACAGTAAAACTAGATCATGATAATTATTCAATATGGAAAAACCACTTAGAAAATGTTATCATTGCTAATGGTCTAGAGGATTTCATTGACGGAACTCGCCCTTGTTCACCAAAGTTTCTTGGCCAACAACAGTAGGCTGTGAATCTTCAATATACACAGTGGCAACGACTAAATAGACTTCTTATGAGCTGGTTCTATTCATCTCTCACTGAAAGCAAGATGAGTCAAATTGTGAATCAAACAACTACTTTTGGAATTTGGGATGCTCTGTCCAAAAGTTATGCAGCTTCGTCCAATTCAAGACTTCTAGAGCTACGATCTCAGATCCAAGGTATAAAAGAAGAAGGACTCTCCGCTGATGAATATGTTCTTAATCTTAAACGTATAGCTGATAAGTTTGCTTCAATCGGTTGCCCTGTGTCAAATGGAGATCAAATTATGTATTTGTTTCAAGGTCTAGGTGCTGAGTATAATGCACTAGTTACTTCTATCAACTCTAGGCCTGAATTACCCAACATTGAGGAAGTTCATAGTTTATTATTGAGTTATGAATGTGGAGCAATTAAATTTTACTCAGGCAAATTTAACCTCATTCTCAGGAAACAAAAAATTCCAAAAAAATTACTGACCAAAATTTCCAAACCATTTCCAAAAACAATCACGATTTAATCCCCAACTCACTACCTAATTTCAGAGCTTCATAACTAAGAAACCAAATTCACCAAATAATCAGCTTAATACCTCTCAATTCCAACATGGTATTCTTGGAAAGCCGCAGGGTCAACAACTTCATGGTAGATGGCAACAGAGGGTTACTCCCCAAAATTTTGGTGGAAAAACGCAATGCCAGATCTGTGGTAGGTATAATCATACAGCTCTCACTTGTTATCATAGGACAAACCTCAAGTATCAGCCACAGATTTTTAACTCCGTAGCACCTCCCCAATCTCCAAATCAGAGTTATAATCCTATGGCAGCTATGTTGACAACTTCAGTAGCAGCTAATCCAAACAAAGTACAAGATAATACTTGGTTCATGGATTCGGGTGCTACTCATCATTTGACACTAGAATTTCACAACTTAAACAATCCAATTCCTTTCCAAGGCACTGAGTAGGTGATGGTTGGCAATGGTAAGGGAATTTGCATTTCTAATATTGGAAATATCTCTATTCCTACATCAAGTAAATCACTTCACTTAAACATATCTTACATACCCCTGAAATTTCAAAAAAATTAATTAGTGTCACACGTTTATGTGCTGATAACAATGCTTATGTTGAATTTCATCCTATTTTTTTCTTGGTGAAGGACCAACATTCGAAGAAGGTTCTACTTCAGAGTCATCTTGATCAAGGTCTATATAAACTTTCCACACTTCCAGCTCACTCTAGTCTTCCAACAACAAGCTATCAATCCACTCAATTGTCTTCCTCACCAACATGTGTCTATCTTGTTCAAAATAAGGATCCTAAGCTTTGGCACTGCAGTTTGGTTATCCAGCCTCTAGAGTTTTATCTACAGTTTTTAATCATTGTAAAATACAAGTAGCTTCAAGTTCTTGTAGTGACTTTTGTTTTTCTTGTCAAGTTGTTAATAGTCATAGGCTACCTTTTGTAACTTCATATTCAAGAGCAATTAAACCTTTTGAGTTAGTGCAATTTGATTTATGGGGACTTTCTCCAATTACTTCAGTTAGTGGTGTGAGATATTTCCTATTATTTGTTGATGATTATTCACGATACACTTGGCTCTATTTGTAAAAAACCAAAGATGAAACCTTACCTACATTTCAGAAATTCGAAAAAATGATAGAAACACAATTTGACACAAATATTAAAAAGCTTCAAACTGATTGGGGAGGGGAATACAGATCTTTGTCTTCTTATTTGCACTCTCAAGGTATTACTCATAGGATTTCATGTCCTTACACACCTTAACAAAATAGGCGTGTTGAAAGGAAAAATAGACATGTTATAGAGATGGGTTTAACACTTCTTGCTCATTGTCAAGCACCTCTCTCTATTTGGCCTTGTGCTTTCCAAACTAACACATACCTCATCAATATGCTTCCTTCACTTGTCCTTTCCCATAAATCACCTTATGAGCTATTATACAAAAGGTTACCATTGTACGATTCTTTAAAAGTTTTTGGTAGCTCTTGCTACCCATTCCTTAGACCCTTCAATCATAATAAGTTAGAATTCATATTTGCTGAGTGTGCTTTTATTGGGTGTAGCACACAACATAAAGGGTACCTATGTCTAGAAATAAATTTAGGTCATATTTTTGTGTCCAGACATGTTATTTTCAATTAATTTTCTTTTCCATTTGCCAACAAAACATCACAACAGTCCTCTTCCTCTCATAACTTGTCTACTTCATTCTTTAATTCCTTACCTTCTTTTTCAGTTTCATCAAATTCTCCTTATCCTCATATTCAATCTTCAAACACTTCTCCCTCACCTCTTTTGCTTTCTCACTATTCTATTGATCATTCTCCAAACAATCCATCTTCTTCTTTTAACCAGTCTACCACTATTATACATTCTGAGTCATGTTCACCTAGAGATATTTGTAATAATTTAGATAGCAATATTCCTCGTGCTATTGATTTATCAGGTTCAGCCATACATCAAGTTCTAGGGCCTACCAATGTTCATCCTATGATAACTCGCTCCAAGGCTGGTATTCATAAGTCAAAAACCATGTTAACAACAGTAACAAATTTTCACTCCTTATCTGTTACTGAACCTACAAGTGTGTAGCAAGCACTTCAAAGTTTAGAATGGACTGAAGCCATGCAAGATGAATATGAAGCTTTACTTAAGGATAACACATGGACTTTGACGCCATTGCCTTCCGATCACAAGGTTATAGGCTGCAAATGGGTATTAAAATTAAAGTTGAAACCTGATGGATCCATTAAGAGGCATAAAGCTCGGTTAGTTACTAAAGGATTTCATCAAACTCAAAGGCTAGATTATTTTGAAACTTTCAGCCCGGTTGTTAAGCCAACGACAATTCGAATTGTTCTTAGTCTTGCTCTATCATGTGGCTAGTCTTTTAAGCAACTTGATATTCATAACGCATTCTTGAATGGTGATCTCACTGAAAAGGTTTACATGGAGCAGCCTCCTAGTTTTATTAGTGAATCAAAATCAGCCTTTGTTTGCAAATTAATTAAGGCAATTTATGGTTTAAAGCAATCACCCCGTGCTTGGTTTACAAAACTCAATTCTTGTTTGTTGCAGTGGGGTTTTATTGGTTCTAAAGCAGACTCCTCTATGTTTGTTTTGACTACTTGCTCTATCATGATAATTATTCTGGTGTATGTTGACGATATAATTGTTACAAGAAGTGATTCTAAATTGGTTCAAAAGCTTATTTCCAAGCTCAATACTCAGTTTGCTCGTAAAGAACTTGGAGATCTTTCTTACTTCCTTGGCATTGAGGTTAATTCTACGGGCTCAACTCTTCACTTAAGCCAAACTAAGTACATCAGAGATCTTCCTAATAAGGCTGATATAAAGGATTGTAAACCTTATCATACTCCAATGGCATCAAGACCTGCATTATCTCTTTATGATGGTCAACCTCTTGCTGATCCAACTAGTTATAGAAGCATTGTTGAGGCTCTTCAATATTGCACTTTGACTCACCCTGATATTAGTTTTTCTGTTAACAAGGTATGTCAGTTTATGCATGCTCCAACAACAACACATTGGCAAGCCGTCAAACTCATCTTGCGATACCTAAAAGCTACTTCTACATATGGTACCTCTCTTCAAGCTTCAATAGATTTATCACTTACTTGTTTTACAGATGCGGATTGGGCAAGTTGTCTAGATGACCGGCGAAGCACTAGTGGTTACTGTGTCTTTTTTGGTCCTAATTTAATCTCCCGGTCATCATCCATGCAAAAGGTGATGTCTCGTTCAAGTGCTGAGTCTGAGTATTGAGGCCTTGCTAATACAGCTGCAGAATTTTCATGGGTTGAATCAGTTCTTAAAAAGCTTAACATCACTTTATCCTCTCCACCAATGTTACTATGTGATAATATAAGTGCTACTTACTTAGCTACCAACTCAATTATGCATGCTCGTACCAAACATGTGGAGATTGACTATCATTTCATCAGGGAAAGAGTTATGCAACAAACTCTTTTTGTTCGTTTCACTCTTTCTGAAGACCAATTAGCAGATGCTATGACAAAGGCCTTGCCTTCTCATAGATTTTTGAACTTACGAAGCAAGCTTACTGTCCTTACAAGGCCAATAACCTTGAGAGGGGATGTTAGAACTAATGATGATGCAGACAATTAATCTTTTCCCTTTAGAATTAGTTTTTAGCTGATTGTGTGTATGAGGAGTTTTTTTATAAGAGACACGTGTAAGCATCCTTTTGTACAACCACTTTCTCTAGAATATAAAGGAAACTTTTTCCTTGTGCTCAGTAACAAACTGAGCCGTCTTTATTCATTCTCCTCTGTAAAATTCTGTTTTTCTCTTTCTGAAAATATAGCTTAAGTTCTATTTCAAGCCAACAACCTGTATTCCCCTTTTAACTCCTGCAACGCTCAACAGCTCAACTCCGGTCGCCCCAGTCATTCATGGCTACAGTCACTAGATTTCAACCTTAATTACCAAAAAATCTAGTGGAAGGCACTAGAAGGTATGAATCTTATAGAAATCAAGTAGAATGTCTTTCAACTAGGTTTTCATTCATAGTTAATTTTGTTGCTTTGTTCATATCTATTGAATAGTTGTGTGTTGGTATGTTGTTGAGTTGTGATCAATAGTGATAAATTGTCATCGTATGGGCACTCTCTTCTCTTCTTGTCAATGGGGGAGGTTTTGATTATGTAAAATTAAAAAAAAAAATCTCTTTTTTTTAGGACTTCTTCGCAACTATACAAGGCTTATTCCTAGACCACCATCCTTAATCTCTTAGGTGTTGAAGAATCTGCTTTGGTTGGCTCCAACTCTTAAAGCTTGAATATTAGGCTCAGAACACTCTTTTTCTATGTGTCTCTTCTCCTTAATTTGTAAGTTGTAAATTGAATTTAACAAAGGTAATGTTGAATTATATAGATCAACTAATGAAGCTCAATACGTCCATCAAGCAGTACGAAATGCTATTGTTTGGCCTAAGAATATCATCAAATTGATATAAATTTATTTTATAATTTATTTGAATTAACTTCGTAAGTGTTTATAAACTTGTACTTAAAAAATTATTTTACCTTGTGAATATATTAAGTTATCTAGTTGTGTCATTGTTTTCATTGTTATATTTTATTCTGTTATAGGTGGAAGTTATTTTTCATGTGTTTCAGCTATTAAGGTAGTACATACTTTATACTTTACTAATGTCTAATGACTTTTGTTTGGATGTTGTTTTGATTTGGCTTGGTTTGATGAGGATTACATGTCTTATCTTGTTGTTTTAGAAAAATGATTTGTTATTAGAAATGCTTTTGATATGTTGTGTAATTTTGGGAAAGGCCAATAAATATATGAAACTCTACCAAAAATTTTTTAGATTGTTCTGATAACTATTTTTATTTGTAAATTTAACTTTGCATAATATTGTGTTTAAAATAACTAATTTGTTAATATTTTCTTGTGTGGGCCCTGTTGGTGTTTATCAAATTCTTCAAGATGATGAAAGTGTTAAAGAGAAGAAGACATTTTCATTCCTAATGGTTGTTTCATTTGTGGTACTTCAAGAAACTCAAATCATCCAGTACCTGTTATTTCCTTATTCTTCAATTGGGCTACTTGTTTCATTTCTAATGGCTGTTACTTGTTATATAGATACAAGTACTTGAAATTTTAGTATTGTAATGATATTAATTTTAATTTAAATGTGCACTTTGATGCTATATATAATTGTGAACTTTAATGTAATCATTTCTATTATGATTTAAATAGTTATAAAATATTACAAGCATCACAAATTATCCAAAAAAATTATAAATATATATATATATACATATATATATAATATAAAAATTGTCATTTTAGATATCGCAACATGCATTAATTGCGTGTTGCCATTAGATATACAGTAACGTGCAATGCACATATTGCCATTTCAGATATAGTAATGTGCAATGCACGTTGCGATTTAACATATAACAAAATGCATTGAGCATTGCTAAAGTTCAAAAATCCTTAATATTTAACAACGTGCAATGCGCGTTGTGAAATCTTTAAATCCCACAAGCAAAAGGGCCTATAGCAATGTGCAATGCATATTACATAATGTTAGGGACTTTTTGCAACACGCAGAATGGCAACATGCGCCTAGACGTTGCAAAAGCCTTTTCATAACTTGCATTGCACGTCACTGTAGGCTCTTTTTCTACTAGTATTTTATGAATATCTGTCTATATATATACGCATTTTAGGGTTAGAAAGATAATGAAATTTTTTTTTTTTTAGTTTTAAGAAGATCAAAGACATGTTTGAAGAGTTTGTGGTTATTTGTTTTACGATATTCAATTCTATAGTGCGCATAGTTAAGAACTAGGATTTTATAGAGAAGTTTTTTCTAGTAATGATATATCACAAAAATTATTAGTTTTATTTGAGTTCTTATTTTGATATGATTTTCTGATATGTGTTAATAGATATACCAATAATTCTATTAAAAACCAATTCATCAAATAAATATTTATATTCCATTTTCTACGATTTTTAAAGTACAACTCTATAACCTTGAAATTTATCCTTTTTAGCGAGATAACAAAATTACAAATTTTATTTAAAGTGATTAGACTTCTCAAAAAATTATGACAGTTGGGATACTTGTTACTTTACATGTCTAGTTTGATCATGTAAAGTTTCATGGTTTTATAATCATCGTAAGATTTATTATGAATTTTTGAATTAAGAGATGTCAGTTAGAATATGAAACAATGCCTAATTAGGTTGGTCAGGTATCAATCATATCAGCAAAATAATAATAGCCTTTAACATTCCGACTCCATGAAAGATTAATGAAATTCTAGACATGGTTCAAATTAGGATTTGTTAAGTTTTTTTACAAAATATTCTATTCCATTTAGTACATTAACTAGCTTAAAAATTGTTTCTCACCATAAACATAACCTACTTTCAATTGCTGAGGGACTAATAAGAATTATTATTTTGAAGACTCGTTGGCTAAGGATGCCACCATCCAACACTTTGTTTTGAGGCTTCAAGATAAGGGAATTAAAAATTGAAAGAGGGAACTTCCGCTAATGATCTAGAGTCTATATATAAAGTCTACTGAAAATTTATTTTATTTATTATGCTTCAATAGCATACTAACAAAGTCAGATTACTTCATTCAAAAATGAAAATTATTATGAGGTATAGCTACCATTTGACAGGAGAAAGTATATACAAAAGAAAAACCATATTTGTAATTTTTATACAAGATTGAAAGTTGAAAAGATCTGCTATACGTTAAGGCTTGAAGAATTAACTCTTCTTTGAGTTGTTAGGTATTGCTCTAGAATGCCCATCTGTTGACAAGTTAGCCTGTTTTCATCT
The DNA here is from genome assembly GCA_013180625.2 of Boswellia sacra. Lineage (NCBI taxonomy): Eukaryota > Viridiplantae > Streptophyta > Magnoliopsida > Sapindales > Burseraceae > Boswellia > Boswellia sacra. The sequence goes on from SNVD02005792.1 coordinate 912,372, forward strand.
TCATTATTTCGCTCATATTGAACCGTTTTTCTAATTATGTTCGGATTGGTATCCCTTGTGGTAGTCTAGAGAATATCATCAATCTCCACTTTACAGTTACATTCCAGCTAGAAAATGGTATATTTAAAAAGGATAAGCAGATGAATAAATTAAAATAAAGAAAAAAAACTAAAATAAAAATTTTAGAATAATTAACCTCTATAAAAGAGTTAGGCCATTAGAGTGATTAGAACCCTCTTTGAAACTCAAATTTGTGCATTTATGCAGTATAGCCTCATTTCTCATTTGCCAAAATGACATATCTAGATATGTATTTAACAACATAGCTAAGAGCTTGAAAATGAAGAAGAAAAGTTGCAATGTTATAAACTAATTAGTGACAACAACGATTGATTGTATTTTGTAATATATAAGAAACAAACAAAGGCTACTGGAATTAAGTGTTGGTGGGATCTTGAGATGGGAGCAAATGGAAAAAAGAAATTGGTGAGAGATAAAGAGAGAATGAGTACTAGAATGCGATTTTCACTTGCTATGCATTCATTAAAGTTACAATGATATTGTGAAAAGGGGGTTTTTATATAATACAATAGAAAATATTATGTTGGGTTGGTATTTGTGTTTAGAAAAATTAATAAAAGTGATATCATTATGCTAGTTTGCATTGATAACCTGATTAAATCGACCCTGTCGTGCGCTGATATTTGTAGTTCCCCAAAATTTGGAATATCAAGAGTTATGGTTTAATAAGAAAAATGGTATTTTAGTGACACTACAGTTATAAGAAATTGTAATGTATTAGGAAAGAGTATATTCCTAATTATATTAGGACTACTTTTACGAATGTCTCTCTTTATATATATACACCTTTTAGGGTTAGAAAGATCATGAGAATTACGTTCTTTGATAGCTTTAAGAAGATAAAAGGTATGTTTCAAGAATTTGTGGTTATTTTCTTTAGAATATTCACTTCTATAGTGTGGATAATTAAGAACTAAGATTTTACCGAGCCAATTTTTCTGATTATAATATATTATGAATATTTTTAGTTTTATTTGAGTTTTTATTTTGATGTGATTTTCTAATATATGTTAATAGACATGTCAAGGATTTTATTAAAAATCGTCGTTTCATCAAAAAAGGATTTATATTATATTTTCTTCTATTTTTCAAATGCAACTCTACAAATATGAAATTTATCATTTTTAGTGGCATAACAAAAGTACGAATTTTATTTAAAGTGATTAGGCTTCTCGAAAAACTATAAAACTTGTGATACTTGTTATTTACATGTCTAGTTTGATTATGTAAAGTTTCATTATTTTATGATGATCACAATATTTATTATGAAATTTCTAAATTGAGAGATTGATTATGTAAAGTTTCATTATTTTATGATGATCACAATATTTATTATGAAATTTCTAAATTGAGAGACGTCATTTAGAGTATGAAATGATGCCTAATTATGTTGGTAAGATATATCGATCATGTCAGGAACATAATAGCATTTAACTATTTTGGCTTGATGTAGATTAATGAAATTCTAGACATGGTTCGAGTTAGGACTTTGTTAAGTCCTTTTACAAAATGTTCGGCACCATATAATACATTCCCCATCTTAAAAATTGTTTCCTACCATAATTATTGATATTACCTACTTTCAATTCCTGAGGGACTAACAAAAAGTAATATTTTGACGGCCCCTTAGTTAAGGATTTGACCATCTAGCACTTTGTGTTGAGACTTCAAGATAAGAGAATTAAAAACTGAAAGGGGGAACTTCCACTCATAATCCAAAGTTCATATATTGAGTGATGCATGATAATTAATTATGTATAGTAAATACTAATTAGAAACATCAGACTTATATTCAAAATGAAGTTGACTACCTGTTAATTATACACAAAATTAATTTGCAAAACAAAAGTATGGATGGTGGTGATAGGTAGAGAGTGCAACGAAATATATGTACCGAATTCATGATATCACATTATCCCGTGCTTATAATTTTTCAAATTATTTTGTAACCTAATTGTAGCAATAAAGTCTGTTATGCACAGGCATAAAAAATTTACAGAAAAATAAAATAATAATTACATTTGTTTGAATTGTTATTGAACAGTTAAAAGGCATGTCGATAGTCTATCGGTGTCCATGTAAATATGTAATATATGTGCTCGGTTTGAGTTGGTGTTTGATGGTGTTTGTGTTTTTGGACGAAGAAAATAATAATAATAATAATAATAATAATAATAACACGTAATTTTCTCATTTATTTTACGTCAATTCTGTCATGCCTTGCACTCAAATATAAAAAGATGCTTGAGTGCTATAAAACCAATCACCAGAGGTCACAAGCGTGCCACCTCATCATGCATAACGAACATGCACTTGATGATTGGTTACACTATATTGCAGGGAAAACACCCAAATTTCTCTTCCAATAATATATGCACCTGGCGCTGGTGTTTGTAAAACTAATAATGATTACATCATTCGATTGCTGCAGCTCACGTAACTTTCATCACTTCTTTTATGTCAATTGTGACGTGCCTTACGCTTCACATATATAATACAATACTGGTTGGTGTTTAAGCTCAGAAAAAATTAATGATAATCTGACCACTGCACTAGCAGAATTTGCCGAGCTGGCATGACAGGCGATCAAAACTCAATCTATTAGGCCGTCACCTTAATATGGTCTAACATAAAGCAAGACTGGTTTGATTGAATAATTGTCGAGAGTGATATAAGGATGTGCGGACCATGTTAATCTGAAACTTCTATTGGACAAGTAAAAATCATTGTGAAACTCTTACACAATCTTTAGGTGAATATAAGTATGTCACATTCACATTCATAAGTTTATATACGTATATAAAAATAAAAATAATAATATAATACTAAGTGCACTATACACTAATATACAGTACACTAGATGCAATGGTATGTTTAGGATTTAAAAAAAAAAAAATTGCACTATCCACTTAATACACAGTTAACCAGTATCACCACATCCGATACGCTGCACTATAATAACATTCTATTAGGTCATTTAAAAAAATTCAAATTGGATATTATAGATAGACAATCCATATTTTACCAACTGGCAACTGACACATGTATCATGAAAGCATGATTCAGAGAGCATCTAATCTTCATGCTATGATTCAAGCCACTTTAAAGTTATCCACTTACTTTGTTACAGAAAATTAACCAATGCCACCAAAGTTAGTACTTTCAAATATACAAAACAAAGTCAAATCAAAGCATATATAGCAGCTAAAGAGGACAATACATGGCATATATAGTATGGCTTTCAGTAACTGAAGATTAAAATACCTTAAAACAGTTCATGTGTTGATCTAACTAACAGCCAACCTTAAAGTTTACTTCTACTCAAGTCAGGAAAAGCAAAAGGAGAGGCCAAAGCCACATTGCAGCAAAGAAGTTAATTAAGACATTAGGTACCACTTTCAGATGTGCAATAGGAAGAATGAAATTCTAGACAGTGACCAAAAAAAAAAAAAGTTGGAGAGAGCTTCTGTGGACTAATCTTAAAGATCTTCAAATTCCTTTGCTTGTTGGAGGTCTGTCAGGAGTTGTTCCTGGCTTAACTTTCGAAGATTCATGCTTTGCCAATTCACGAGGCACGGGACTGTTGCTCTGGATAAGCTTCTGCTTGAGATCATAAAATACATCACTGTCTTGGGGGGTCAAGAATGTGGTAGCCACACCTGTCTGTCCAGCCCGGCCTGTTCGTCCAATGCAATGAGTATACATTTCAATATTCCCAGGCATATCATAATTGATGACATGAGCCACATCAGGTATGTCAATCCCACGTCCTGAAACCTCAGTACTTGCAACAAGGACATTATATCTCTTGCTCCTAAGACCTTCAAGGCTAATTTCCCTCCGATCCTGAGACATCCCACTATGCAAAGCAGTCACACGATAGCCTTCCCTATCCAGATTTTTGGCAACTTTATCTGAACTGCCTTTGGTGTTAAACAAACACAATTGCCGTCTTCTCATCAAGATCATCAAGCAATCTCTGCAACTTGTGACATTTCCCTGTTTCCTTCCTTGCAACCACTACAGGATTTCTCCAGTACTTCCTTGCAAGCCGCTCAACAGTAGAAGGCATGGTGGCACTGAACATATATGTTGTCCTATAAATCTTCCTCTCATCTAGCTCCTCATCTTCATTCTGTGGTTTCAGATTACTTGAAGGCATTGCATCCAAGATTCCAACACACCACCAACCTGGGGCTCAAAACCCATATCAACCATCCTACCAGCCTTATCAAGGACAAAATGGTTACATTGATTCAAGACGACGCATGGCCTCTCCAAACAATCAATCAAACGATCAAGTGTGGCAATTACAACCTCACACCCTTGCCTAATCTTAAACCCTTGCTCCTCAATAGACCGCCGGCCAACAACTGAAACTACTTTAACACCCAAATTATGCGCAAAATTAACAGACACATCCTCTATCTGTTGTGCAAGTTCATGAGTAGGTGCCAGTACAACAGCATAAGGCCCTCATTTTTCTCTTCACTCATAGGCCGTAATCTAGTTACATAACTTAACATAGGCAATACAAAAGCAGTAGTCATGCCAGAACCGGTTTCTGCAATGCCAATGACATCCCTCTGCTATGAACCAAGCGGAATTGCAACCATTTGAAATGGCCAATGACATCCCCATTTTTTCTTTTTCTTTTTTTCACTATCATTAATAGATCTAAAAGCCTCCGCCTCCGCCTCCTCCAGCGCCACTACACCCAGAATGCCTCCTCCACCAAGGCAATTATTGCCACAAACAAGGCTCCTAAGTGAGAGGTCATGGAAGGATCTTTTGGTGGATTAAGTTTAGGCAACAGGTACAACATTGATCTGGTGGTGAGTCTTTGAGTAGTGTCATGGAGTAGGAAGCCATTAACAGGGGAGGTGTAGAACTGAAATTTGGAAATTGAAAGGTTCAAAGTTTTATTTTTTTTCTTTTCTGCATAAAATTCTTAACTTATTAATGAAAATTTTTAATTATTCAAATATACTTTTGAAGATTAATTTTTTTAGTAATTTAGTAGTTCTTTTAAATTCTTTTAGTAATTTTTCTAAACTTAATTATGCTGATTATTGTATAGCTATCATACCATCAACCTTAATTAAAGTAATTAATTTTTTAAATTCACTCTGCAATCATATAATATCACATGAATTTATAAAATGGTGTTTTTCTGTAGAATTATGTATAAGTGTTAAGTCATCCGTATATCTGATATTACAATCATCTTATTATGCATATTTTATTCTATTAAATTATTTTATTGAAAAATATTAAATTAGGGGTAAAAATCATAATTTGAAACTAAAGGCAACTAATAAAATATGTTATCGAGGGATGGTTTTGAGGTATTTCTGGAACATCGAGATGGTATATGATTAGAAAGTTTCAAACATTGTTCCCATTATGGATATGTAAATAGTACTAGGGTTAGTCCATCTTAAATAAATAATATAAATTAATTGCTTAGTAATTAAGAAATTATATTAATGAACCATAATCATATTACATGAATTAAATTTTGTTTTCAGAATTTTAGTTTTTTATGGCTAATTTTTTATGTTACTTATCGTTAGTGTCCCAATAATGGTATATTTTAGGATTCTTTCTCTTCATTCCATAACAGAGTTTCACTTATGAGACCAGGAGTCCTACTTTAATTCACTTTTTACTATTTACTTAATTAGCTTACCTTATGCTAACAGGATTGTAATTATAGGTACAAATCCTTATTTTTATTGGATTTGCTTCCCTTTATCTCTCACGTTTTAGAAAATAATTCTTTTGTCTCAATTATACATCCATTGTAATAAATTTTCGGGTTACTTCTTCTCCAAATTGAGGATCTGCTCTTTGCACTGAGTCTTACATTATTGGATACTGAGATGTCAGTGGATGCCATGGATCGAATCTCCGAGTTGCCTCCTTTTATCATTCATCAAATTATGTCATATCTCTCAACCGATGCGGTAGCTCAAACCCGTGTCTTATCCAAGAGATGGAATCTTTTGCAGAGTTCATTCCCTATCTTGGATTTTGATCAATCTTATGTTGTAGGGCCATATGTCGATCATCAAAATTTTCTCGTTAGAAAGAAGAAGAAAAGATTTCGTAAATGTTTAAGGAAGTTCATGAAACTTGTTGATGTTTCCCTTCTTCAGTTCTGCCAGCTTGATCTTTGCATACAGAAATTCAGGCTATTCGTAGGCCTTCTCGACGTTAACAAATCGGCTTCTCTTGTTGATAAGTGGATAAGTTTGGTGGTGGAGAAAGAGGTAAAAGAGTTAGATTTGGAAGTCATAACAGATGATCATGACGTAGATGGAGTGTACAACTTGCCGCAAACAATCTTTTCTGCCAAACTAGTGAAAATTTTAAGGTTCTCTGGCTGTAGGTTGGACCAGCCGTCTGTTACTATAAGGCTCAATTCTTTGAAAAAGCTTACTCTAGACAGAGTTTTTTTAACTGAAGAGATGGTACAAAAGCTTGCTAGCGAATGTGCTTTGCTTGAAGATTTGCTTTTGTCCTGCTGTCAGGGTTTGAAATATTTGCGGGTTTTTGAAGCTTCCAAACTCAAGAGTATGACTATTTATGCAGACCCAGATGAAGTTGAAAGTATTCAAATAGCAGTTCCAAGTCTTCAAAATTTTTGCCTGGAGTGGCAAAGGACGCTAAGGCCGAAATTATTTGACTTGACTGGGTGTCTAGGTCTGAAAAAGTTAAAGTTAGTATATGTGAGCTTTACGGACCAAGAATTTGATTTTATTCCACATTGTCCTTTGCTTGAAGATCTGTCCCTGATTCACTGTAATCTCCTGGAAAGGATTACAATTTCAAGCAATCAATTGAAGAGCTTAAAATTCATTAGCTGTGTTGTGCTTGAAACGATTACAATCTCAAGTAATCAGCTTAAGAAGTTAGAAATTAGTTGCCTTCGGAATTTGAAGGCACTTAAAGTTGATACTCCAAATTTAACTTCTTTTATCTACAATAATAATCCAATTCCCAATTCTTCCATAATTGCTCCAGGTCCTTGGAGAGTTTCGTATGTACCTCTAGTTGAATTCGATAATGGATGGTGCCTTAAGCTACGGAAATTTCTGGCAGAATCAGATAAAATCGAAAAGCTAGCCATAGACGTGACCGAGGACATGGTATGTGTATACCATATATGATTGATTACATCGGTTCAATTGGTTTTTCTTTCTTTTTTTTTTTGTTTTTTTAACATTCCGTTATCATTCTCAACTATTTTCTTTCTCTTGCAGAGCTCATTTAATTTAGAAGAATTCAGAGAAAGCTGCCGATCACCGTCTTGTCATGTTGAGAAACTGGATGTACATATAGGAGTACCACCACCATATTACAAAATTTTGTTGAATGGCTTTCTTGGTGTTTTTTATCCCAAGACTTTGTCTGTGGGCACAATGAACCATGCCAAGCACGAATTGTTCAAGGTATGTTCATTCAGTCTTCGTCTAAAAAAGATTAATTCGATGTTAATAAAACTAGTTATAGCTGCTTTCAACTTGGAATTTTTAACACATTTAAAATAAAAAATTAACTAATGATTAATAGGTTGCTTTCTTTGGTCAAAGACTTCTAGCTATTGAGTCTATCTATAATTGGGTTACTAGATCATGTTTGATTGCCTGAATTAGTAACCTCATATTTGCTTTGATTCCAGTGGGTTTATAATGACTTAAAGAAAAGAGATGTCAACTGTTGCAATTCGCAGCATATCAAATGTTGGCGGCATTACTTGAAAGATGTGGAGATTGAGGGTTTCTTTCGTCGACATAAAAATTACAAATTATTTGATAGAAATAATTTGATGAAGTTACTTAATACGGATGTAGAAAATCTGATGGAGGAGAATGTGTGGTGTAACCTTCCAGAAGGAGAGCTACGGTTTCATCTTCACTGGTGTTTTTGAGAAGGCAAAATTTAATTATTTTCCCGTGTCTTTTTTCATTTTTATTCTAAACTTTATATCTTAATTTCCCTTCAAATTTAAAATTTGTTTGCCCATAAACTTTCCTGGAATTCCTGAAATGGGCTAAAGTTCACGCCACGATCCATGTAGGCAGCCATTAACAGTGGAGGTATGAAACTGAAATCTAGAAATTTAAAGTTTCTTTATTTCTTTTCTGCATTAAGTTCTTTTAACTTACTAATGAAAATTTTTAATTATTCAAATTTTGACATCTACATTGAAAGATCTAAAAGTCAATGTTTTTGTACATATTTGATGTTATTTAAAGAAAAAAATAAATAATCGAAATTGGATTAATTCTGATTGTTTTTACCTAAAAACAAACAACCCCTTGCACAATCCTACGGCAGTGTTCAATTAATAAAAATACATAAGGAAACAGAAAGTAAAATAATAAATTATTGAAGAAAAAAGTAGAATGAAAATGGATTCATCATAGATATATAGACATTCACTTTCAAAGTTTTAATTAAGAAGAAACATTCACATTCATAGATTTATGTGCGTAAGAGATCAAATAAATTAAGAAGAAAAACACTAATCAAGATGAAGCTTAAGAATTCCTTCGGAAAGGATAGCCTAGTCATCCTTCGACTCATTTATGTTAGATTCTCCTTTATCTCCTCCTCGACTGAAGCTCTCAATCTTTACATTTTTTTAAATAATGCCGCCAACACTTGCTAGGACGAGAGTTGCAGCTCTTATCATCTCTATTTATTCTTTAAATTTTCATAAAGCCGCTACAATTCAAAAAAAAATATTATCAAACAAATTAATTAAGTGAAAAAAACGATACCATGTGATTAATATAAGAATTGCATTGTCTAATAGGACTTTGTCAGTAATCTCAAAACCGAAAGTATCAATATATAATAATATGTTAGTGTATGATACGTTATGAATTAGGGGAAGAATTTATGGTAAAAATGAACTTACCTTGAAAAATTCGCTCTGAGACTTAAAAGGTCCTAGGACAGTAATAAAATCATGTAGTCAAATGGCAGCACTTTTATACATACATGCAAATTCTCAATATTACAAGGCAGTAATAAAAATCAAGTTATTATTAACATTCAAGTTAATTAGCTTATCTTATGCTGGAAGGATTATTATCATATGTAGAAATCATTATTTTTCATCTAAATAAGATCAAGAACATATCATTAATTAATTAATTAGCTTAATTACCTTATACTGGGATTACATTTCCATAATTTTAGAAAAAAAAATTAATTTTAGAATAACTTAAGCTGTACATTCTGTGTCAATTACCGGCCAGTGGTATCTGGCAGCTGACGTGAAATTAATTTGAATGTCGTTGGCATAGTGGTCATACTAGAAATCATAAAGTAAATTAAATTATTTAGCATGTGCATCGATCTTTGGATTTTCATATATTGAATGATATATCTAAACTAAAAGTTGAACATAGTCAAATTAAAGGCTGAAAAAGTTGGTAGAACTCCATATAAAATTAAGCAGAAATCCTGGCTAGCTAGCTAGCCTCGGGAAGAGTTTATAAACATGAATAGAACCAAGAAGGTTGAATGGGGGCATTGCGCGCAGTCTGTAATTAATTAAACTTCTAGCAGACATATTATTTGAAACAATTAAAACAAGATTATTGATTAATGCTTTTATATTCATGAAGCTTATATGTTAATCACTCCTAATGATTATATCTTTTTTTTCCCAAAACAAGATCTGTTAACGATGTGACCACAGCGTTTTTGTTTCCGGCGCACAAGATGAGTAAACCTCGGTGGTCGAACAAGAGTGCCACCATTAATTTACGGCAAAACGCTGGCAAATATGCCAATTTCAATGTCTGATATCAATGAATCGGCTACTACGCGACGTTCTACAAGTTTCCCTTCATCAGCACCACCAGATTCGCGCCACAACACCTCCGTTCAAGGCCTCAAAGTTTCGGATTTACTATTCACCGCCACCTCTTGCCGGAAAACGGCGAGTTGTATCTCACCTTCGCCACCATCTAGTAGATCGGGCAACACTGACCAACTTTTCCTTCTTGGCCGTCATCTGATTCCAACCAGAAACCCCTCAAATCGCCGCTTCTTCAATTCGGATTTTACTGTTCACCGCGGTGATTACTATTCATTACCGGAGACACTGTTCATAAGCCCCACCCAGATTGTTCTTCAGGTTATTTCATGCAACTTTGCCTCTTGGTCGATTTCCTGATTCCTTGCGGATTATCGTTTTTAAAGAGGTGACGACGACTTTGGAAGCCAAGCCGCTTCGGTGCCTGGTTTGCTTTCGTTTTTCCATCTCTTTTTTATGAGTTTGCATTGTATTTGATTTGTAATTCACTTGATGGATCCATCCAAGACAACTACTGGCTCTTGGGTTGATAAAATCAAGATTACTGATTCGAGTACCCGATGCAAATTGAGTCCGGTTACTCCTAAGAAACCGGGTACAATCCTTGAGATTCCAGATGAGATTGTCGACGAGAATTTAGCCGAATGGCGTAGATGTCTTGTTGGCTTCTTTCCGGGATATGTGATGCCCTTCCATGCTGCACGTTCGATGGCGATGCGTGCATGGAAATCTAGTGGTCTTGAGGACGTCCGTTCCACGGATAAGGGATTTCTCATCTTCCGTTTTAGAACTGAGGATGAGGTACATGCAATCATTGCTCGAGGTCCTTGGATGTTTGGAGGTAAATTCATTTACCTGCAGCAATGGCATCCGCATCTGGATTTCAATCTTACAGCATTCTGGACACTACCAGTTTGGATCCGTTTGTATGGCCTGCCGTTTCCTTTGTGGACAGCCAAAGGCCTTAGCATTATCTCCAGCATGGTTGGAGAACCTCAATCTTGTGATAAGGCGACTTCTGATCTATCTAGATTAGAGTATGCGAGGGTTTGTGTTTTTATTGATGCAAGACGCCCTCGAGTTAAGAACTTTGAGTTCAGGTGCAAACTCTCTCCAGAGCCCATCAAAATTCAAGTTGAATATGAGTGGACTCCAAAACATTGCCCTAAATGTTGCCAGTTTGGTCATCGTTGTCCAGAACCGGTAAAGACTTCAAGTCCAGATAAGAATGAGGCTAGCACCTCTGATAGTACCCCTTTGAGAAAAGAAAAGGATGTGACCAAGGTCACTGATTGCACCAAAATAGTTGCTATCCCAGAAGTTTCTGCAGTGCAAGTTGAGCCTCCGAAGGCTACTACACTTCCGAGTGCAGAGTCAGTTTCTGATTCTGATTCTCCATCTCCTTTTGCGACCGACGAGGGTAGACTTTTGGGCACTATCAAATGTTCTACAAATCATGAGGCATCTATTTCCTCAGGGCGGATACCTACTGAGTCTTCTCCCACTCGTTTTGAGCCTTTGATTGGGCTCAGTGAGGATGATCAACCTGATAGGATTGACCATACCCATTTGGACACCCCAGCTACCCCGGTAAAGAAGGGTAAGAAGAAGAAAAACAAGAAGGGTTAAAGCTCTTGTATTTTTATGTTTTAGACCGTTTGTGATCATTTCTCTTTTATGTTGTTAAGGTCGTTTGTGGCTTTTTTACTTTGTTTAGGTCGCTTGTGGCCTTCATTTTCTATCTTTTTGTTGGATTGTATGTTTGGACTTTACGTCCTTTTGTAATTCTTGGGGTATGCCCCTCGGATTTTTGTACATTATAACTTTTTTGGATTTATATTACTAAGTAACTTTTCCAAAAAAAAAAAGAATCGGCTACTACGTACGGATCATTAATTCAATAAATGAAAATCTATAATTCAAAACACAATAATGATTTTTAATATTCCGCACTGAGCAACTCTAGGAATTATTAGATTAAAGTGGAATAAGTGGGTGAAAATTAGTGTTGCTTTAAAGACTTTTAATTTGCAAAAGGCATTTGCTGAATTAACAAATATGAATAGAATAAACACAAAATGCAATTATAAGGATGATTGAAAGAGTTCGAAAGAAAAGATCCCTTATTGAATGCTCTGTATCAATAATGTGACACTTACAAAATTTATATATAAAAATTTTGTAACATCAAGTGAATGAAATAATGATTATAAAAAATGAACATAATAAATACTTATGAATAATGTGACATTGAATAAGCGATGTCACAAATCTTTGTATATAGGCTTAGTGTAGTATATATTACTCATATTATGTACGCAAGATATAAAATAAAAATATACGTAAAAATATATCTACAAATTCTTTCTTGAAGATTGAAAAAAAAAACAACTCCATATACAATCTTTGATCTCTTTTAAAACATAAAGAAACAATTTGGAAGTGGTACATACATTTAATTAATAAATAGCAATAGTGGAAAAGAGAAAAATACACATTCAAAGTAAACATTCACTCTCATATATAGTTCTCATATGCAGTAAAAATAAAATAAAATTAAGAGGAAAAACACCAATCAAGACGAAGCTTAAGTATTTTCAGAACCCTACGATTTCTCAACTCATTTATTTGAAGTTCTTTCTTGTCTCCTATTTGTACCAAGCTCTCCATCTTTACATCTTTTAAATAATGTCACCAACACTTGATAAGAAGAGAGTTGCAACATTTTGCATCTCTATTATTCTTCAAATTCTTATAAAGCCACTACAATTCAAACAATTATCCTCAAAAATAATTTATTTAAAAGAAAGGATAAAATGATTAAAAAAGAAGAACTAAATTGTCTTGTAGGCATTGTATCTACCATCACTAATCTAAGAGTAGAAATGAAAGAGAAAAATATGTTATTTGAATTAAAATCATTCTAATCCCATCCGTTTTAATAAAACTTTTAATTAGTATACACATGAAAGTTTCAATAACAATAGTCAGAAAAACCAAAACATCATTAACAATGTGTTAGTGTATGATACAATAATTTGAATTAGGAGAAGAATTTATGACAAAAGAATGAACATACCTTGAGTGCGGGACCACAAACCATGTTTCCACACAAAATGTCTAGGATAGCAGATAGAGAGAGAAGTATCCAACAAATTCATGTAGTGAAATGGCGTCTCTCTTATACATAGATACAAATTCCCAACATTATAAGGCAGTAAAGGGCATCGTTCTCTGAATTCATGTAAATTCAATGAACTCTTGAAAAAGAAAAAAGTAGTTGATAATGATAATAAACGCATGTGAAATAATCAAGTGAAATACAATAATGCTACAGTTACGAAGTTTATATATAAAATTTGTTTACAAAGTTGATGTGATATCAAGTAAACAAATTGATGAATATAAAAAATCAATGTATTAAATATTAATAAATCATGTTTTATTAAGTGATGACACATCAACTTTGTATATAAAGTTTGAATACAGACCAATAAAATATAATAATCACTTATATGTAAGTTAAGGCCAACCATAACTAACGTCACATTTATCTTTAGATATTCAATTTGATTGAATACTTCAACAAATTTCCATAGATTCAGGAATAGATGACTGTCATCAAATCTAAAACCATAAAATTCAACTTTCCATGCAATGTCATCAAATCTGAATCCATAAAATTCAACTTTCCGCGGACATGGAGCATTTGTAGAGAAAGTGAGAATTGACTTACTTCTGAGAATGAAGGAAAGCGGATTTGGATTATCAAGATCAAAACACTTCAAATTGTCACAGAAACACACTTCTACCCTCTTGAGATGATTGCTTGAAATTGTCATTGTTTCAGTGGAACGACAAAAAAGCACGGTCAGTTCCTCAAGCAAAGGCAATTTTTTGATAAACTGATGAAACTCTGCTTGGTTTATAAGAGCTGCAGACGCAAGCTCTAATTTTCTCAGATTTGCACAACCAGCCAAGTCAATTACTTGTGTTTGATTACAAAGTACGAGCTCTAACTCTTGAAGACTTGGAACAAAAATTTCAACCCTTCCAATCTCTAGGGACCTTTTAATTTCCAAAATTTTGAGTTTGAACACATTAGACATACAGAAATGCTTCAAACCAAAACAACTGGTAAGACGGAAAGCTTTCAAGTGACGGGCAGCCATTAGTAAGCCTTTTGTAGCATCTGCTTCGGTCATGTAGACTCTCTCTAGAGTTGGATTTTTGAGAGAATGAAGCCTTATACTATCACAGGGCATCTCCAACTTACATTCCAATAACTTTAAACTAGTAATTGATTTGGGAGAAAAAATCATTTTAGATAAGGTGAAGGTTGTGGGGCTATTGGATAGTACACGGAATTCCAACTCTTTTACCTCCTTCTCTATGGCCAATCCTATCCATTTATCAAAAAAAAAAAAAAAAAGAAGATAATTTTGTAGATTCGCTATCTCCAAGAAGACATATGATTAGTCTAAATTTCTGAATACAAAAGTTAAGCTGGCAAAACTTATGCAAGGAAGCATCAAAAAATTTTATGGATTTCTCTATTTGTCTGGCGAACGATTCGTTTTCCTTTCTAGGTGCAACATATGATCCGATAATGTCCTTTTGATCAAAATCCAAGATGGGGAATGATTTATGTTGAGTGTGGCTCATATGCAAGTGGGAGAGATCCCACATTGGTTAAGTAGTAAAGCTTGGGTCTCATATGGGCTTATAAAAGAAGTCATATGGGAGAAGTTATAATAATATGAGAGAGATCCCACATTAGTTAAGTAGTAAATAATCTTTGAAAATTTGACATGCATTCATTATACTGTATGCATAGGTTCCCTGGTGTAGCAACCATTAATTAAGAATAGCTTGATCAAGCAAGCTAATATGTATGTAGGAATGATTCTGAGGATTCAGCGAATCTGTTCTTAACATAGTACTCCATATTTGAGTTCAGATTTAATATATATATATATATATATATATATATATATATATATATATTATGACGACATAAACCAACCCAAAAAAAAAAGTAATAGTATTATCAAAAACAAATATTCAGCAGAACCAAATAGATAAAAATTAATAATAATAACAGCCATACTTGTGAATCCAACGATGCCGAAGGCAGAACGGTTCTAACTAGAGCATCATCAGTAGAAATCTGATAGATTTTTTAGAATAAGTATTCCATGCAGGCAGCCACACTTCATCTTGGCTAAGGAATACATACGCGTTAAGATACAGCCTCTTTCGTTTTGATGCATATAAATCGTACAAATAATTGTATGTTTTAGGATTATTGAAGAACAGCAGCAGATCAAACAAAAGAAGAATATGTGAAGCAGAACCAAATTAAAAGATGAAGAAAGATACGATCAGAGACCTTATGAGACCAGAATTCCTACTTAAACTCACTTTCTATATTTACTTATGTCAATTGGCCTGGCTTATGCTGGAAGGATTTTTATCTTAGGTTGAAATCATTTTTAACCCAAATGATATTAACAATATGTCATGAATTAATTAATTAGCTTAGTTACCTAACGCTATTTCAATAATTTTAGAAGAAAATTTCTTAAATCGATCAAGATTTTCCATAATTAATTGGAATAGAAGAAACTTAACCTGATAGAAACTAATAGTTGAACTCAGTCAAATTAAAGGCTGAAAAAGTTGCTAGAATTACATATCAAATTAAGCAGAAATCCCGATCGCTTCGTATCATATATAGCTAGCTAGCTAGCAATGGTGGCTTTGCGCGTAGTATGCAATTAATTTAACTTCAAGCACACATATTATTTGAAATAATTGATACAAGATTATTGATTAATGTTTTATATTCATAAAGCTTATATATTATGCACTCCTAATGATCAGCATATTTTTTACCAAAAACATGATCGGTTAACGATATCACCACAGCGTTTTTGTTTCCAACGCACAAGATGAATAAAATCTGAGTGGTTGAATATGAGTGCCACGATTAATTACGGCAAAACGCCAGCAAATATGCCAATTTCAATGTCGGATATCAATGGACTACGTACGGATCATTAATTCAATTTATGAAAGTCTATATTTATAAACACGAGTAATAGTAATTTTCAATATTCCCAACTAAGTAACTCTAAGAATCATTAGATTAGACTGGCATAAGTAGGTGAAAATTAGTATTGGTTTAATAATTTTTAATTTGGAAAAGGCATTTGCTTAATTAAAAACTATTAACACAGTAAAGACAAAATCCAATAATTAACGATGATTGAAAGGGTTCGAGAGAAAAAGATCATTACTGAATACTCTATATCAATAATGTTATACTTCTAAAATTTATATATATAATTATTTTGATATCATATGAATGGAATGATGAATATAAAAATCAAAGTAATAAATGTTTTGAGTAATGTGTCATTGAATGGTGATGCCACACATCAACACCATATATAGGCAAGTGTAGCATTACTCATATTATGTGTACAAGAGATAAAATAAAAATATACCTGAAAATATATCTACAAATTCTTACTTGCAGATAAAAAAAAAAACAATAAAACCCCTTATATAATCTCATATCTCTTTTAGAACAGAAAGAGAAACAATTTCGAAATGGTGTATGCATTTAATTGATAAATATTAATAGCGGACAAGAGAAACATATACATTCAAAGTAGACATTCACACTCGTAGAGTTTTATATGCAGTCGAGATCAAATAAAATTAAGAGGAAAAACACCAATCAAGACGAAGCTTAAGGAATATCGGAAGCCAGCAATTTCTCAACTCATTTATTTCAAGTTCTTCGGTGTCTCCTACTTTCACGAAACTCTCAATCTTTACATCTTTTAAATAATGTCGCCAACACTTGATAGGAAGAGAATTACAGCATTTTGCATCTCTATTATTCTTCAAATTCTTATAAAGCCACTGCAATTCAAACAATTATCCTCAAAAAAAAATTTATTTAAAAGAAAGGATATACTGATTTAAATATAAATAAAATAACTACATTGTACTCTTATAGGCTTTATATCTACCATCATCAATCTAAGAGCAGAAATAAAAGAGAAAAATTTGTTATTTAAATTAATATCGCATAATCCCATCTGATTTAAGAGTATTTTTAGTATACAGATGAAAGTTTCAATACAAAAATAATCTGAAAAACTAAAAACAACTTCAACAATGTGTTAAGTGTATGATACAATTTGAATTAGGAGAATTCAAAATAAAAAAAATTAAAAAAATACCTTGAAGAATTTGTGCTGGTCTATAAACGATGTTTTCACACAAAAAGTCCTAGGATAGCAGATAGAGAGAAAATTGTCCAATGAATTCATGTAGCGAGATGGCATCTCGACTACATATAGATACAAATTCCAAGCATTACAAGGCAGTAAAGGGCATCCTGCTCTGAATCCATCTAATTTCAATGAACCCTTAAAAAAAATAGTTGATAATGAGAATGGACGCATATGAAATAACCCAATGAAATTTAACAATTACTTATAAATGTAAGTAAAAGGCTTACCCCCCATGACATCTCATCTATCTTTAGATATTCAATTTGATTGGATACTTCAAGAAATTTCCTTAGATTCAGGAACAGTTGAGTGTCATCAAATCTAAATCCACAAGATTCAACTTTCAACGGACGTGCTGCATTTACAAAGAAGGTGGAAATTGATTTGGCTTTGACAATGAAGGAAAGCAAATTTGGAGTATCAAGATCAAAGAACTTCAAATTGTCACACCAATGAACTTCCAGCCTCTTGAGCTGATTACTTGAAATCGTCATTTTTTCAATTAAACGACAAAAACGAAAGGATAGTTCCTCAAGCAAAGGCAATTTTTTGGCAAGCTGATCAAACTCTAGTTCTCTAAGATCGGCAAACGTAAACCTTAATTTATGCAGGTTTGAACACCCAGCCAAGTCAATTACTCGTGGTTGAAAACAAAGTTCCATCCCTAACTCTTGAAGACTTGGAATAAAAATTTCAAAACTTTCAAGCTCTGATGATGTTTTAGTTTCAAAAATCTTGAGTTTGAAAGCTTTAGACATACACAAATGCTTCAAACCAAAACAATGGGTAAGACAAAAGGCTTCAAGCAATGGGCAGTCACTAGCAAGTCTTTGTAGCATCTGTTCGGTCATGTAGACTCTCTCTAGAGTTAGATTCTTGAGAGAATGAAACCTTATACTATCAGAGGGCATCTGCAACTTACATTCAAATAACTTCAAACTCGTAATTGATTTGGCAGAAAAAATTATTTTAGGTAAGGTGCAGGTTGTAGGGCTACTGGATATTACATGGAGCTCCAACTCTTTTACCTCCTTCTCTATGGCCAATCCTATCCATGTATCAACAAAAGATGATTTTTTAGATTTGCTGTCATCAAGCGGACCTATGATTAGCCTAAATTTCTGAATACAAAAACTACGCTGGCAAAACTGACGCAGGGAGCAATCAATGAATTCTGTGAATTTCTCTATTTGTCTTCTAGGTACAAAACGTGATGATCTTATAAAGTCATTTTGATCAAAATCCAAGATGGGGAATGATTTCCTCATCTGATTCCATGTCTTAGACAAGATACTAGTTCGAGCCACCTCTCTCGGGGATAGGTAAGACATAATGTGGTGAATGATAAAAGTCGGCAACTCTGAGATGCGATCCGTTGCATCAGTCGTCTCAGCAATAATCTGTAAAACTCAAACTCTTAAATATTCCTTCATCTTTCGGAAAAATTCGTTGCCAATATACAGGAAAAGAATTCTGAAAAATACCGATTGATAAAGAAAACTATAAGACAACGCACAGACTACTCCTAAAAATATCTCTAAAATTTATAATTAAAAAAAAAAAAACCTCTTTCTGTTCTTGAAACTTTACACTTAGACATCAAAGCACAGTATGAACCAAACCGAAAATGTACAAACTATACACATTAACGTCGAAATTTTTAAGGCTGCTTACAGAAGACAAGTATAGATACAACACAGAGTAGATCTGTAGTAAAATACTTGAAAATTAAAGCAGCCGTAATGGTAGGGCAAGACAGAGAATATATATGATAATCTGACAAGCATGGTTATACAATATGTATATAGTTCCCTGGTCTAGCAATCATTCATTAAAAGCAGCTTGATCAAGCGGCATAATATGTGTGCAGGAATGACTGTGATGATTCAGCGAATCTGTTCTTAATATATTACTCCATATTTGAGGTCAGATTATTAAATATATATGTATATGTATTGTTACAATAAAAAACTAAACAAAAAAAAGGTGAGAAGTATTAACGAACAAATATTCAGTAGAACCAACTAGATCAAAATTAATAATAATAATAATTGCCATACTTGTGAATCCGACGACACAGATGGCAGTGGTGTTCTAACTGGAGCATCATCAGTAGAAATCTGACGGATTTTGGAGAAGTAGTCCAAGCAGCCACATTTCATCTTGGCTAAGGAACAAATAAGAGACGGCCGCTTTCTTTTTGATGCATATGCAGTGCACAAATAATTGTATGTTTTTAGGGTTATTGAAGAATATGTAGCAAATCAAACAAGAGAAGAATATGCGAAGCAGAACCGAATTAAAAGATCAAGAAAGATATATAAGATCAGAGACCTTATGAGACCAGAATTTCTAATTAAATTCACTTTCTATATTTACTTAATTAGTTAGTGTTAGGAGATTGAACACTCCTACCGCAGCTCAAATAAAAGACAAGAAACAAATTGTTATGTTAGAAATAACAATTTGGGTGGCACTGCCCTCCACAATAAATAAAATAGACAACTTGGGCGGCTCAGCCTTCCACAATAAATAAACTAAAGGCAATAAAGAAAATAAAGGCACAAATATTTAACGTGGTAAAACCCTCAATTTGAGGGAAACCTCCACGGGACAAGACCGAAAATATTTCACTATAAAGAAAAATATTACAATCTCTCTCACAATTAGAATGGAGGAGATTACAAGGGAGAAAGAAGAGAAAAGCTTAATACATAAGCTTGGTACAATTTTTAAGGGGAGGAGGAAGGCTTTATTATATAGCCTTAGCCTCCCCCTTGGATTTGGTTTCCCACCGATGTGGGATTGGGTGAAAGGCAAAAATGCCTTCACCCACTTCACATTCTCCCACTTGAAGGCATTTTTCCTTTCAGTCTTATCTCTATACATGCTGCTCACGTCTTTAATAGGCCACAAGACGTTCTACACCAGATGAACTTGTCAGCATTGATTGGTTTAGTTAATGCATCTGCTATGTTGTCCTTCGTGTGGATTTTCTGCATATCCACTATTCCATCTTCAACTACTTCTCGTACATAATGATATTGAACTCCTATGTGCTTCGTTCTTGAATGAAAGGCTGGATTCCTTGCGATATGCAAGGCACTCTGACTGTCACAAAACAAAGAAATCTTCTCTTGTTTGTGCCCGAGTTCCTCCAATAACCTTTTGATCCAGACAGCTTCCTTGCAAGCTTGTGTAGCTGCCATATATTCTGCTTCTGTTGTAGATAAAGCCACAACAGTTTGAAGTTTGGATACCCAGCTCACAGCACCTCCTGCAAGTGTAAACACATAGCCTGTAGTGGACTTCCTTTTGTCAATATCTCCAGCAAAATCTGAATCAACATAGCCCCTAACAATGAACTCTGATCCTCCATAGCATAGTGCAGCATCAGAGGTTCCTTTGATGTATCTAAGGATCCTCTTAACAGAATTCCAATGCTCTCTTCCCGGATTAGCCATGAATCTACTGACCGCTCCCACTGCTTGTGCAATGTCTGGTCTTGTACAAATCATAGCATACATTAGGCTCCCTACTGCTGATGCATACGGTACTCGAGACATTTCCATCCTCTCCGCTTCATTGCTAGGACTCATACTTGAGGATAATTTATGATTAACAGGAAATGGGGTAGAAATTGGCTTACAATCTTGCATGTTGAAGCGACGCAAGATTTTCTTCAAGTAGTTCTTTTGAGATAGCCAAATCTTCCTGTTTTTTCTGTCTCGGTGAATTTGCATCCCTAGAATCTTGTTTGCCGGTCCTAAATCCTTCATTTCAAATCCCCTAGCCAATTGTGCCTTTAATTCTTGGACCTGATCTTTGTTAGTGCCTGCTACCAACATATCGTCCACGTACAACAGCAAAATGATAAAGTCTTCCTCAAACCTCTTGTAATAAGTACAATGATCTGAACTGAGTCTGTTGTACCCAAGGCTGATGATGAATGAATCAAATCTCTTGTACCAACACCTTGGCGCCTGTTTTAAGCCGTACAGAGATTTGGTCAACCTGCAAACCAAGTTCTCTTTTCCTTCTTTAACAAAACCTTTCGGTTGGAGCATATAAATTTCTTCTTCAAGTTCTCCATGAAGAAATGCAGTTTTTACATCTAACTGCTCTAAGTGTAAGTCAAAAGTAGCACACATAGCCAAGACTACTCGAATTGTTGTAAGTCTTACCATAGGAGAGAATATCTCATTGAAATCAACTTCTTCTTTCTGAGCATATCCTTTGACCACCAGTCTAGCACGATACCGCTCCACTTGATCATTCCCATCACGTTTGATCTTGTAGACCCATTTGTTTCCGATGGCTTTTCTTCCATGTGGTAGTGGCACAAGATCCCATGTCTTGTTTTTGTCTAAAGCTTCCATCTCTTCATGCATTGCTGTCATCCATAGAGATGCATCAGAACTTTTTATAGCCTCCTGAAAGGTGGAAGGCTCCCCATCTTCTGTTAGGAGACAGTATGCAACATTGCTCGCCATCACATATTCTGAGTGCCAAGAAGGTTCCCTTCTTTCTCGAGTTGATCGACGGACTTCAGGTGCTTCAGACTCAACTGGTTCTTGATCATCGTGTTCTGGTATTGCTTCAGAAGAAACTGTTTCTTCCTGTATTGATACAGTCTCAACATTTTTCTTCGTGCTATCACTTTCTTCACATTTAAACATGTCTTCTATAAAGACAACATCCCTGCTGATGACAATCTTATGGGCAGTAGGATCCCATAAGCGATACCCCTTTACTCCATCAGCATATCCCAAGAAGATACATTTCCTGGATTTTGGATCCAGCTTCGTTCTTTCTTGGTCATGATACATTACATAAGCAGGACATCCGAAAATATGAAGGGAGGAATAATCAGTTGGCTTACCGGTCCACATCTCCATAGGTGTCTTCATCTCAATTGCTGTTGATGGAGACCTATTTATCAAGTAACAGGCTGTAGTGGCTGCTTCTGCCCAAAATGTCTTGGGTAGACCCGCAGTCCTTAGTAATGCTCTCATTTTTTCTGCGAGAGTTCTATTCGTCCGCTCTGCCACTCCATTTTGTTGTGGTGTGTAAGCAACTGTCTTCTGCCGTTTCACACCTTCTTTACTACAAAATGTGTCAAACTTCTTGT
The DNA here is from genome assembly GCA_013180625.2 of Boswellia sacra. NCBI lineage: Eukaryota > Viridiplantae > Streptophyta > Magnoliopsida > Sapindales > Burseraceae > Boswellia > Boswellia sacra. Next base: position 934,738 of record SNVD02005792.1, read on the forward strand.
TGCAGAATTCTCTCCCATTATCTGTCCTCAAACACTTGATCCTTTTTTCGGATTCAAGCTCCACCTGTGCTTTGAAGGCTTTGAATACAGGAAATACATCTGACTTTTTCTTGATGACATATACCCAACATCTCCTAGAATAATCATCCACAAACAATAAAAAATAGTTTGCTCCTCCTAGGGACGTAACCGGTGATTCCCAAACATCAGAATGAATCAAGTCTAGAATGTTTTTACTCCTAGCAATAGATCTGCTAAAACTCAGTCTACTCTGCTTGCTAATAACACAATGCTCACAGAATGGTAAACTTACAGTTTTGATTCCAGGAAGTAGTTTTCGATTAGAGAGAATCTTCAAACCCTTTTCGGACATATGGCCAAGTCTTTGATGCCATATCATAGACAATTCTTCTCCAGAACTAGCAACCGCTATTTCTGCCTCCTAAACCGTTTCTCCATGGAGCATGTATAGGTTAGCAGCAATCTTTTCTGCCTTCATCACCACAAGTGCGCCTCTGACAACCTTCATGATCCCATTTTTCGTATGGAACTCACATCCGAGGTCATCCAACTGTCCCATCGATAGCAAATTTTTCTTCAAGCCAGTCACATGTCGTACATCTTGGATAGTGCGAATCGTACCATCAAACATTTTTACTTTGATGGTTCCAATACCAGCGATTTTTAAGGCATGATCATCACCCATGTACACAGACCCTTCTGAGATAGGTTTATATTGATAGAACCAATCTCTTCTAGAAGTCATATGCCATGTTGCTGCTGAATCAATTAACCATATATCAGCAAACCTTTTTCTGCCTTCCACAACTGTTGTTGCCTCGCTGCACAAGATTTCGCCATTCCCTGAAGTACTTGCTACACAACCCTGAGATCCTGACGACTCAGATTCTTTTCCTTTGCTGTTTCCCTCTCCATTCTTCTTAAGATGCCAACACTCGTTTTTCACGTGCCCTTGCTTTCCACAATGGTAGCATTTAATAAACTTCCTTCCTTTGGACTTTCCCCTGTTCTGATTGTGACTCCCACTGGAACCACGTTCCCTTGATCTCCCTCTGTTGGCGGATAAAGCCTCTGCATGTTGAGAAGTCATTATTCTGTCTTCCTTGTTTTTACGTCTGCTTTCTTCTTCTAAGACAGCAGCCGCAACATCATTAAAGATTAGAGATGACTTCATTGAACCATTTGCCAAGTTGAGGATGAGATTATCATATGAATCAGGTAGACTCTGAAGTAGAAGCTCAGCACGTTCCTTCTCTTCTATGTTATGCTCCATGGTTGAGAGTTGAGAGAATAACGTCTTCAAAGTGTTGATATGTTCAGTCACCGGAGTGGTTTCTGACATACGAAGAGTGTACAGCTTCCTTTTCAAGAAAATTTTGTTGTGTAGAGATTTGGCTTCATACAAACTTGTCAAAGTATCCCAAATCTCCTTTGCAGAGTTTAATTCTTGAATACTTGACAGCACTTCATCTGCAACTGCTAGATGTAGACTTGCCATCGCATCACCATCTATCTTCTCCCATTTATTTTCATCTTGCATATTTTCCGGTCTTCCATCAATTGCTTCAAGGCAATTTTCTTTTCTCAAGATAGCCTTTATTTTAATTTTCCATAGCCCAAAGTTGTTTCCATCGAACTTCTCTATCTTGAATTTGGCTGCCATTTGTCTTGTAGTGAACAGTACCGTATATGTGAACAGTACCCTTGAATAGTATCGTATACGTGAACAGTAACAGTATCCGTATACGTACACCACTGCTAAACAGTAACCAAGAATAGTAGTAAGTGTCGGTACGATTTAATATACACCAGGAAAGCTTCCAGGAAACACTAGGAGGGGTCACAAGCGGTCCCACTTAAAATCCAGTCTCCTTAGACTCTTATCGTCTTTTTGACAAAGCTTTCCTAGACATGTATATAACCATACAAGTAACCACTCACTGTCCTAACCCTTGGCTCTGCCTTCGCAACCTTGCTCTGATACCACTGTTAGAAGATTGAACACTCCTATCGCAGCTCAAATAAAAGACAAGAAACAAATTGTTATGTTAGAAATAACAATTTGGGTGGCACTGCCCTCCACAATAAATAAAATAGACAACTTGGGCGGCTCAGCCTTCCACAATAAATAAACTAAAGGCAATAAAGAAAATAAAGGCACAAATATTTAACGTGGTAAAACCCTCAATTTGAGGGAAACCTCCACGGGACAAGACCGAAAATATTTCACTATAAAGAAAAATATTACAATCTCTCTCACAATTAGAATGGAGGAGATTACAAGGGAGAAAGAAGAGAAAAGCTTAATACATAAGCTTGGTACAATTTTTAAGGGGAGGAGGAAAGCTTTATTATATAACCTTAGCCTCCCCCTTGGATTTGGTTTCCCACCGATGTGGGATTGGGTAAAAGGCAAAAATGCCTTCACCCACTTCACAGTTAGCCTACCTTATCTAGAAGGATAATTATATTAGGTGGAAAGTATTTTTTATCTAAATGATATTAACAATATCTCATTAATTAATTAATTAGCTTAATTACCTTTTGCTGGGATTATTAGTTCAATAATTTTAGAAGAAAATTAATTAAATCAATCAAGATTTTCCAAAATTAATTGGAATGGAAGAAACTTAAGTTGTACATTCTGTGTATATTACCGACCAGTAGTTTATATTCGGCAGCTGACGTGAAATTAATTTCAATGTCGTTGCATAGTGACCATACTTAAAATCATTTAAGTAAATTAAATTATTTAGCACGTATCTTCGGATTTTCATATACTGAACGATAAATATAAACTAAAAGTTGAACTTAGTCAAATTAATGGCTGAGAAAAGTTGATCGAGTTACATATCAAAAGCTAGCCTGGAGAAGAGATTAAAAATATAATTACAACCAAGAAGGTTGAATGGGGGAATCGCGCGCAGTCAGTAATTAATTAAACTTCCAGCACACATATAATTTGAACTAATTAATACTAGATTAGTGATTAATGCTTTTATATTCATAAAGCTTATATATTAAGCACTCCTAATGATTATCATCTTTTTTCCCAGAATAAGATCTGGTAACGATAGCCACACAGCGCTTTTGTTTCTGGCGCACAGGATGAATAAATATCGTGATCGAATTTGAGCGCCGCCATTATTTACGGCAAAACGCCAGCAAATATTCCAATTTCAATATCGGATATCAATGGATCGGCCAATATGAAAGTCTATATTTAAAAACGCAATAAAAATTTTCAATAATATTCCCAACCGAGTAACTCTAAGAATTATTAGATTAATGTGGAATAAGTAGGTGAAAATTATTGTTGGTTTAATAAATTTTAATTTGGGGAACAGCATTTGCTTAATTAACAAATACTAAAAGAATAAACTCAAAATACAATTATTAAGAGTAATGCTACACTATAACCAAGTTATCACCAACTCTCTTTATAGTCTAAGTTGACAAAAATTTACTGAAAGAGAAAACAGTAAATAATGAAAGTTACATTTTTAGTAGGATTTTACAAACTTAGGTTATAAAAAGAGTTGTTGTATATGGGTTATTAGCGTAATATTATTCAATAATTAATGATGATTGGAAGAGTTCAAATAAAAAGAACCTTTATTGAATAATCTGTATTAATACTGGTCCACTTACAAAATTTGTATACAAATTTTGATATACATATTAAAATTTTGATACACTTACAAAATTTGATACTTTGTATCAAAAGTAAACATTCATATATATATATATATATATATACACACACTAGAGATAAACTAAAATTAAGAGAAAAAACACCAATCAAGACGAAGCTTAAGAACTTTTGAAACCCTCTCAGCCCTCAAATCATTTATTTCAAGTTCTTCTATGCCTCCTAATTGCACCAAGCTCTCCATCTTTACATCTTTTAAATAATGTCGCCAACACTTGATAGGAAGAGAATTGTTGCATTTTACATCTCTATTATTCTTCAAATTCTTGTAAAGCCACTACAATTCAAACAATTATGCTCAAACAATAATTTATTTAAAAGAAAGGATATAATGATTAAAAAAAATGACATTGTCTTATAGGCTTTATATCTACCATCACTAATCTAAGGGGCCAATTGTTCTTTTTTATCTGAAATTTGAATAAGCATTAATATAACTTAACTCTCAATAGATCTGAATATAAAAATCTCAATAATATGTTTATTTTTTATTTAGTAATATCCGATTCTAAGTCTTAAGTTGTTTATTTTTCTAAACTAAAAATTCTTAAGTTGTTTATTTTATTGAGTTAAAAATTCTTTATACTATTGAATTGACACATATGTTTTTATTAAGTATGACACATACATACATATATTTTATATTTACAAATTATATAAATATATGCATATAAACTTTTAATAAAGTTAAAATTGATTATGTAAATTATTGGTAAAAAGTAATATATTTTTAATTTTTTTATTATAAATGATTTGAAAATTTGGAATATATATATATACACACACACACACATACCAGCCATGTAATTTTATAATATTAATGAAATAATTGTAATAATATATTAATAATTATTAAATTAAAGAAATATGAATAGTGTATGTAATAGGTTAGATGACTGAATTATAATTAAAAAAATTAAACAAAATAGCAAGGATACAAATAATAAGGTTAATTTAGAAAATAAATAAAAAATAGACGTTCAGATATTTTACATTCAAATTCATATTATTTTTATCAAATTCTCATACTTAAGTTAGAAAATCAATCAACTTAAAATATCTCAATGACTAGGAATAATTCAGTCCTTTAATCTCAAGAATAAGTCATATTCAGTCTTTAGATGTAAAAGCAATTAACCCTTAAAGAGTAGATATAAAAGAGAAAAATATGTTATTCAGATTAATATCACCCTAAGCCTATCTATTCTAAGAGAACTTTTTGTACACTTATGAGAGTTTCATAATAATAATAATAATAATCTGAAAACCAAAAATATCATTAACAGTGTTTTAGTGTATGATACATTTTGAATTAGGAGAAGAATTTGTGATAAAAAAAAAATGAACATTTCCTTAAAGAATTCATGCTGGTCCACAAAATAACCTCCAGTCTCTTGAGCTGATTACTTGAATTTGTCATTATTCCAATGGAACGTCGAAAAAGCACAGATAATTCCTCAGGCGAAGGCAAATTTTTGATAAGCTGATGAAACTCTTGGTCTATAAGAGCAGTAGACACAAATTAATATTAATTTTCTCAGACCTGTACACCCAGCCAAGTCAATTACTCCTCGTGTTTGCGCATTACAAAATATGAGCTCTAACGCTTAAAAGACTTGAAACAAAAATTTCAACCCTTTCAAGCTCTTGTGACATTGTATAATTAATTTCCAAAATCTTGAGTTTGAACTCTTCAGAGATAAACAAATGCTTCAAACCAAAGCAATGGGAAAGACAAAAAGCTTCAAGCGATGGGCAGTCACCAGTAAGTCTTTGTAGCATCTGTTTGGTTATGTAGACTCTCTCTAGAGTTAGATTTTTGAGAGACTGAAACCTTATACTATCAGAGGGCATCGCCACCTCACATCCACATAACTTTAAACTAGTAAGTCTTTGTAGCATCTGTTTGGTTATGTAGACTCTCTCTAGAGTTAGATTTTTGAGAGACTGAAACCTTATACTATCAGAGGGCATCGCCACCTCACATGCACATAACTTTAAACTAGTAATTGACTTTGCAGAAAAAATCATTTCAGGTAAGTTGTAGGTTGTGGGGCTATAGGATAATACACGCAATTCCAACTCTTTTACTTCCTTCTTTATGGCCAATCCGACCCGCTTATCAACAAATGAAGATGATTTTTTATATTCGCTATCACCTAGAAGACCTATGATGAGCCTAAATTTCTGTATACAAAATTTAAGCTGGCAAAACTGATGCTGGGAAGCATCAACGAATTTTGTGAATTTTTCCATTTGTCTAGCGAACGATTCATTGTCCTTTCTAGGTGCAACATATGATCCTATAGTGTCCTTTTGATCAAAATCCAAGATGGGGAATGATTTCGCCAACTGATTCCATTTCTTAGACAGGATACTAGTTCGAGCTACCTCTTTCGCGGATCGGTAAGACATAATGTGGTGAATGATAAAATTTGGCAACTCTGAGATGCAATCCGTTGCATCGGTTGTCTCAACAATAATCTGTAAAATTCAAATTCTTAAATTTTCCGTCATTTTTAAGAAAATTTCTTAATCAATATATAGGAAAAGAGCTCTGAAAAATACCAATTGGAAAATAAAATTTTAACATAACGCACAGAATACTCCTAAGAACATCTATTAAAAAAAAACAAAAACAAAAAAAAAACCTCTCTTTCTATGCTTGAAACTTTACAATATATAGCTGAGCGGCATAATATTTATGCAGGAATGATTGTGAGGATTCAGCAAAGCTGTTCTTAACATATTGCTCCATATTTGAGGTCAGATTATTAAATAAATAAATAAATAACAAAACCAAAAAGGAGAAAAAAATTAAAAAAAGGTAATAAGTATTAACAAACAAAAATATATTTCTATCACAAGTATATCCGACTACAGATTTACAGAGCCTTACTCTTGAATCCGAGTCATCTGACGCAGAAGGTAGAAAGATGAGGTTAATTGAATCCAAGCAGCCACACTTCAACTTCATCTTGGCTAATGAGACAAAAGCGGTAACACAGCTGGTTTAATTGTATGTGATGCCAGTAAATTACTGGTAATAATAAACTATAAAAATATGCTTGCTAATCCGCTTATGTTAGCTGTTAAATGACTTGATCTTGTCCAAATAATTCCGTGTGGAAGATCACTAGAATTCCTACGTAATTAATTTTTTTTAGTTAATTAGCTTTCCTATTATTAGTAGGATTATTTAAAGTAGAATCCTTTTATTACCATGATTAATATTAGGGTGACGTTACTCTTACAAACTATTTATATAAACTCATCCATACAAATTTTTGTGGTATTATTAAATAATTGTCATATAATCTACGTTAATTAATTTAATTAAAATTTAAAATTTACTCTTTCGATCAAACCATGACATATGAGTTTGTATAAGAAAGCTTATATGGATAGTTTGTAAGAATAATATTACTCGTATTATATATTATCTAAGTCAAGAGCATATAACCAAAAAAATTTGGGCAGGCTAAAATTTTCTTATTGATGTTTAATCAATAACTAAATGCTTTCACGAAAAAAAAAAGTCTCTCTCTCTCTCTCTCTCTCTCTCTCTCACACACACACACACACTCTCTCTCTCTCTCTCTCTCTATATATATATATATATATATATATATAAAAGATGTACAATGAATCTTTTTCATATAAACCTTTTATTTTTCTAAAACTTGAGTAGAATATAAATAAGAAATTTAGTTTTGAAGCAAGGCTATAAGTGTTATATTTTGAAATATTGATATGAAATTCAAAGTTTTTTAAAAATTCAGCCCAGCCGACCAACTCTTAGTTATGCCCTGATGTAAGTTATATAAATTTTAAAGGAGAGAGTAAACGTAAAGGAAAAGAATGAGATTTTTTTCTTCCAATTGTTTTAACTTTATAGATATTGGCGCCGTTAAACATAGCAAGGCCACTACCCCTAGGTTAAGGAAAGAAACGCTAGAGTTTGTAAAACTTCAATCATAAAGTATTTTAGTGAATTAATCATTTAGTAGAGTGATCATATTAGTTCTTAATTTTGAAAGGAAATAAGAAATTTTTGAGTAATTTTATTTAATTTTCTCTTTAATTAAATTGATTATTAATCAATCAATTTTACATGTACAAGTTAGTTATTTAAAATTTAGAAAATTTCATCAATATATATATATATATATATATATAGAATTAATTAAGCAACTGAAAGAGTTTTGAAATAAAAGATCACTCGTCTATATATAAAAAAACATTCGCATACATTGTTTTTATGTGTAGTGCTACACTTACAAGCTATTACACCGGTTATGTATAGTTAATTATTGAAATTCAATCATCAAACCAAATTATGACATATCGGCTTGTAAAGTGAGTTTGTATTATATAAAATTGTTTATAGAGTAGTATTATTCTTGTTTCATAGAAGTTAGTTCAAAAATAAATGTAATATACTAAATTTTTAAAGTGATCATGATATACTTATATTACAATATATGTGTGTAATGTGTATGTGTTGTGCTATGTAATGTTGTAATAAATAATGAGTTGGGAATATATGTGAAAGATTTAAGAAATTAAGACCTTATATGAAATTTGCCCCTTCATACTTGCCTATATAAACCCCTCATTTCTAAAATTTTCATTAAAAATTCTATCTTCTCTACTAAAAAGCTCCAGCACACTCTCTTGCTTCTTCCTTCTATTTGTCAAGAAATTAGGAAGAGAAAGGAGGCACAAGGTTGAACTCAAGATTCAACGATGGAAATTTCATAATGCAAGTAAGCTGAACCTTTTGACTGCACAATAAAATATTGTTATGCATATGTTTTGATTGTATAACATGACAAATGGGAAGTAGTATTTTGGCTTTGAGACATGGGATTGGAGATTATGAATCCTTGATTTAAATGAAATGAGTTGTGATAGTTAAAAAGCTGTAAGGTTAAATGTGATGTGTTATGATATTCAAAATGTTAACTTAGAGCTTCAATTTATGACTGAACTTGGAATTGTGATACCTGAATGGCATGTTAAACTTTAGAACCTTGAATGTCCACTTATTCATAGGGCACCTCTTGAGGTTGTGTGTGTGAGCTACCTCTTAGGGGTCAAAATAATGACAAAGTGTCACATATAATACAAAGTGTCATATACTAGAATATATGTGAAATGTGAATGTGTTTACTCTCAAATGAGAGTCACCTCTTGAAGTTATGTGTGTGAGCGACCTCTTGATGATCAAAATGACTCAAAGTATCACACGCAACACAGAGTAACACATATGAAAGAATTGTGATTGGTCATAGCTGTCACAAATTCACTTGTAAGACAAACACAAATTTTTCATGATATGATCATTCGATTCATTTTCTACGATTTGAATCCAACAAAACTCAAAACCTTTATCAGGTGATGGTTTATAGGATGTGTCAAGTCAATGTATTGGAAAAAAATTATGAAAAAATGCCAATTTTAGTACAAATTATATATATAATGCGCTTGGAACTTACTATGCCCATCTGATTGATTTATTGCTAATGATGATAGGACATGCCACACGTAGATGAAAGGAAACTCTAAAATAAATATTAAATAAATAAATAATTCGTAGCCCTTACCCAGTAAAAGAATAAATATTAAATAAACAAATAATTCACAGCTTTTACTTAGTAAAAATGTTAAAAATAATTAACACAAGGAAATAGAATCATGGTGAACTAATTAATTAAGAGAGTGTAGCCAATCCTAGCCACACACATGAAAATATAAAAAAGAACAAATAAATAAATTAAAAAGTAAGAGAGAGAAATATGAACTAACAAATATATTTCTGTATCACAGGTACATATAAATAAATTATTAAAGGGCTGATTATCAATAGGAGAAGAATTAGAGAGGCTTACTCATGAATCCAATGCAGAAGGCAGAAGGGTTCTAACTGGAGCATTATCAATAAGAATCTGACAGCTTTTGGAGAAGAATAGTCCGAAGCAGCCGCACTTCATCTTCACTAAGGAGATAGAAGCGATGACAGCAGTTTAATAGTATGATTTACGAGGATTATTGAATCAAACTAATAAACCCTTGTTTTTTGATGATTGTGTTAACACGTCAAAAATTTTTCCTTGGATGAGCAAAAAATTTTTAGTACATTGTTAACTCATCATATTGATGACAAATAGGCGTATTTAGAAGTTCAATCGTCCAAATTTAATTAATGGAAGTCTGGTTACATTCAAATTTCGATTGATTGCATTGGGGTTTTATTTAATTTGCTGTTTGGACTCCTACTTGATTCACTACTAAATATGATGACAGTTTACCTTGGGAGGCTGGGATGCCTACCTAATTTTCATTTCCTGTTATTTTGTTAATTAGCTTACTTTATGCTATAAAGATCATAAGGATTGTTATTATGGATAGAAATCTTTTCCGCTAAACTAGTTACTGTCATAAAGCTGTGAGGCTGTAAGTTGGAGCAGCCACCTGATACTACATGGTTCCCTTGGTCCCTACTTTGGAAAAGCTAAGTTTAAGATGGAGTTTAATTTTATAAATGAAGAGATGGTACAACAACTTGTTAGTGGATGCCCTTTACTTGAAGATCTGAGTCTTTCCTTCTTTCAAGGTTTGAAGTGTATGTGTGTGTATCTAAAGCTCTCAAACTTGGTAGTATGAGCATTTTACGCCTCCTCAGAACTTGAAATTGTTCAAATTGTAGTCCAAGTCTTCAACAGTTTACCCTGGCATTATAAGGGAAGCTAATGCCATGAGTTATTGACTTAGCAGGGCATCCAGGTTTGAAAATGCCGGAGTTAGTGGGTGTACTCAACTTTACGGACCAGGTGTTATCAGTTTGTTTCACTTTTTTTTTTTTTTAGACGATATGTTCCTGAGTGCCTGTACAATGCTTGAAACTATTACAATTTCAAGTGGACAGCGTCAGAGCATGCAATTTATTTTATGTCATCTCCTTGAAAGAATTACAATGTTAAGTAATCAGCTTTTAAGACCTTAGACTCCTAAAGAATTTGAAGGCTCTTGATATATTGATACTCCAAATTTACTTTCTTTTATTTATGAAAATAATAGAATTCCCACTTTTTCCATAAATGCTCCATGTTCCTGCAGGGAGGTATAATATAGATCTGTCTATAGTGTGCAATTTATTGATAGGTATTAGAATGAAAAGGTTCTATTTTATTACGAATAGCTGCAGCCCTTATATACAATAGAGAATGAGCAATTTACAGAATAAATTAAACAATGCCTAAACTGAAGGCAAATCATTGTTAATGACAGCTATACAAAATCATCGATACATTAGGAATTAAGTGATATTTGTTGAGGCTATCTTGGCATGATTTAAGGAAGATTGATGCTGATTATCAGACTTTGAATTGATGATCTTTTGCTGTGGACTATTAATACGATATTTAACACAATTTATTAATACAAATTTATAATCCTTATCTCATCAAATCTGTATTGAAAAAAAAAAATTGTATTTAATATATTGCCAACTTATCAATCATCTCAACTATTAGATTTTGTGAATTAATGAATAAAATATTTTGTCTAATTTCATCTCAATAACTTTATGTAAAATCACAAACTTTGATGCTTAAGTTTTTTTAAATTAAAGTTTCTTGGTAACAAATTGTCATTTGGTTTAAAGTTTGAGATTCGTTTTCTATATACGTTTGGTTACTCACTCTGACATATCATGTTACAAGTAAAGATAGCAATGCGTAAGATTGGATAGGGTATGCTAGTACCTATACCCTACTCTCTTAAAAAAAATCAATACAAATACCCTACCCCTACTCTTCAAGAATTTAAACTTTTATTCACATACCTTATCCAAAAAAAAAAAATTTTGATACACATACATTACCTATTTATAAAAGGATACTCATAGGGTCCGGTTGTAAAACAATACTAACAATTCAATTATATCAAACAACTTGTCAAATCAATTTAATCACACAATCATATAATATAAAATCAATATAATCCAAAAGTAAATAATATCTAGCCACATGTAATAAATTAGTCCATAATACATAAATACTAAACAAAGTCCCTAGAACACATACATGACTAAACAAAATTCCAAAATACATAAATAACACAGAAAAAAAGTATAGCATAAAATAATGATCAAAGCCTTCTTTAATAATAATAATTTTAAATCGGTATTCAAAGGGTATATATAACACCCTAAAGTTTACTAATGATTATGATATTTTTATGTTACCATATATGTATGTGCTAGGTATAGGTGTTGTTGTAATAAAATAAAGATTAGGGGAGGTGATTGAAAGAATTAAGGAAATGAGGGGGCTGAATGTGTTTTTTCCTATCATATTTATCTGTATAAACCCCTTAGACTCTAGAAAGATCCATTTTCTTTCCCTTTCTCTTTGAAACGTCCAACAGCCTCTCTCCCAATTTCCCCCAATTTTGCCATGGAATCAAGAGGAGAGTGAGAAAACAAGAGGCCAAAAGGTAAAATATTCACTCATCTCTCTCTAACTCTAGCCATAACCATACAATTAAGTGATAGTTTATTGTTATTTGTGATATTTTATGTTAGCATATTGTCACGAGCTTAGAGATTTGCGTAGCACGCTCGTGCGGCACTTAGGCAACTTGACTCCGAAAGTTGCTAAGAAAGCCTTGATGCTAGTCTTCTCACTCAAGGAGAAGAAAGGACCGTTAAGCCAAAGAGCCTGTAGGCAAAGAAGAAAAGAGATAGAGAAGAATTGCTAAGCAAAAGAGCTTTGTATTATACTTGAAAGCTATACAATGCTTGGATGCTTTGTGAATATTTGTGGATGATTTACAAATGAGGTTGGAGGGGTTTATATAGTGAACCACCTCTCAAATGAATGGCCTAGATCTAATGCATCTAATGGTCATAATTCATTCTTATCTACTAAGTTATCTAGATATGTACAAGAGAATATTATCTACTAAATAATCTAGATAAATACAAGAGATAATTATAGAAGTTTATCGTGCTAGAGAATTCTAGAAGATGGGCTTGGGCTTTCTAGAAGTTAGGACAAGCCTCTAGCATCTTTGGGCCATTCTAGCAAGTAAATTGGGCGGGTCGTGACATCCTCCCCCACCTAATTCCGTGACGTCCTCGGCGCACTTTCTTCCTTGTAGCGTTGGATGTGCTCGCTGAATTGCCACAAGGTGTTTTCACGTTCCCAACTTGCCTCACTATCCGGAAGGTTTTTCCACTTTATCAAATACTCAATGTATGGTGGAACTCCCCTCCTTCGAATCACTCGGTCCGCAAGGATGTACTCCACATCCTTGTCGAATGCGGTGACAACGGCTGTGGGAGCTCTTTTAGACTCGCTTCTTGTAGGATCTTCCTTGTCCTCATGATAGGGCTTGAGAAAACTTACATGGAATACCGGATGGATTTTGAGGTTATGGGGCAATCAAACCTTGTAGGAGACTTCACTCACTCGCTTGAGAATTGGGAAAGAATCTTCATATTTTCGCACCAACCCCTTATGCACTTTACGAAGTGATTTGAATTGTTGCAGTAAGAGCTTGATGAGTACTAAGTCCCCCTCTTGGAATGTGAGGTGTCGTCCCTTGGTGTCCGCCCACTTCTTCATCCGTTTGGCGGCCTTGTCCAAGTATGCTCTTGTAATATCGGCTTGCTCATGCCATTCTTTTGCAAGCTTGTAGGCTGCTGGACTCTTTCCCTCACTTACCAACTTCAATAGGTTGTTGGTTATGGGGTCGTGCTCTAGGCCTTGTTTGATGCCATCGATAAGCACACTTTGTGGATGACTCATGCTTGAAGTGGCGAGTTTCGCCTTGCGACTTGGGGCGTTGGCCACAACATTTGCCTTGCTCGCTTTGTACTCGAGCGAGTCTTAGAATTGTTTATCTAACTCCGTAAGTTTGGGTGGTGCCATGAAACAAGGCGCCATGGCCGGAGGCTTGGCATCGAGCTTTAACTCGATTTAATGATTGACTTCCCGTCGTGAAGGCAACTTCTTTGGGGACTCTCGAGGCTTCACATCCTTATATTTCTCAAGGATGGCTTGAATTTTGCTTGGCATTGGGTCCTCGGCAATGGCAACATTCTCACCAATGTTTTGTTCTTGAACGGTGGCAAGGAAACTTGGATCCATCTTCGTTCCCCGTTTGAGTTGTAGTGCGGAGAACGTTTTGCCTTCAACCTTTGCTACGCGTTCCACCTTGACCATGCATGCATGACTCCCATCGAGTATGTTGAGGGAGTTAGAAGATGGTATGGGGAAGGCATGAACTTGCTCGAAGAATTCCATTCCAAGCACTACTTGAAAGTCATCCATGGGGACGATGGAGAAATCAAGCTTACCATTCCATGTGCCAAGTTGTACCGTCGTTGCCTTGGACACTCCCAATACTGCTTTGGCGGGTGAGTTTACTGCCTTGATTGTGCCTCCTCCATTGACATATTTGAGACCTAACCGTTTAGCCTCGTCTTCAGAAATGAAGTTGTGCGTGGCTCCCGTATCAAGCACCGCACGTACATCTTTGCTATTGATTGTGGCGCTTACATACATTAGACCCTTTTGAACATGGGTGGGTCTTTTAAGTGCTCCAATGGTACGGAGAGAACCCATCTCCGCTTGAGGCTCCTCTTTTTATACGTTCTCATGTTAAGCGGCTAAGGCATTGAGGGCCTTCCTCTTTGGGCAATCACGCACCCAATGAGGACCATCACAAATGAAGTAAGGACTTTTAGGTTTAGGGGCATCGGACTTACCTTTGTTAGATGTGTCGCGCTTGTCTCCCCCGGATGGTTTACGTGCACCACCTTCCTTTCGGTCATGTCCTTTCCGCTCTCCTCCACCTTTACCATGGTTAGGTTTTCTCTCCTTCGATTTGGATGAGTTGTCTAAAAGGGATTCAGCCACGGCTATAGCGTCATCAAGATTTTGCACGTTGCGCCTTTCGAGCTCGACCCTCGCCCAATCTTTGAGTTAGTCGAGGAAGTAGAAGAAGGAATCTTTTTCAGACATGTCCTCACTCTCGAGGATGATGATGGTGAAATCTTTGATGTACTCTCGAATCGTGCAGCTTTGCTTCAAACGACGGAGGCGACCCTTTGCCTCCTTCTCGGCATTGCTAGAAGAGAAGTGCTTCCGAAGTTCTCTCTTGAAATCCTCCCATGTGCGAAGGGATAAGATGCCTCTGCCTGCGTCGTCATGCTTTCGACGCCACCACAATTGGGCTACATCTTGTAGGAATGTGGGTGCAATGCCAATCCTTGAAGCATCATCATGGACACGTTTGGCTTTGAAGCATTGCTCCAAGCCAAATAGGAAGTTCTTCACTTCCGTGGCGTTGCGAGTGCCATTGTATGTGGCAGGAGTAGGCACGTGCATGGTCCTTAGACCGCTTGTGTAAGACGGGTTAGCACAGTCACATTGATACTTCTCCCATTCCGTGCGAGATTCCTCCGCATCCGCACGAATTGCTCGCAACTCATTTTCCACAAAGGTCCGCAAGCCGATGAGCTCTCATGTAAGGTTATGTAACTCTTTTTCATAGGCATTGCTGAACTCAAAGATGATGGACTTTGTTGCTTGGGTTATCTCTCCATAACCCGTCTCTAGGCCTTCGAGACGGTCGGAGAGGCTCTCAATTGCATTTTCCATTCCAGAGATAGCTTGCTCTAAGCTAGCAACACGAGGCTCTAAAGACTTCGAAGGTGGAGCTTTGGACTTACCTCGTTTTCCTTGTTGGCGTGGTTGAGATTGCTCCTCACGTCCACGCACTCGCTCCCCCATGGTCACTTCAAGGTCGGATGCCATGCTCTTGCGCTCGAACTGTGCTCTGATACCAACCGTCATGAGCTTAGAGATTTGCGCAGCATGCTCATGCGACACTTAGGCAACTTGACTCCGAAAGTTGCTAAGTAAGCCTTGATGCTAGTCTTCTCGCTCAAGGAGAAGAAATGACCGTTGAACCAAAGAGCCTGGAGGCAAAGAAGAGAAGAGATGGAGACAAGAATTGCTAAGCAAAAGAGCTTTGTATTATACTTGAAAGCTATACAATGCTTGGATGCTTTGTGAATATTTGTGGATGATTTACAAATGAAGTTGGAGGAGATTATATAATGAACCACCTCTCAAATGAATAGCCTAGATCTAATTCATCTAATGGTCCTAATTCATTCTTATCTACTAAGTTATATAGATATGTACAAGAGAATGTTATCTACTAAATAATCTAGATAAATACAAGAGATAATTATAGAAGTTTATCTTGCTAGAGAATTCTAGAAGATGGGATTGGGCTTGGGTTTCTAGAAACTAGGCCAAACCTCTAGCATCTTTGGGCCATTCTAGTAAGTAAATTGGGCGGGTCGTGACAATATGCTGTAAATGGCTAGAAAAACATGAATTAGAATGAGTTAAGGAAAAATTTAAAGATTTGATGATGCTAGGAAACTAGAAGTAAATTATGAGCATGAATCCTGCAGAGTTATTTTCCTGAACAGTGCTAAGTCCAAAAATCCCCATAAATTCTATGATTGTTTGTTGACTCTGAAACTTTTATATGATAAACTAAACACATCAAGGAGTTTATTAAATTTTGAAACACTTAAAAATTCGTAAAGTGTGAATTATAATGAATTTTTGAAGTTCTAGTTTGAAATTGTGAACTCCCTTGTTTTCAAACAGGGCATTGGGGCAAATCTTTGTAAAATTTCTTGATTTTTAATATTCAAACCGTTGGACATGTTTCTATTGGACTATAAATTTTCATGATTTTTGGAGTTGTGTATGAATTTTATGAATTTCTAAAATTGGACTTAAAGAATTGTGAATGACAATTTCCAAAACAGCGCATATGGAGGAAATTTCATTTGACTGACTTAAACTCCTTATAAAATCATGATTTTTGGTGTAATGACTCTTATATGTGTCTAGTTCTAGACTGGAAAGTGTAACATCTTAAACTTTGTAATATACATTGTGTCATATATTATGTGTATCATTTAAATATGAACTCTATTATTTCTTTAAAAAATTAATATAAGTATCACACAAAACAGAGTTCCTAATCACAACCACACCATTTCACTGTATATAGATACATTCAAAAATCAAAAGAATTCCTACAGTATGGCTATGATAATCTAGGCAGCGGTCTGTGGTTACCAAGGAAACTCTATCGATAATGCCAAAAATCCTTCATCTATAGTTCAATCTACTGATCATCTGAGACACACAACAACTTTAATGAGTAAAACTCAGTAACTAAGCTAAGTGAATATACCGAATGAAACAATAACAATAGAATTCAATCCACAGCATGAAACTATCCATTTCTGACTACACAAGCATTAGCTAACTTGTTAAAGAAGGAATGCCCCAGAGTTCACTTCGATTACATTTGCGCTCCCGTACCAATTTTCTGTCTAGACTTCTGTAAGTCGATTCAACCTCACATAAGTGAATTCAAATTTCTCTACTCATCGTCTTTTCATGTACAATTACAATCACATAATGAGGAAGCTTCCACAATATCAGTTACAGATACCTAGAGGAAAAGGCTCTCTAATCAAGGTAGGACTTTTCATTTTACAATTAGTTGCCATATAATAGCTCAAGACCAGTCTGACAATCCAGGTGATATCGGGCCTATGCTACTGAATCTTGTCTAGAGAAATACATGGTCCAGACCTCCCCTCAAACCATCGAAGTACAGAACGCTCAAGGCTAGTCTGACAATTCGGGTGATACAGGGCTCATGCTACCGAATCTCGTCTAGAGAAACACATAGTGCAGACCTCCTCTCAAGCCATAGAATAATATAGAATAGTACGAATACATTTAGATATCTACACTTGAAATAGCTCGAAGCTAGTCTGACAATTTGGGTAATACCGGACCTATGCTACCGAATCTCGTCTAGAGAAACACATGGTTTATAACTCCCCTAAGCTATGAGAGCTAAGCTTCTTAGGTCTTGGCATGCCAATCACGTTTCATCATTCATAATCAATCACATAAAAGAAGCTCGATATCAGACTTCTAGAACAGCCACAATATCTTACATTCAAGTATCAAGATACTATCAATTAACAGTGTTACAATCCACAAGATTACATACATACAGTACATAATTTATTATAGCATCAGAATAGTTAGCTTACTTACCTTGCACAGCTGCTTTCTGATGCTCGTAATTGACCTAAAAATAAAATAAAAATCTCTTTTTTAGGTCACCATACACTTGTGAAACATTTCTCTTTTTAGCTCTATTTATATACTTACTTCGACAAACAATTTATAACAACAATTGTCTACTTCTAAAAATTTACACAATTGAGTAGACATCTTTTACACACATACTTTACGTCTCCTTAAAATTTTTTGACCCAATTGGAGTCATTTGACCACTCAAAATAATCAAATTCATTACCTCAATAATTTTGTCATTGCATTCACTTCACTGAGCAGTATCGACTTAAAAATTTATAGGAATTTCAATCATACTCAAATGACTAAAAAAATTTATAGGCTCGTATAATGCATATATATACCTCCATACCAAAAATCGTAGCTTTTCAAGGTGTTTAACCCATTCAAATCCAATTATTTCTAACTGCTCAGTTTTGAAAACTAAAAATTCCAGTTTTATCAAGCCAAATTTAAAAATCTATAACAATTCATACAGAGCTTTAATCTCAGCAAAAATTTACAGTTTTATATCTGACACATTGAAGAACTTGCATACAAAAATTCATGTAATTTCCAAAGATTTGAAGCTTCAACTAAATTCGTTTTCCCCTGCTCTGTTCTAAAACAGGGAAAATGTGAGATTCTAGACCAGAAGTTCATAAATTCACCATAATTCACACACTTTGAATTTTTAAGTGATTCTAATTTCTATAAACTCCTGGACATGTCTATTTTCATCCATAAAAATTTTAGAACAAGAAAACATCCCCCTGATTTTTGAGAATTTTTGGAACATACACTGCTTAGTGTAAACAAAAATTTTTAGAATTAAACCAAACTCTTATTTCTAGCTTGTATCCTCATCCACCAACTTAAATACATTCAAGTCTCATTCAAATTCATATCTCCATACAATTTTCAGCATACAAAATAACAATTCTCATACTCACATCACTACACAAGGAATTTCTTTAAATTAAATAAACAATAATACAAAAGATTCTAATAAGAGAATTGGTTCTTACCTTCTCCCTCCTTTTTTCTCTCTTTTCTTTCCTTGATTCCTTGATGATTTGTGTGAAAATTTTTGAGAGAGTAATAAGCTGAGAACTTGTAAGCAAGGAGAAAAATGAAAGAATTCTAGAACTCTTCCCATTTTATAGACAAATATTAGGCTAAATTTTTATTTAGTCATTCTCTCCTCTTTTATAACCATTAAACCCAATACTCTTTTAATTAAGCCCCTCATTCTTTCATTTATTACATTACAATTCAAATACATTACATATACATTAATACATATATAACCATAACACATGATATAATGTACACTACAAAATTTAAGATATTACATTATGAATATATGTGTATTAACATATTTTAATGTATATGTAATATATTTAAATTGTAGTGCAATAGATGAGAGAATGATAGGCTTAATGATAATAAAAATGAAAGAGATGATTAGATAGCAATTTAGCCTAATGTTTGTCTATAAAAGAAGGGAGTTCTAGAATTCCTTCAATTTTTCTCCTTGCTTACACATTCCCAGCTCTTCACTGTCTCAAGTCTTTCCACACAAACCACCGAGAACTCAAGGAAAGGAAGGAGAAAAAATGTAGAAGTGGTAAGAACTCATCTCTTCTTTAGAATTCTTGTTTTATTATTTATATATTTGCAAGAATTCCTTTAGTTTGTGATGTGAGCATGAGAATTGTTGTTTGGTATGCTAGAAATTGTGTGAAAATGTAAATTTAAATAAGATTTGGTATCTAAGTAAGGGGATGAGAATACAAAACAATAAAGGAGAGTTTAGTCCAAATCCTGTAGTATTTTTACACTGAACAGTGCATATTTCGAAAATTTCTAAAAATTAGAGAAATGTTTTCTGGTTCTGAAAATTTTACTAATAAAAATAAATATGTCCAGAGGTGTATAGAAATTGGATTCACTGAAAAATTCAAAGTACATGAACTGTAAACTTCTGGTAAGGGACTTCATATTTCCCCTATCTTAGAACAGAGTAGGAGAAAAATGATTTTATATCTTTGTTGCTGGTAGTGTATTCGACATAACTCGACAAAGAAAGTGTTTACTGGTCAAGTAACGAGTTGTTGAGCGTCGAGTGGTCAGGCATCGAGTTGTCGAGCGTCGAGTGCTCGAATGTTTAGTGGTCGAGTGACGAGTTGTCGAGCGTCGAGTTGTCATGCGTCAAGTTGTTGAGTGTCGAGCGAACTCACAAACCTATCCCGAATGCATCCTTCAAACAGGACAATTAGAAATAATTGGGTTTGAATTATTTAAGTCTGTACTGCTCAGTGAAATAAATGCATTGGTAAAATTGTTGAGTTAACGAATTAGATTATTTTGAGTGGACAAATGACCTCAATTGGCTCTAAAAATTTTAAGGAGATGTGCTATATGAGTGTAAAGTTGTCTATGCAATTGTGTGAATTTTGGAATAAACAATTGTTTGTTATAAATGGTTTGACGGAGTATGTATAGAAATAGAGACAAAAAGGGGAATTACTTCACAAATATGTATGATAACCTTAAAGAGATTTTGTTTCGTTTTAGGTTAATCACAAGCATAAAAAAATAAACTGTATAAGGTAAGTGAGCTAACTATTCTGAGGCCACAATAAATTGTGCTAAGTTGTATGTAATATTGTGTATTATAACACTGTTAATTGTTAACACATTAATGCTTGAATTAGCATATATTGTGACTATACTAGAAGCTTAATATAAAGCTTCTTTATGTGACTGATTGTGAATTGTGAAATAGGATTGGCATGCCAAAACCTAGGAAACTTAGCTCTCATAGCTTGAGGGGAGGTTTGGACCATATGTTTCTCTATAAGAGATTCAGTAGCATGGGCTCGATATCGTCCGGATTGTCAGACTAGCCTTAAGCTATTTCAAGTGTAGACATCTGAATGTATCTGTACTGTTCCGTGTAGCAGGATGGAGTCCAGTAGGACTATATGGCTGTCACCTCTGGGTAATGACAGATTCGTGTAATGTGAAAATGTGATAAATACTCACTGCGATGATGCCTTGCCTACGGATACCGCCAATAGGTGGCTATGTGATTTGGGGCCCATATATATGCATTAATTGTGATATGAGAAGTCCTACATTGATTAGAGAGCCTTATTTTCTAAGTAACTGTAACTGATATTTCAAAAGCTTCTTTATTATGTGATAATGATTGTACATGTGGATGTGATGAATTGAAAAATGTGAACTCACTTGTGTGAGAGTGAATCGACCTAAGCTCCAAATAGAAAGTTGGCGCAAGTACGCCAATTATATGGCATAGAAGCACCATGTTGGCACATAGAAATGGTTACAAGTGATTTCAGGGTCATTTCTTCTTTAACAAGTTACCTTATGCTTGTGCAATAAAAAATGAACAATATTCGTACTGTAGACTAAATTGTGTTGTTATTGAATATTGTTGTATGTTTACTTAGCTTACTTACTGAGTTTTACTCACTAAGCTTATTGCATACCTCAGATGGCTAATAGACCGAGAGTTAGATGGATGACTTTTGGCAATACTGACAGAGTTCCCTTGACAACCACGAATCGTTGCGCTATACTAACATAACCATACTGTAGGAATTCTTTTGATTTTTGAATGTACATATATATAGTGAAATGTTGTAGTTGTGACTAAGAACTCTGCGTTTAATAATACTCAGTATAATTTTTTAAAGAAATGACAGAGTTCACTATTGAATAACTGTTTTAAATATTACACTCTGTATGTATAGTATTAGATGTAATAGAAAGTTTGGCAGAGATTTGAATATTGAAGAATTTTATAAAATTCTTCAAAGTTGCACTGCTCAGTTGAGATGTCTGCAGACAGATTTGCTATGTGAATGAAATTAAGGATTTTCAAGGGGTATATGATCGTATTTTAACTCAATAAAATTCATGGACTATAATGTGTATGTTTATTTGAGTTCCATGAAGTTGGATGGTGATTAAAAATGAATAAAACCTTATTATAATAATCCAACCAATATGTGTGTGCAATAGTGTTTAATAAATGGTGTTTTTTGGTTGAAATACTGTTAACCTATAAGAGGTTTAATTCTTTCTAAATGGACACTGATCAATGTGTCATGACTATGACAATGGTTACCATAGAGAAAGGAAAAGAAGATGAACTTTAAACAACTGCTTGTCAAGAAATACAGGGTAACAAAATTAAGAGGCGAGGCTAATCAGGTAAGTAACTAGACCCTTCTGAGGACACAACAGATGTTAACTCTTAATTAAATATGTTTAATGATTGTGTTTATGAATACATGTGAAATGTGTTGATAGAATATGGATGGGGCCATTAATACATGGACCTTGATATGGAAAATGATTTGATTGGAGTTTATAGTGACTTATAAAATGTGTGATTTCACAAACTTTGATGTGCATGTGATTTACATGTTAGTGTAAATTCTGTTTATGAGATATAGAAATGTAAATGTGCCCTCATGTATGTGAATTTGTTATGTTATGGCTTGAATAACATTGCCAATGAAACAATGTGTGTATATGAGATATGTAGGCCTATTGTCTTTATAAACGTATATGTAATTAATAAGAAGCTTACGTAGAACCTCAATTATAATAGTGAACTGCGATATTGTGATGTGCGAAAGCATGCATCACTGTATGATGTGTTATGAATTTGAAATTACATGCCAAACCCATAGAAATATATTGAATGTCAAATGTGAAATGTGATGCCGTTAAATACTAGCATCACGATAAATGAACTGTGATATGTTGTGATTGGGTTAGAAGCTTGAAATAGAGCTTCATTTATGTGACTGAAATATAAAATGTGATATATGAGGTAAAACTTAATATAGAGCTTCACTTATATGACTGAATGTGAAAACTGATATGTGAGTGACATGCCATAACTTAGGATACTTGACTCTCATAACTTGAGGAGACGTATGAACCATGTATTTCCCTACATAGGATTCGATAGCACGGGCCTAATATCGCTCGAATTGTCAAACTAGCCTTGAGTTATTTCAAGTGTAGGCATCTCTGTGTATATGTACTGTTCTGTGTGGCAGAATAGAGTCTAATAAGACTACATGGCTATCACCTTTGGGTGATAAAGTTCATGCGATGTGAGAAGTGATAAATACTCACTGCGATGATACCCTGCCTACGGATGCCGCCAATAAGTGGCTATGTGATATGGGCTCACATATGTGATCTGACTGTGATATTATAAGGCATACCTTGATTAGAAAGTATTGTTCCTAAGTATCTATGACTGTACTTGGGAAGCTTTCGAAATTATGCGAAATGGATATCCATATGAATAATATAGCTAGCTTGTCGAAACTCATGTGTGAATAACTCGTGTTTATAGGGGCACATGAGGATGTGATAGATTTATGAAAAGTTTATTTATAAATGAGACGTGTATACAAATGGGTGTATGTATAGGTGTATGTGATGAGCTTTGACATCGAAAGGTCATGTTTGATTGCCCATAAACAGGTATTTATGGAATTAGAAATGTGACCGAATAAGAAAGTAATTGGTCTAAGAAATTGGTCAATGATACAGAGTTGGCGCAAGAGCACCATAAATAGTGCAGGAGCGCATCTTTAAACGACCTAAAGATGTATAGGGAGAGGAATGACGTCTTTGTGCAATATCTTTCGCACTGGAGTGCCACTTGCACCCACTCAAGTAAGAGAGAATATAGAGTTAACGCATGAGTGCCTCTCCCTTGGCGTAGGAGCGTGAAACTGAAATTTGCAACGGATTAGAAATTAGAAACTTGACACCACCGTGCCAGTTTCCTCGCGCAGAAGCACGATCATTAAACAGTGAAATCAATTTTATGACGTTCTTGGTAGGGCACTGATGGCTTGTATACTAAAAAATGAATAGTAATAAGTGATTTATGGAATAGTATTGAATAGTAGTCATATTCTGAAATGGTTATCAACATTAATTGTTTTATTTTGACTGTTACGTCAATTTTTATAATTCTAACTACTTACTGAGTTTCATACTCACTGGTCTGTTGTGTACCTCAGGTAATCGATCAGTTAAAAATTATGGGAAGATTTCAACATAGAGATGATTGTGCTCTCTTGACAACCTTTTATCCGCTGCATGTTACTATATTGGGTACGGGGTGTGAGAGTAGAATGGTCTAGCTACTTACCTGATTAGGCTCGCCTCTTAATTTTGTTGTCCTATATTTCTTTACAAGCAGCGATTTAAAGTTCATCTCTTCTTCTTCTCCTTCCTCTCTGGTAACTATTGCCATGTCATGACACATTAATCAGTGTCCATTTACAAATAATTAAACCCCTTATAGGTTAACAATATTTCAATCAACCAACAACATCATTTATTAAACACTATCACACACATACATATTGATTGGATTATTATAATAAGGAGTTATTCATTTCTAATCACCACCCAACTTCATAGAACTCAAATAAAAATACACATTATAGTCCATGAATTTTATTGAGTCAAAATAAAGTCATATACCCCTTGAAAATCCTTAATTTTATTCACACAGCAAATCTATCTGCAAACCTCTCAACTGAATAGTGTAACCTTGTAGAATTTTACAAAATTCTACAATAATCAAATCTCTACCAAACTTTTCAGTCTAGAACTAGACACATATAAGAGTTATGACACCAAAAATAATGATTTTATAAGGAGTTTAAGTCTATCAAATGAAATTGCCTCCATATGCACTGTTTTGGAAAT
The DNA here is from genome assembly GCA_013180625.2 of Boswellia sacra. NCBI lineage: Eukaryota > Viridiplantae > Streptophyta > Magnoliopsida > Sapindales > Burseraceae > Boswellia > Boswellia sacra. The sequence goes on from SNVD02005792.1 coordinate 959,467, forward strand.
TGTCATTCATAATTCTTTAAGTCCAATTTTGGAAATTCATAAAAATTAATACACAACTCCAAAAATCATGAAAATTTACAGTATAACAGAAAACATGTCCAACGATTTGAATATTAAAAATCAAGAAATTTTACAAAGATTTGTCCCTTCAAATCGAGTTCATTCCCGAATTCACAATTTCAAACCAGAACTTCAAAAATTCATTACAATTCACACACTGCGAATTTTTAGGTGCTTCAAAATTCAATAAACTCCTTGATGTGTCTAGTTTATCATATAAAAGTTTTAGACTCAACAAACAACCATGAAATTTATGGAAATTTTTGGACTTAACACTGTTCAAGAAAATAACTCTGCAGATTCATGCTAATCCTTTACTTCTAGCCTCCTAGCATCATCAAATCTTTAAATTCTTCCATAACTCACTCTAATTCATGTTTTTCTAGCCATTTACAACATATGCTAACATAAAATATCACAAATAACAATAAACCATCACTTAATTGCATGGTTATGGCTAAAGTTAGAGAGAGAGGAGTGAATATTTTACCTCTTGGCCTCTTGTTTCCTCACTCTCCTCTTGATTCCATGGCAAAATTGAGAGAAATAAGGAGAGAGCTAGCTGGACGTTTCAAAGAGAAAGGGGAAGAAAATGGGTCTTTCTAAAGTTTAGGGGGTTTATATAGATAAACATGATAGGGAAAAACATAATTCAACCCCCTCATTTTCTTAATTCTTTCAATCACCTCCCCCAATCCTTATTTTATTACAACAACACCTGTACCTAACACATGTATATATGGTAACATAATAATATCATAATCATTAGTAAACTTTAGGGTGTTACAGTATATATAGAGTCTAAACTCATACTCCTACCCCACTCATACCTTATAAGGAAAATAAATTGGATCCACATAAGTGTCGTTAAATGCAGGCTAGCTCCTCCAATCTAAGTCATACAAACATGTAAATGATATACGAAAAGAGCTCTTGCCATGTACATCGACCCAATTGTGGAACTTATGGAGCTTTTATTAGACTGACTTCTACAGATTTCAAATAATTTATGTATAAAGGCCATACCATATCCACGATACTATTGGGATGTGATAGACTCTCAGAACAATTTTTGGAAGAAAAATAACTATTATTTACAAAGAAAATTGGAATACAAGAATTATATAAAAACTCCCCTAACACACTTTCCTAAGGCTCTCTGTCTCTCTCCCTATCCTAAAACTCTCTTGTTTTGGATTCCTTGCATTGATATAACTCTACAGAATCATCCTCTATTTATAGGACAATTCTGCTTCAAATTTTCTACGTATTAGGTGAGTTGATCACTTAACATTGGTTTAGTCGCCTACCTCCACCTACCTTCACATAGAATTGAAGAAAAACTCCAGTAATTCCTCCTCCCCCCTCCTTCCCCCCAACACCCCCCCCCCCCCCCCCCCCCCCCCCCCCCCCCCCCCCCCCCCCCCCCCCCCCCCCCCCCCCCCCCCCCCCCCCCCCCCCCCCAACCAATCCCATGTGAAAGGGAATAACTACAAAGATAGTCAGACAGACTCTAATCCAACTATGTCTCTGCATAACTCTAACTTGTTTATTGTGACTACCTTTGTTAGCATGTCTGCAAGATTCTTCTCAGTATGGATCTTCTCGAGACTATCTTCCTCGATTCTCTATGATGTAGGCTTGCTCTTAACTGGCGCCTGCATCTCTCCTTGTAGCCTCCTCATTAAACAAAGCATCCTTAACCATTAACAAGATAATTTTACCACCAGGGGCTGAATTACTGAGGGAGACCACCAACGTCTCCTATGAGTCGGGAAGAGAGCTAAGAAGTATGAGAGCTTGTTCTTCATCCCAAAGTTGTAATTCAACTGCTGATAGCTGATTTACCAAGTTCTATAACTCACTTGTGTGTTCTGTTACGAAAATTACACTCCGCAACTTCAAGTTTACAAACTGTCTCATCAGAATAGCTTTATTCCATGTTGACTTAGGCTGATACATACCCTTTAATTTTGTCCAAAGAGAATATGCATCTACTTCTAAAGCTATATGGTGGAAGGCGCTACGGTCGATCCATTGCCTGATCTGACGGATACATTTTCTGTTCATCTTCTTCCACTCTGCTTCTTTCTTAGACTCAAGTCTCTACCCTTTGAATTCTATAGGATCAAATAGATCTTTACAACTGAGGAGATCCTCCATCCTGGGTCTCCATAATGTGTAGTTGGTAGCTGCAACTTAATCATGGCTTCGGATGATTCTTCTATTTTAGAAAAATTAATTGACTAAAATTGAAATTAAATTTCAAAAATTTGAGCTCACCGTTATGTTCGAAATGGTCAAAAATGGTGAAATAGCCTCTTCCGAGGCTCAAAAATTCTTTTTGTGCAAGAAATTGAAGCTTGGAAATCTCATGGACTAAAGTGAAGAATTTCAGCCACAATGTAATTACCAGGAATCACAAGGGTCAAATTGTAATTTCAAAAAGATGGTGCTGACGTGGCAGTGTCAGGACATGTGGCTCTGATGTGGTAGACGTGGCTGACACATGGCTGACATTCTCTAACGTGGCTTGTGACGTGTATGCTGACATGGCTGACAATGTGCTGACGTGGCGGATGACGTGGGTCGTCTTCGACCTCCAGAGCGCGTGCTACGCATGTAGCAAGTGAAGCCCACTCGCAGTTCTGTCTGGTGGCGCGTGCGGCTTCTCTGGTGGTCTGGTTTCGTCACCGAAAAATTGCAGAATGCTCGTCTCGATATCAGGTACACACTGGACATTTCAAATTTAAAATTTGAGTACCTTAAAAAAAAATCCAAAATTTCTATAAACAGGAGACAATTTTCTCTGATTGTTCTCTCTCTATTCTAGCACCCCAAGAGCTCCACCAGACTCTGATACCACTTGTTGGGAAGGTAGGTAAAGGTAGGCACCTCTCATGGGAGGTAGGTGACCAACCCAATTTTAGGTGATCAACTCACCTAACATGTAAAACATTTGAAACAGAATTGTCTTATAAATAGAGGACGATTCTGCAGAGTTATATCAATCCAATAAATCCAAAACCAGAGAGTTCTAGGATAAAGAAAGAGCCAGAGAGCTCTAGGAAAGTATGTTAGGGGAGTTTTTTTATAATTATTATATTCTAATTTTCTCTGTAAATAAAAGTTATTTTTCTCCCAGAAATTGTTCTGAAGGTCCATCACATCCCTACAGATACCTAAATAATCTAACAGAAGTACCTAAATAATCTAACAGAAGTAAATGCCCGGTTAACTTGATTAATAATCTATCATACTGGAACTAGACGGGACAGTACAGAAATCAGCTTTAGCTACGGAAGTTGAACATATGCTAGTAGTGCAGAAGCTAAATGAGCTCCACGAGCTGCAGGGGATGATGCTTTAGCTTGAATTTTCAGTTCAAAACCAGCGCCACCTTGCTCTTTTTGGATGCGGTTGCTGAGAATCCCAGCAGTGCTCACTACTTCGTTTGGTGGTATTTGTCGCTGCCAGTCTATTACAATCCAACTCTGTGGAAAAAGAGCTACTAAATCTAGTTGCTTGGATTAAATCTTCGACCTCCCGATCATATACTGGATGGAAGCCACATTTATTTACCTTCAACTGTACTCCTGAGGTGAAGTCTACAGAACTGAATGAAACCTTAATGTAACGAAGAATTTCAGTGTGCTAAAATTTAACAGTGAACAAACTTGGTGAAATGTAGAACAACCAGAGGTGATCTCCCTCTGGCCAATAGTCTTTAGGGAAGTAATAGGAAAAAAAAGTTGCTGTCAGAACCATTAATTACTACATAGCAGCTAAGCCTCATAGAAACATCTCTTTTCCCCTCCCAAGCATACTTAAATGCACATTTGCCCTGGACTGAAAATGTAGCACAAAGAGCCAAACCCCTGCATGGTTTCCTAGTGGCAAGTGCTGAATGTCTTGCACTTGTTGATGTACCTAACTTCTGATAACTGAACCACTTTGGAACTTGAGATCCAGGAACAATAATATCGAAATCAGTGTAACAAAATCTACAGTCCAGTCCCTACATTATAGAAACTATATGATCGGATTTCCAGCAGAAATGACATATAATAAGAGAGAAAAAGAGCAGGGGAAATTAAGACCTGAAGTTTGGCTTTCAGCAACGATTGGAGCAGACTTATAAAAAATGTAATTGTCGCGCTGTTGTTTCCTTGATTCCCAGTCAATTTGTAGCAATTAGATAGATCAAATGCTCGTGATGTTCATGAAAATATATTTGATGGACTTAAAATAGTTTCCAGGGATCTGCAATTGTGAGCAAATAAGTGATATATACTTGCTGGAAGCTCTGGCAAAACTTGAAGTCTCTTGCAATGTTCTATATTAAGAGTTTCAAGCTTGGACAGTTGACTCATGCTTGCAGGTCACCTCACAAAATTGTTCCTGCTTATGTTTAAGCTCTTTAGCGAGGGTAAGTTGCCAAGTTCAACGGGAATTGCCCCTTCCTGGATGTTGCAGTCACTTGGATCCAATTTTCTTAAAGAGCATAAACCTGATAAAGAAGGTAACAACAAGCCCACGGAATTTGAATTTGAACTTCAGAAGAACTACAAAGAGTGAACTCCATGACTTCTGTACTTGTCCTTTGCATCCATGAAAAGATAATTCCTTAAGGTTCTTCAATAATGCAATAGAGGATGGTGGTTTGCATACAGCAGTCCTACCGAAATCAAGATACTCCAAACCTGTTACATGCCCTAAGTTCTCTGGCAATTCATTCAGTTTTGAGCAGCCGTGTAGATCAAGAACTTCAAGAGATCTCAAATCACAAGTACTGCTTGGTAGACTAACAAGGTTCTTGCAGTCTCTCAAATTTAGCTTAATAAGCCTTGTGAGATGTTTGATTGATGGGGGCAGTTCTTGAATGGAAGATCCATCTAAAGAAAGCTGCAACAAATTCCTTGCATTTCCCATACTCTCTTGAATATTACTGAGTTTGGAGCAGCCAGAAAGAATAAGAACTTCTAGAGACTCCCATACAATCGCAGCTGGAAGACTCCTGAGTTGTTTGCAATATTTCAGATTCAACAAAATAAGTCTTCTTAGAAGTCCAATGGATGGATGAAGAAAATATAAGCTTGTGCAGCCCTCAAGAACCAGTTTCTCAAGATTTGGGACTCCACTGAAGTCTGGGGTCCTAGTTAAGCGTTCTGAGTGACTGAGTTTAATTATTTTCGACCAGAACATATTCTGAAAATTTCAAAAACAAGATGTTAATATAAAAAAATTTACTTACTGAAGAAAATTTTGGCTTGCCCATAACAATATCATCTGAGTGACCTGAGATTTGAAATAATAACAATCACACTTCTCTATCGTGGTTTCAAAACCTTTCCTGTTAGGGCTGCTATATTAGTTTCGATTATTAAAAGATATCAAGGTAATTTTATGTGATTGTGAAAAAATAAAATAAAATGAAAATTATCATAACGTGAATAAATAAATAATTTATCTAAGATCTCCAAAATGTATTCTATTAGGATTCATAACTTCTGTTGGCATCTTATTAGCTTCCTTACAATGCTATACTGCCAAAGAAATCTCTCTTATGCTTCATAAAACCGACGAAAATCTGTGCAACAAATCTCCTACACTCACAGCCTTTCAACCTCGTTAGTCCCACACTCGCCATTATCTGCTACGAAAGCTCGGTCGCACCATTCCTCGCTTGTTTGGAAGTGGAATTCTTAAACGATTTCAAACTGTTGAAAAACAATGAGAGAAGCCCACGAGGACCAGTCACAGGCTCACAGCAGAGAGCGTTGCAGAGATCGTTTTCTCTGCTTCTCACACCAGCGACGCCGACATCTCCAGCAAAGAAACGCCTCCCCCGAATTCCAGCCTCTTCACCGATTGTTCCTTTTCCTTGCTTGTTGTTGAGGGTTGCTGCATCACTCTGTCTCTACAATTGTTCCATCGAGTTGCTGTGACTCTCTTCAATAGTTTTTCAACTCCAGATTCCTTCTTCTTCGAGAGGTAAGCTTCCATCTTTGCCCGCTCTGATTCACTCACCCAACCTCACAGATTCATTTCCCAAAACTCAACTCTCAGCTTTCTGCACAAAATCACAAAACCAAACCACACTTTCTAAAATTTCTAACAGATATAAAAAATTTTTGTGATTCAATTCGGTAGTTTAAATAAGAAGCATGAAGAACTCAAAGATGTGGCAGGAGGAGAACATAAAATCTATGTTGAACACCACCCAACAATGGTATTAAACAAGGACCACTCCCGTTCATGAACTTGCAAAAGAATATGATTTGCTAGACATCCAATGCATTTTTATTCATTTCTATAAAATCTATGTTGAACACCACCCAACAATGGTATTAAACAAGGACCACTCCCGTTCATGAACTTGCAAAAGAATATGATTTGCTAGACATCCAATGCATTTTTATTCATTTCTTCTAAAATTACTTTACGTTTGTTTCTCGAGAAAGTGGGGGCAACTAAAAATTAAGCAAATAATATTAGTTTTTTGTATTTTACTGCTTGGCTGAGTCGATACAACTAGTAATTGTTTTTATGGTTTTGTTTCATTTATTTTTGGTTTGGCTGCTGTGAAAGTGTGGAAGTCAGCTATTTATTTATTTTTGTTGCGCCAGGAAAGTGTAGAATATTGAAGAATCCTATATGTGAAATTTATTAATGGAATTTACTAACGGAGCATGATTTCTAGGAAGATTGTTCAAGCTATGATATGTGTTTGTTCAATTTTTTTTTTCGTTGTGATAGTTTTGTTTGGCGTGGAGAACATAAAATATTTTATTTGTGACATGGAGCAAGTACTTCAATTAACGCTATCAGGAATGTGGTAACAGCATAGAGTCATATGAATGTTTGGCCGCCTTCTTCTTTTTTATTTTTATTTTTTTGTAATTTTTTTTTCAATCTGATGATCCTTCTGATAAGCAAAAAGGACATTGGATAAGTAAAGCTTTTTATTTTTATTTTTATTTTTAAATTGCTGTTTGCGAATGGTGTAATTCAAAAAACTACATATGTTTTTCCTTGCATTTACTTTATATAACTTGCTTAATATTAAGTAGAGTTTTTTTTTTTTTTTGTGTTCGAGCTTTTTCTCTTATTTTAATTATTTGCATTAGCAATTTAGCCTTGGTGATGCAGTTTTTGCATATTTTGAGGATGACATAAAAGTATAGTCATTCTCTTTTGGTTTGCGTGTATTCCTTGATTTTGCTTCTAGTTTGGCACTTTGGCTCTTTGAATTATTACTTCTACTGTGAAATATTATATCCAGTTATCCTCATAATATTTCTCTGCTTCTTTATGGTTTTGTGTTTTGATGGTGTTACTGCAATCAATTTACCAATTTGAGTTGAGAGAAGGGTTCTCTCCCTTCTCTTTACTTGGTTTTATAAGCAACTTAACTGTGTTTCATGTTCTTTCTTTTTGATACTTTATATTGCTTCTAGTGATGAATTTCAGAGATCTGAAGGCGGATTGTTTGTTGACCTCAATACATTTCTTGCTTATGAGAAGGACTGTGTGGGTTGGAACTTTGAGAAGAATGGAGACCCTGTTTATTTGCATATAAAGCAAAAAAGAAGGTTGGTTCCTAAAGATAGGCCTTCGAAAAAACCTACTCTCTTGGCTATAGGTTTTTAAATATCAGGCAATCTATTCTGTAATTTATGGTTGAGATGTACTATCTCTCTCTGTCTTTATCTGTCTCTCTTTGTGTGCATGTGTTGGGGTAGGGGGAGGGGCATGTAGTTTTAAATGCCTAATTATAATTGAAATTTGTTTTCAGAAAAGATAATTTCAATTTTTTGAGACTGAAGGTGAAGCATATGCTTCATGGCTTATGTGGACTATGTTGATATTTAATGACTTTGAATGTGGATGCTTTAAGCTCTCAGAGTACCAAAATCTGATAATATGCTAAACTTTACTGATTAACCTTTCTCCCTGTATATGTGAAGTTCTGCATCAGTGATTGTAAAAGGACGCCATTCTTTATCTCATTTATATCTTCGTTGGTTGTTTGCTGCTCTTGTATGTAGAAATATATGGTGATCTTTGTGGTCTGTTTTAGGTGTTGATGGGGGATTTGAAAATAATGAAGCTGAATATGAAGAAACTCACAGCATTGTTATATTGCCTGATTATGTAACTCTTCCATTTCCTTCTATGGAGTTGCCAGAAAAGGTAATTGTTGTTTAGCATTATTATTATCATTTGTGATGTAACTACCATCTCACGCAAAAATTTAAATTTGCTTGCCTTGTGTGGAACATTACAGGTGAGATTGGCAGTGGATGCCATCTTAATGGCTGAGGGTGCTGAGAGGAAAGAGCAAGTTGTAGCTTGGATAGCTGATAAGAAGCAAACCAGTGCATATGCAATGACTTTGCAACAGATTGACAATGGTGTTATTGTTCCACCATCTGGGTGGAAATGTGCTAAGTGTGATAAAAAGGAGAATCTTTGGCTGAATCTTACTGATGGAATGATTCTTTGTGGAACGAGAAATTGGGATGGAACCGGTGGCAACAACCATGCTGTTGAGCACTTCAAGGAGACAGGCTACCCCCTTGCTGTGAAGCTTGGAACAATAACTAATGATCTGGAAGGAGCAGGTAATGCTTTCTTGCATAAGCGGCAAACTTCTCTCCAATGTTGTTTCAATCTAATTGTCTATCAATCATACTTTAAGTCTTTGATGCCTATACAATGATAGTTCAAAATCTTAATGTGAAACTTATTTAAGGTTCTGATTTTATGTTTAGGCACTGAGTTAAAATAAACAACATTAGGCAATGAGTTATTCTAGACTATGAGTTACCAGGTTGATGTGTGTCCAGTAGAATTTTATAGAATTTTGCACTTTTTATGAAGATTGGGAATTTAGCTGGTTAAAAGGGAAGTTTGTGATGCTTCTAAATGAAGAGTGATATATTGTGATGGTTTCTCTTATCCAGAGGATGATAGTGTTATGACTTTTATCCAGGTAATGCTTTCTCAGATGTTTGCTAACTGGGTATTATGACTTTGATCCTCAGTGTTTGTTATTGTCGCTTTGGACAAATACATTGAGTTTCATTGTCACTAGGTATCAAAATCAGCAAGCCTCCAAATCTCATATATAAATTTGCTCATATTTGTGTGTTTACATGGATTAATGATGGATTTCATAGAAATCCTGAGAGTATATTATTGGAAAATAATTAATCTTCTTAATAGTTCTTATTGGAATGTTTTATACATTTTACACATGTTCTTGTCCATGTTTTTACTGTCCATTTAGATGGAATCTTCGTTACATGTCCAACTATTGTCAGTTACAAGTGATTGCGGCTGCTCCATGGCTTCAACAAGTGTCTGCCATGCATCTAATAGAGAGGACCAAGTGTCTTGGTTCATAATTATAAGTAGGCTGTAATTTGTACCTTCTTTAATCCTTTGTGTTAAAAAAAAAAAATCTGCAAGAAATGTCAGCTGCTGTTATTGAGAGCAATGTGCAGTGACCGGTCACATCATTTCTACCACCATCGGAGGCAAAAATGGCGAACCCAAACGGTTTAGGACTTGCTTTTTGTTACCTTTTCTGAGGCTTTGAAGATGTCTTCAAACTGTGTTTTTTTCGTTTTTACTTATTTTCCAGCACAGGACATGCTATGATTCTCTTACTTATTTAAGATTTAATTTTCTTGAGAGATCATAAAATGTTATATAGATGTTCTGGTTGACTAAGTTATTAATTTTTTTCTTGCTTCTTGAGTGCTGCTTCTAGCTATCATTTTACTGTACAGAAGAGAAGTCTATTGAATTAACTGTGATTTATTGGCTTCCTTTACTGATTGGTGTTTGCTTGTATGTTCCTTGCAGACAATTAGTTACATGGCAAAGCGGGTTGTTGGTAATGGATCCTTTGGTATCGTTTTCTAGGTATTGACTAGAGACATGTTGATTTCATCACATCTTAGGCTTCTCCCTAATTGTGTCCCGAGTCTCTCATGTCAATACTTTTAAGGCAAAAATTGCTGTTATTAACATGACTATCTTTACTAGTTCACAAAAAGGCTGTTATATTGTTTTACTAGGCTGTTATATTGTTATATTATTATATGAATTTGGGTGGGCTTTTCTGCTATAAAACCTGGTTTTAATGATTTGTGATTTGTCTATATACAGACTCGGAAGGAAGTGTTCCTCTATGGGAAGCTATATCGGGGAAACATGAATCTGTGGTTAAAATTCTTGTAGAATATGGTGCATCGATAACATCTGGAGATATTGATGTTTATTGTTGTTTTAAAAAAAAGCAAGGACTTTTTACGGCGGGCCAATAGCCCACGGTAAATACCTGATAATTTTATAGTGACTTTTTACGGCGGGCCACAAGCCCGCGGTAAAAAAATTTGGACTACACCACGAATTTAGCCGAAACCGCGGTAAAAAATAAAATTATTTTTTACGACGCCATTTTATACGGCGGGCTTAAACCACCGTAGGCCCATCGTAGAAGGCCTTTTATCGCAGTTTCGACCTACGGTAAAAGGTCCATTTTCTTGTAGTGAGGTTGAGTTACAAAGGTGTACATTCTATATTTTAAATTTATACTTAAACCTATACCTTGGCCAAGCCTTTTTGTGTGTGTGTGTGTGTGTGTTTATACTTAATCCTATACCTTGGCAAAGCCTTTTTTGTTTGTGTCTTTGGTGTGTGTGCGAAGCCTTTTTTGTTTTTGTGTGAGTGCGTGCGCGCGCGCGTGCGTGCGTGTGTGTGAAGCCTTTTTTGTTTGTGTGTGTGTGAGTGCGTGTGCGTGCGTGAGTGCGTGCGTATATATGTATATATATGTATATATGTTCTAATAACATTCAACTAATAATATTAATGGTTTAAATGAATATGATACTATTTTTTTCGAATCATTTTATGCAAAAATATTACTAATGTGATTTTGTACATTGCAATTTTAATTTTATAAATATATAAAAAAAAAGTTATTCTAACGATAAGTTTATTCAAAGTTAAGTGGAAAAAATTAACATAGTTTTTATTTTTATTTTTTTGAAACGCTATCCAAATTCCTAGTTTCCAACCTCCTAACTACCAAAACTAGAAAAATATGCATATGAAACATTAAAATATTTTCAGCTGAAAATATTTTTGCCATCACTCAATGACAGCGATGCTGTAAATCACTAAAATCAAATGAGAACCAGTTTTATTTGCTTCCAACTTAATTTTTATCATAAAATTAATCGAATGAACATATCTTGAAAAATTTGTGTTTGTCATCGTTCAATGTCTCCAAAGACAAAGTTTGAATATAGAGGAGACCATCCAACAAAATGCCGTAATCTGAGTGGCACTTCTACATGTAGAGCTAGTTTCTTAACACAACAAGCTGGAATTGTACAGGCCACTTTCTTTTAGTTCTTCCAATTAAATAAGCTTTTCTTTGAATTCTTCTGATTAAATAAACTCTTCATGAAAAAGGCAATAGTTTGGGGTGATAGCCGCACGCGAGCAAATTGAAGGAGGAGACGGATGACTTTAGCATACCTGTGATTATTCAAGAAAAGTATTGTATATTTTCTATAAATTATGCATATAAGCATAGGTATAAACATTTGAATAAAAATATTTATTAAATTATTAGAAAATAAGTTTTAGTGCTTAAGATGTCAAACAAAATAAAAATAGTGATATAAAATTATTTTTAATAAATATATAAAATTATATTTTATACTTATCGTGTTATTATAGTAATGATTAAGTATTATATTTATATTATATATTCTTATAATATATGTAATTTATTAAAATTTTATTATCTTTTAATTATACAATCCATTTGTCGTCCCTGTCACACAATGTTGATAGTTGTGTCCATGTAAAATGTCTGCATGCCAAAGTCAAACTTGTGTCTTTCGTCAGCACATACAAGCTTCAACAAGAAAAAGTCAGTAAACTAAGACATAAAATTAACATATTATAGCTACTTAAATCCATTTCCGATTAATATAATATTTAGCCCAACTTTCAACTAGGTTGACCATCCACACTTACTTAGATATCCTTAAAGATTTTTTATTACATTGCATACTCACATTGATATTGAATTTATCACTTGCGTCATCAACCTTCCCTGGATAATAAATAAAGGATACACAAATATGCTGGTACTAAATTAAACAACTGAAAAAAAAAAAATTCCTACTTCTTAACTAAACAAGGAATAAATAAAAAAGAACACAGCCCGGGGAGCCTTTATTGAACTCTCACATAATTTGACCTAATTTTAAAAACAAAACGCGAAATACAAAAATCAACCAGCTTAAACAGATGTCATTCATTCACAAAAGATTTGGGCCTAATCAAAGACTTTTTGATCCAACATAAATCTTGGGCCTGTGAAGAGATGCCCAACATGTCTCAAAGTCCAGACCTACATGGATTGTGGGCCGAACTTTAGCCCATTTCATCAATAATTATATTATTTTTATTCTTATCAATTTATCAACATGTATTACATTCCATTACATCATTGATCGGGTCATCATGCTAATCCGGGTCAAACCGGTATTCAGATTCGAATATCACCATTTAAACTCACTATCCCTTTCCCTCCATAATCTTGCCTCTGCACCCTTTCATTCTTGGCACAGGACACTCAGAAAGCAACACAAATAATTATTTGTAACAGTTGATTATTAAATCAAATGTTATATGATTTTATCCTCATGAACTATTACAATTTTTCGGCTTTTATTAAAGCTTCATTTTGTAATGGATGTATTTACAGAATAATCAGAAAGCAACACAAGTAATCATAGCAAATAGAGAATTCATTTAGTTTCTTCCTTGAGCTCTCAATGAGGGCACAGTTATTATAGGCGTTGCTTGCTGTTATTGAATTTTGATTTTAATTTAAAAAATGATATAAGACAGATATTGGTTTTAAATGCAATAAAAAAATGTTTTGAAAAACATTAACCAATAAAGCCTATTTGCTCTGTCTAGGCAAAGGATAAAATTTTGATTAAAAAAATTGAATAAAAAGTAAAGATTTTACAATTACACCCTTAAACTTGTAAAACTTCTACCTTGTTGGGTGGTTGCACTAGTTTATGAGGAAGAGAAATCTCTACAAATAAATATTTTTATGAGAATATATTGAGTTACAATTGATTGGGGTTCAATTACAATTTGTTTTCTGGATCGTTTTATTTATTACTTCTATCATCTTTCTATAGCTCTTAATTGTGAATGTTTGATTACAACTTACAAGTCTGTTTGGAATTGTTATTTTTTTTAAAAACAAGCAAATAATTGTATTATAAGAAAGAATTATAACTTGTTAAGTATATTTAATTTTTAAAAGTTGTATATATGTGTTTGGTCAATTTGAATATAAAGATAAAAATAAGCACAACTTTACAATATATTCTATAAATTTAACGAAATATATAAATTAATCTAATAAATTTCTGTCTATATATGTAGATTTAAATATCTAAAATAAAATATTTGCGTATTTGATAAAATCATTAAAAAGTAATAAATATATTTGAATTTATAAAAATTAAAAAATTGTTGTCACAACAATATCTGGCTTCGTCACATCTCCGATGTAGGTTTTATTTTTTATTTTTTATATTAATTCTTAACTCGCATGCAAAAAATAATGCGATAGTTTAATTTGTGTTGAATTTGATAGCTTGAAATGTTTTCACTCTGTTCTTTTATGAATCCAAATCCTGTTTTCTGTGCTGCACATTTTCCAATGCAATTTATATTCAATCTCAACCACATATTCTTTTCAAAATTCAAAATAATTTAAAATCAACCACATATTCCTAAATTCAATTGAAAACAAAAATACTGGATTCATAAAAGATTCTAAAATTAAATTGCAGATGGCCCGCACTGTTTTCTTCACCATTATTCTTGTCGTCTTCCGCTTGTTTAGAATTAATTAAACTTCACGCATTGTTGCCAACTCATTTTTTTAGCAATATATATATATATATATATATATATATATATACACAGAGAAAATTAATAAAAAAAAATTGTAGAAAAAATTGTTAAATAAAAATTATATATATATATATATATATTTCTTGGTCAATTATTGTTGTTTTGTTGTTAAATAAAAATTACATGTTTGTTAGATTCACAAGTTGTTAGATTTAAAATATCTTATTATGTTTTAATAACATTCAAATAATAATAGTGGGTAGATGTTAAATGTTACTGATATGTGATATTGTACTTGCAAGTTTGATATTACAAATTTTCTTTTGAATAACGTTGTTATTGTAATGGATACATAGGTTTACTCGAAGTTAAGTGAAAATAGTTAACAATAACAATAACAATGATTAGGATGCAGACATCATATATGATATAACTAATCACTGAATGCGTGATTTTAATAGGTTTTTTTTTTTTTTTTAACATTAGCTATAGTTTATATTTAAAGCTTTGAAACTCTTTGATGTAGGAATTTTATTAGTTTTGGATACACTTTTAAAATTAAATGAAATTTTACAAACTATCAATTAACTAAAATAGATTTTTAAGTGGTTTAATTTTTATATTGTATCCAGAACTCCAAATTCCAACCTACCAAAGCTAGCTAATAAATATACACATATAAAAGATTAAACTTCAATTGTTGTTACGAACACTCAATGACAGTGATGTTATAAAGCACTAAAAAAATTGAGTGGTTCAAGATTCTTTTCTATGAAGTTGCAAGCTTGTCATTATTTTTATTGATGGAAGATAATGCTATTTATATGCCCAAATAATTGAAAAATAATAGACTAGAGTTTGTGTATCATATGGCACATATAACCAGAAGCATATACATCAATAATAAATAAAATAACAATTAGAGAATCAATCTGAGGTAGGTAGATTGTCAAAATCCCACCAAAAAAAAATATTAATACAAATAAATATATATTATTAGTACTTAATTAGTAGCGGCCTCAACCCAACATGTGATTTTGTGTAAAGTGTAAACTAAAACAGATTTAATATAAGGGAATATTTTTATTATGTTACTGTCAAACAAATTTTCGGAAAATTATCAGTGTGGCTCCTTTTTTTTTTTAATTTTTTTAATTTTTTTTATATTCAATATCATACTTATGATGTGTAATGTCATATTTATGATGTTGGTCATACATTGATTTTTATGTAAATTTTATTTTAAAAGTATAACGTAATCATGAGTAGTAGTCAAAATTTATCAACCTAATAGAGGATTTAAGATCATAAAATCATCTCAAAAATTGTATTTTTTATTATAAAAGTTACTAAATATAATTTTATTAAAAAAAAAAACCGTTTTTGAGATGTTAAAATATGCCTCTCGAGCACAAGTTAAGATCATCCTCTTGTGAACAAAATAAAAGTTAAGAGAGTCATCTTAAGTTATTTTTGATACGATATTTTATGAGTTTATAAAATTAGATAAAATACATTAAATTAAATAACCAAAAAAAAACACAAAATTTCAACCAAATTGTATCATATTTTGAAATATGTACAAAAATGTGCAGCCCTGCCGACACTTAGTCCCCTACTCGAGGTTTGGTTTTTGGGTGGGGAATCCAGGCCTAGTAAATATCATCTGTTAGCCACTCTTTTCTCTACATAAAGCCTTTAACGTTTGTCCATTTTTGCTTTTATCATTTCTCCATATCCTCTACTTTCCGTCTCTCTTCACTCTTTTCATGCAACACACAATTCTCAATTGTGGGTTTGCTCTTTCTAGCTACTTCTAACCAAACTGCTTCACTTCTCTACTTAATGTCTCTTAACCATTGTTTCATGCTTTACTTGTCTTTTACTCAACTCTAGCTTCCTAGTTGAAGTGCTGAAGCTTGTCTAATTTCAAGCCAACAGCTTGTATCTTTGTTGAAATGATGTTGTCATCAAAGTCTGAGTCTGATGTTACAAGCTTGGCGCCTTCGTCGCCATCAAGGTCACCTAAACGTCCGGTGTACTATGTGCAGAGTCCTTCAAGGGACTCTCATGATGGGGACAAGTCCTCTTCAATGCAGCCAAGTCCAATGGAGTCACCTTCACATCCGTCTTTTGGCAGGCACTCGAGGAACTCTTCTGCGAGTAGGTTTTCGGGCATTTTCAGGTCGTCTTCGGGGAGGAAAGGAACCCGGAAAAGGAACGACAAAGGCTGGCCGGAATGTAATGTGATATTAGAGGAGGGACAATACGATGAGTTTGAAGATAAGGCTTTTACTAGAAGATTTCAAGCCTTGATGGCTGTTCTCAGCTTTGTTGTTTTGTTTACTGTGTTTTGCTTGATCATCTGGGGTGCTAGCCGGCCTTACAAGGCTCAGGTTACTGTCAAGGTATGCCAATTTCGTTGCTTAATTTGTTTCAGGTTTTCTGGTTAACTTCATATTAAAAAAAAAAAAAAAATTGAAGCAGAAGTGTACTGTGCATGAAATAAATATTTTTAGTATTTAGTAAGCATGTTTTAACCCTGTTCAATATTTTTTGTTTTTATTTATTTATTTTGGAGTATTATCTACTTACAGTTGTCATCCATAAGGATTCACTTCTAGAAACTCTAATCAGCTTGGTAGCTACAACTATGTAATTGAATTATAGTGCACGCATACATAAGATTCTTGCAAATGTACTATTTGCAATTACAGGTTTAGCAGAATTTTAGAAGAATTGCTGGGTTTGACAGTGCATTTGCTTCAATTGTTTGAGTAAGTAGAAGTGGCAGATAATTTACATATTAGGATATCTAGACTCAAATTAAATTATAAATATGGGAAACTTCTAGTCTTACAATCCAATTGTCTTTAATTATAATTGGCTGTGTGGCCTCCTGGAGTGGCTGTTGTAGCAGTTGTTATTTCCTTTATTTCCAAATTCAATCTCATTCTGTCCAGCCAATGAGGCTGTTTTGTTTTCGTGGAGGGCCAGGTACGAAACTGATCGATAAGATACTTGGATGGATTAGCAGAATTATGTGATCAGAAGGGACCAATCTGGGCCCATCTTGTTTTCAATCAAGTGTCGAGAGGTTTAAAGTTACACTTGTGTTGTGGCCAACCTGTTGGCAACCATTTCGGAATGCCAAACATGTAAACAAATTGGCAATCACTTGATTGAATAATTTTCAGTTCTAGACATTTCTCTTCAATTATAGTACCTAAAGCATATGGTTGAAAATTTATTAAAATAGGACATTTATCAAATGCTAGGAATTGATTCTGCAGAAAAAAATGCATGTTTTTATGGTAGAAATTTGAGGCTCAGATGAAAATAGAAAGAAATTGGTTTCATTTGCTGTAATTTATTTTGAATGAATTCTGGATTTTATATCTCCCTAAAGGAACTGTGATCCTTGCAGAGCTTGTCAATTCATAACTTTTATGTTGGTGAGGGTACAGACACCACAGGAGTTCCAACTAAGATGCTGACAGTGAATGGCACCTTGAAGATTGGTGTATACAACCCTGCTACAATGTTTGGCATTCATGTTTCCTCCACACCAATCGATCTAGTTTATTCAGAGATCACAGTAGCAACAGGACAGGTGAGAATTCCTTCCAAGCATATGTATCAGTTGCCTAAAAGTCTAGAACTAAAAAGCAATGTACTAAAGAGCATTAAAAGAAATGGTTGGATACTTGTAATTGTAGCCCTGTTGAAATTGTATGTAAACTGATGCGTGCACAATAAATAAGCATAATTGTACTTCTTTCAAATATCATTGCAGTTGAAGAAATATTATCAGCCTAGAAAAAGTCATCGAACAGTGTCAGTGAACTTGGAAGGTAACAAAGTTCCACTCTATGGGGCAGGATCAAGTCTATCAGTGAATTCTCAAACAGGTGGAGAAGTTCCATTGACACTAAAGTTTGGAATCCGGTCAAGAGGTGAAGTGGTGGGTAAGTTAGTGAAGACAACACATAAAAAGCAAATCGCCTGCCCCTTAGTGGTTGACATTCTCAGCAACAAACCCATCAAGTTCAAGAAGAGTTCTTGTACATACGAGTGATGTGCATTTGATGAAATTTTGTTCATGGAATGCTCTGCCTCTGTGGTGTTGTAATTACAGTTTGAGTTGCCAAGCCTCAGTCTCTTCAACCTCTTGATATAAGGTTCTGTAATCAAATTTGAGTGGTGTAAGATATAATGGTTTTATACATAGTTCTGTAAGATTCATTCCAATAATGCACAGATATGAATGTATGATGTTTTGGTTATCTTGAAAGGACTTTACAAATAAGAGCTTGAACCGAAAGGGAAGATTGTCGATGATTATTTGCGTAATGCTAGCTTAGTTCTTTGTTAAAATTGGTCTAATTGAAGGATTCATTTCCTAAATTTTGGTGGTGAAATTAACTATACTAGCAAAGGGATGTTCTGTGTTAGCATTAATTAATTCTTAATTTTATAATAAGCATTTTAAGCAAGTCAACTCAATATTATAATCTTGATCTACGAACCTTTTTGGATCTGATCTAGGGCACTGGCTGCTTCCTATGGTGAGCTAATATACTAGAATTCTGAAGATCTTCCATTATTAATTTACAGCCAAAATTGATGATATTTATGGCTGATTTCATTGCTTAAACAGTTCAATTATTCAATCCATTTCAAATCTTTCCCTAACCATAGAGTATTTGACAATTGCAACAAAGGGAAGGAAATAAAGCAATATGTTTTCCCAAAATTAACTAAAAATTTTACAAGAAAGTTCGCATATCAAAAGCCAACATTTAAGGACTCTGAATTGATAGGAGTGAACTCAAAAGAATGCATATAAAATTTTCTGTTAAATGCCTATGCAATTAAAGAAGATTAACGGTTGAGATTCAAAAGTTGTTAAATTAAAGTAATTTATTACAATTAATATTAAAGAAATAAAAAAATAAAAAAAATCAAGAAGAAAGTAGCCAAAGTGGAGAGTCATGCACTGCACATCACTTTTTGTAGTTTCTTTTTGACCAAAAATTGTCAACATCTTCACAGGCTTCACGTCCATCCTTGTTTCACATTTTACGAAACTGTTAAAGCAATCAATCACTCCTTAGAAGCTGCAAGAGGTCTTGTTCGTAACAAAACCTTTCTCTCCACACAAAAACCCTCGAAAAACTCAGATCCCATTCAATCTCTTTCTGGAAATTCTCAACAACCCACAAAGCAAAATCTCTACTTTCTCCATGTTTCCAACAAAGCCCATTTCAAGATTCATCCTTTTCACTCTCTGTCTCCTTCTGCTTCTCTCTTTCTTCACCTCCATCACTGCCTCTGATCTTGACACTGAAAATGATGATGAGATGGACAAAGATTTTGAAGAATTGTTAGCATTGGATGAACAAGAAGGCCCGGGGCAAGATGACTCTCAAGAGGATGTGGATGCGAGATTCTCTGAGGCAGAGGTGCTGTCGAGGGCTCAGAGGATTGTTCTGGAGTTGAATGGTGATAATGTGAAGAGGGTTGTTGAGGGGAATGAGTATGTGTTGGTTCTTGGGTATGCTCCTTGGTGTGCAAGGAGTGCTGAGCTTATGCCTCAGTTTGCTGAGGCTGCAACGCTGCTGAAGGAGTTGAAGAGTCCTCTGTTGCTGGCTAAGCTTGATGCTGAAAGATATCCCAAGGCAGCTTCTTCGCTTGAGATTAAAGGGTTCCCTACTTTGCTGCTTTTTGTCAACGGCACCTCTCAGGCTTACACTGGTGGATTTTCAGCGTAAGTTTGTTTTTGCGTCATATTTCGTTGTCAAGATTATATTTGTGTCAAGAAAATAAATTTTTATATTTTATATTATATGAATTGTTTTTGGTTGTTTGAAGGCCTTAAGGAAGCTAAAGATTGAAATTTTGGTTATTTTCTGAGTGAATTATGCTTATTTATTATCATAGTGTGGTGTTGTATTATGTTTACTTTAACAAAGTCTTGTATTTCACTTTGTTTTGCCTTTATTTTTGTTCTTGTTATTGAAATAATGCGTTTGATCTCAGCAAAGCACGTCTATTCTCACTGATTCAGTAATGAGAGTCATTCTAGACGCCGAATTATCTATCATGAGAATTATATCATCTTGTCCGTTTTTATTGTTATATAAGTTTCAAATGTTAAGCTTAAGTTTGTGGGTCTGGGGCATCCTTGAAATATGTGTTAACTTGTTAATGGGTTTGATATATGATCAGGGCAGATATTGTGATCTGGGCAAGGAAAAAGACTGGTGTACCTGTTATTAGAATAAGCTCTGTGAATGAGGCAGAAGAATTTCTGAAGAATTACCAAACTTTTGTTCTTGGTCTGTTTGATAGATTTGAGGTATGTGGCTTTCCGTTATTTTCTCTGTATTCCTACATTATTAAGGAACTGGAGAAACCTGATTTTGGATTGTGACACAATTTTGCACAAATTCCTTTGCTTAGTATATTACTTTTTGCTGATTCCACTATATCCTTTGTGCTATGTGAATTATAAATTCTCGATGATTTTCAACTACTAAAGACTTCCTATTAACTGTGAATTTTTGGTTACCCGCCATGTTAATATCCTGGTTCTTAAATTTGTGCACCTGGTCTTCCATTAGCCATTGCAACTTAGAAGAACTGAAAATTTTTGGATTCAGTTTACCATGACTGTCTACAACTCATGTAATGTACAGCATTTTGCAAAGTGATTGGTATAGTGAAGTCAGTTACCGGTTCAATTGAGAGTCAGATTATGACTGTGATTACTAAATTTCATTTACAGTCAACTTATAAGATAAATTTTTAATTATGTAATATCTTTACTTGCTTAATTCGGGGAGGTCAAGGTCAAATATAGACTGCTATACAGTTATTTCAGTTTAATGTAGAGCTGGGTATGGCCAGTTGGCTCTGGTTTTCTTGGAGCCATTGAGCTTCACAATGAGCGTGATCGTTGTCAATGTTATGATTTTTCTTCTATTTCCTTAATTTCATGTTTTCCAATGCACTGGTGGTTTATTTACGTGATATCATATTGTAGGGACCTGATCATGAAGAATTTGTAAAAGCAGCAGCCACTGATAATGAAATCCAGTTTGTTGAAACAAGCAGCATCGAGGTTGCCAAGGTTCTCTACCCAAATACCAAAGCTGCGAACCAATTTCTCGGAATTGTTAAAAGTGAACCAGAAAGATACACTGAATATGGTGAGTAGGTGACTTGGCAGTACTATAACTGTCAATAGCATATGGGTTAAACAGAAGTTCTTATGATTGCATGCTACTCTTTCACAAGTGAAAGATATTTCTCACAGTTTACGTAAAGGTCAGCCTGTTTAATGTGGAACTTTAATGTGCTTTGTATAGTAAGTGTTTATGGAGAACCGCATATCAGATATATTCTGATAACTGAAACTTTCAATTTAGTCAATTCCACCATTTGTTCTTGTTTCCTGACAATTTCAGCCAGAATTAACCGACATAAAGAATAATGAATTTGTGTGGTTTTGCAGAAGGAACCTTTCAAGTGGATAAAATATTGCAGTTTCTGGACTATAACAAGTTTCCATTAGTTACCAAGCTGACTGAAATTAATTATGTCAGAATTTACTCTAGTCCCACCAAACTTCAGGTTGCTAATACTTTCAACTTATTATTTTTACTCATCTTGTTTTATGCTTTCTTCCCCCACCTTCCCTTTGTTTCGTTTGCATTTTATGGCTACTTAAAATTTAATATTAATGATACTTTGTTACTTTTAAAACATCCTTCTGTGGGAAAGCTTGTGATAACTTTGTTTTTAATTGTCCAGGTTATTGTTTTTGGAAAGGCTAATGACTTGGAGACTCTTCTTGAGTCTCTTCAAAATGTTGCAAGAAAATTCAAGGGAAAGGTACTTGGTTTGACTGTTTGTTGACATGTTGAATCAAACGGTCCTCTTTCGCTAGTGTGCATTTTTTGATTTCTAAGTTTCCTCTTGGTGCAGATAATTTTTATAACTGTAGACATTGCAGATGAAAACCTTGCAAAACCCTTCTTAACTTTATTTGGCCTTGAAGAATCGAAGACTGTGTCGGTTAGTTTTCCATGTTGACTATTGGTCATTAGAGTACCCTTCAACTGAAGGTATAAACTGATTCATTCTGGTGTGCTTGATAGGTGACTGCATTTGATAGCAAAGTTAGCTCAAAGTTTTTGCTACAGTCAGAGCCAACAACAAGCAACATTGAAGTGATATTTCTTATCTGTTTAATTTCTACCTCTGTTAAATACTAGTTAAGCTACTAATGTACTCTCAAATGAATTTTTAGGACTTTTGCTCGAGGCTTCTGCAAGGTACTCTGTCACCTTACTTCAAATCACAGCCAACGCCAGATAATGTGAGTGTTATTATTTTCTTGCTTTTTCGATCATTCAGATATGATACTTGCATCTGATAGAGGGTAGGCACGAGATCTGAAGCTTGGTTGAATTAGTTTCCTGTGTCTCACTTTCCTTTATGAAGGATAAAGAATGAACCACAATATGATTAACTTTTCCAAGACTCTTGTCTGATTGCTTGAATCCGCTGAGAAATTTTTGACCAAAATATGAAAGAAAGGTCACTTCCACGTTCCCGAACTTACTGTTACTCTTTTGACTGAAGCAGTTCATAATTGGTATTAGAAGATGCTTTAGTTCTTTATTAGATGGTTCAAAACATAGTTTGGAAATTTCAGTCGATGTTTTTTACGCAGATATTAGCTCATCTATTATTTCTTTGGTGTAATGACATCATTATAGCCATTGAAATACATAGAAGAGGTTGATTTTTGTGTGTAATTATCTTATTTTAATGTTGACTGTTCAATTTTAGAAACATATTCTGACTCATGAGAATATAAATTGTTCCGAGTATGAACTAAGTGAAACCTGAAACCTTTTTGTCATTTTTTTTAAATTTATTTTAACTTTCAAGTATATTAATGCTTGCCAAATTGCAGACAAATGCAACCGTGCAGATTGTTGTAGGGAAGACATTTGATGACTTGGTTTTGAGTAGTCCCAAGAATGTTCTTCTAGAGGTTTGCCTCTGCTCCTCTTTCACCTTATATCTGAGTTTTGTTGGTTTAATTGTTGAACAAGATCTTGTTTCAGCTTTTTGGTACGCTATATCCTGCACTGGAAACAAGCTTTCCTTGTCTACATGCACCAGCATTGTTGTTATTCCACTATATGATACGATGCCGAAAAGGAAGATCGTATGTCTGGCATGAGACTCTGAAACATGCATGCCAACTAATTTTCCATAAAAGCAGCATTCTAGAAAGAGTTGAAAATGTTTCCTCTATATTGTAAAACTACAACATTCTTTATGTTTGCAATAGTTATGTTACTTTACTGCACATACGCGGAAGTCTGATTCAAATTATTTGTTGTTTCTGAGATACTTATCTTGATTGTTGTGGAATAGGTGCATACACCATGGTGCATCAGCTGCGAGACAACTAGCAAGCAAATTGAGAAGTTGGCTAAACACTTCAAGGGTTTGGATAGTCTAGTCATTGCAAGGATTGATGCTTCTGCAAATGAGCATCCTAAGTTACAGGTGAGTGCTTTAGGAAAATCCAATTGTATTTAGTACTCTGTCAAAAAATTGTCTCATGATTATAAGTACTTCAGCAGTTGCAATGAGAAGGAATGAAATGACTACAATTTTGTTGTAATTGATTCCTCATTTTCAAGTTGGTCGACCTGGAGCATCCAAATTAATGTAGAAGAATAGGGGATGTGCCAAGAAACAAAAAAGTATCTACCATCCACTCTGTTTAATTATGCATGGACGGTTAAAAGGAAAATTGTGGTTAAATGTTAAGGTCTTCATATTGTCGTATTTAAGAGTTCTATGACCTCTTCTACTTGAATATTGTGCTTGACATCTATTGTTCCCCTACCATCCAATTTATACTTATTGAGAATTGAGATAGGAAAAATTGAGTTGGGCTTTGGAAATGAAAAGAAATTTCCATGAAACTACCTTAACATATTCTTACTTTCTTTCCTTGCTCAACAATCTAATGGGAAGAGCTGAGAAAATGTTTACAAGTTTCCTTTCCCTGATGCTGTGTTGTTAGTAGCCAGCTATGAATTGAAACTTGAGATCACATATTTCCTTTGATGGAATAAATTGTAAATGATTCCTTTTCGGATTCATTTTAAGTGCTGTAAAAGACAGAAGGGACTTGACCACATATGACATTGTAAAAAGACATGAGATGACTTATATACGATGTTGTATGAAATATGCTTTGTTTGAATCACTGTTTTTTTTTTTTTTTTTTGTTGCACTTAAATTTCAATTGGCTTTATACAGTTACACATTCATTTGAGTTTCTTCTACTTATTGATCCATCATCTCACCTGTTTCATTTCAGTTAGTCTGATAATAAGCATAAAACCCAATAATGCTTCGAATTCATTTTTTTTTCCCTTCCCTTAAATATTTTTAAAGGGAAAAATTGAGTTATTGCTTTCTGGCACCATGAAGTGTTTGGAGTTCAATTGGGGAGATTATAAATCACAGGGAATCATGATACTGAGAAGGGTTGCTCATTTTCATTATTTGTCCTTGCAGGTGGATGACTATCCAGCACTTCTATTTTACCCTGCTGGTGATAAAGCAAAGCCGGTAATTGTCTCATAATTTATTCATTTCTATTTACTTTGCTTAATATATTTAATCAAATCCGTCTCATGCATATCTCCATTTGCTTTGCAGTTCAAACTTTCAACAAAATCTAGCTCAAAGGAGTTGGCAACATTTATTAACAAACAGTTGAAAGGCAAAGATCAAGTCCCGAAAGATGGCAAAGATCAAGCCCCCAAAGATGGCAAAGATCAAGCCCCCAAAGATGAATTATAGACCATACAGTGATTTACAATATTCATACTTTTAACTTATTGAAACGAAAACAAGAAGAGTTAAAAAAAAAAAAAAAAGCCGATGAAGAGTAGAAGAAAGAAAATTATATTAGTTAGTCAAATTCTGGAAAAAATGTTTTTTAAGTGCTTCCAGTATATCAAAACTTGCTTGTATTGGTATACACTTTTCTAAGAGCTATGAGTTATGATAACAGCCGGCAGCCATAGCCAATAAAAGCAAAACTTGGTGATTTACCTTTAGTCCTAGTGATAGGAATTTTGGCTCTCCTCTAATCTTGTTATATTCTTAGTTCTGATACCGGGCTTGATTGTATTGATACAAAAAACAACTTTTTTGATTATGTTGGTGTGGTATATATTCGATTGGCTGTTGAAATTGCATATATTATTCATATTCGTATACCGACATAAAGTATCTCAGTTAAGAATAGCTGCAACACCTCCATTGCAAGTAAACCTGGCTTGTTTTCAACCATGCTGATTGTGATTTCATTTCACGTGCAAATTTCAGAAGGCACCAACCACCAACGTTCTGGTTTTTCAAGGCCACTGTGTACTTGGGGCCTTTTGTGTATTAAGATAAGAACATAAATGACAGGAAAGTCTGAGAAATTGATCTGTCAAGTACATAGAATGAGTTTGTATTTCAAAGACGGTCCATATGGGCGCCATTTTTTTTTTATTTTGCCAATGGATCCAAAAATTGGTACGCAGAATGAGTTGAAATTTTGTAGCTAGGGACAAAAGGAAACAAGCAACATCAAAGGAATTTTGGATTCTGAAAGTTGAGAAAATTTTCAGGACTAAGCTTGATATGTACATATGTTTTCGAATCCCATGTACGCCTTCTCCTTGATGTCTTCGACCATGTCTGCTATGCCTACTCCACCTGTTTCGGAAGAAAGAAAAGGCTTCATCAATCGGAAAACTAAACAAATTCCAATTGTGATGACATCAAAAAGCTCTCTTGTTGTGAGAAATTCAATCTATGCAAGATTATAGCATGTGCATATACAGCTGAGGATACGTACCTAGAGATATCGCACTCACAAAAATTGTGAAGGCCAAAATGAAGATGATTATAGAAGCTCTTCCCAGTATACTGATGATCTTCCTTACCACATATTGTCCTGTAAAGGCAGCAATGGTGCTGACCGCGACAAAATAGAGAGCTGTAGATAAATTTGACAATGTTGAATGATTATATTGAAACTTGGAATGAATATAGATTTCTGGGTATTTATATGTAACTCAGGATCAATGAAGTAATACCATAAGGAACTGGAAAACGTTTCAGCAGGTAATACTCTACAACGGACATCGATGCAGAAAATGTCATGGCAAAGGTGGCAGTGGCACTTGATATCTACATTAAGTTCAACAAGTCAGTATAGGCATGGATGCATATATTTGTACTATAACAATGCCTTCAATGACAAACAACATAATCAAAATTGTCCAGAAAACTGAATTTTTATCTTTCAGATCACGAATTTCTAATAAGGAGTTCCATATTTGATAATCCACTTATATAATGCAATACTAATGTCTTGCAAGAGCATTGGACTGAAGTTGATCATCACACACAAACTAAACTACATAGTAATAACACCATTCAAACCTTTAAGGTGAGTATAAATGCACCTGAGGAGGGATCCCCAACTCCAGAAACAGAGGACCCAAAATAAATCCTCCTCCTAGACCAAGCAATCCACCAACAACACCAGCCAAAACACCACAGGCACAGTAAAGTATCAACTGGTGTACTTTCCAGTCTGTGCCTTCTTCTCCCTTGGATGCAATTCTCCTTCTCCCTGTGTACAAGTTAAATGCCTGATATGCAGTTACTCCACCAGCCACTGGGATCTGAAAGAACATATACAAACTATCTTATTGATGCTTCCAAACCGGATTCGAAAAATGCTTTTCTCCAACTCTTAATCATGAGGCTGTGACTTCATACACAAAGTTACTAGTCAAATGGCATTAAAAGAGTACCTGCAATAGATTTAATGTCCAGTATAATGCTGAACAGGTAGTTGAGTAATTCTGTTTGCAACACAAGTAGGATTTTCATCAGTTCAGCTCTTGAATGCATCAAAGACAATAAAAAATAAGCATCTAAAAGACCACCCATGAGCAGACAAAAGACAGTACGTACCTTAGTAATCTCCAGAACTAGGATTATACCCCAGACACCAACAAGTACTGCAAGGTCTTTCCAATTAATATTCTCAGAAATCGAGGCCGCCTGGAAATATCACAAAAGTTACTCCGATGGCAACTGATGATCAATTTAAAAAAAAAAAGAAAAAAGAAAAAAGAAAACTCATAAAAAGATTATGAGCATTCATACTTCTCCTCTTTTAGATTCTTGGCCATCTGCCTCACCATTAGTGGGGCCTCCAGGGAGGGGTTTGTATTCCCCATCTTCATTGTCTTGATCTGATTAAAAAGCAAATCAGCCTTTGCAAATAAATTTTCACTATGTTAAAAACAAAGAGGAAAAAGAAATAATACACAAATTTACCATTTGACTCGTTGAATCTAGCAGCCTCCTGTGAAAGTGAGATGATGATGGTCAGGGAAATTAAATTGAACAGCACAACTAAATGTATCATTGAGAATGGACAGAAGTTCAAAACACCTTTTTCATTATGGTTTCCTTTTTCCAAGTTTCAACACCTTTGATGAAGGCCTTAGTCGATGTGCCTGCAGGCCACAGAAATTAATCAGGAAGCTGTCAAGGAAGAGTGGACCAAAAAGTTCTCCAAGTGGAAACAATGAACAGAAAAGAGAGAGAGAGAAGAAGAAGTTTTCAGACAATTGATGATACCTAAGAAGAGAATTATTAGCAAAACTGTGATCATCCAATCAGCAAAAATTACATTAAAAGCAACTCCAATACTAATGCCTAGAACCAACATCGGTTGAAATAGAAGAGCCAAATCATAGTCAATGAGTGGGACATTAAGTGCTGGATGCCTCAGTTTTAAATTGTAGTAAACAGTTGATGCTGCTGCACCTGTGATCATAACTGAACAAACAGAATTGGCACAAATGCATTAGTTTCCCGGTTCATAACAAGATGAACCAGATTTTCTTGTCTTGAGACCTTAATGAAAGCAAGAAACGGAAAACAAAAACTAAAAAATGAAAATACGTATCCACATAAGGAGGATTAATTATTATTTTTACATTTTGAAATTGCAGTTGATGACTTTGCATCAAAGCCAATAATAAGAGTGAGCATAGGAACAAAGATGCCACCACCACCGACGCCTCCAACACTCCCAAATGCTGCTCCAAAGAATGCTATGATTGTTCCCACCACAATTCTCCACCCAAATTTCATCGCCTGAGAACAAAATCACATAACGTTGTTAGTAAAGAATTCAATTCAAACAAGCTCTATGATCCATTCCCACCTAACAGAATCACAGAAACTTTGACTTGAAAACATGAAAAACCAAATTTCGATAAGCTCAACAACCAAAATCCACTTACAGGCCAAACATGTTCATAAGCACTCAAACCATCTTGCCACAAGAAATTCAAGACTTTCTTCAGAAAACCAGGTTCAACAACCACTTCTTCACTCTCATCATAACTACTTGACACCACTTTCTCCAATCTTGGTTCTCCTACAACAAACAGAGAAACTACAACAAGAAAACCAACCACAACCCTTATCATCAATCTTGAATCCAACCATCTTGACTCAACTCCGGCCATCAAAATTCTCTTTTCAAGCACAAAACTCAGCACCAAAAAAAACAACCTTAATACAATACAAGTCTCAAACTTGAACTAAAACCAGTTGTCATATACTCTTACATTCCACCTGCATACAATCTCCCAAGCTTAAGAACAAGTTTTGACTTGAACCGAAGTTGTGTTTCACTACATAGAATTAGATGATGGAGTTGCTGCACGGTTTTGAATTAAGTATGGGGTTGGTTGTCGTCTTGCTTGCTCTTTCTACTTGTCATTCCACTCTGGTGCCACTTTCTATCCAGTACTGTACTAATTGGCTAATTTAATTTATGTAACAGCGAAGTTTGAGGTAAAATATCAGTGATCTGCTTCAGAATTGACTGCTTGTCTTCTTGTTTTACTACAAGTAGTTATGAACTCCATTTTCTTGTTGTCCATCAAACAATAATTTGGTTTGGTTCAATAATGCCATTTCATGATTGTGAAATTGGAAACTACAGTACAGTTTCCAATTTTGCATTTAAGATTCCTTGTTTTTGTGATATTTTTTCATCTAGTTTTATCAAAATAATCTGTATTTAGTCGCGTTAATTATATAAATAAAATTATAAAGGTTGAGGACCACAATTTAGCAACTTAATATAATTCATATAAACTCTTCTCCCCAAAAAAAAAAGTCAACGTTGCTGTAGTATTGACCAATCAGCGTTTAGTGTAGTTATTGATTTATCATTTATTTTCTTTGTTTTTAACCTTTTTATTTTCTTATTTCAATATTGTATCACATTAATTTATATATATGAAAGAATAAATGAATAATATTAGTATTACTCTGTAGTATATGCTTTCAATATTCATATCAAACATTCTTTTTTAAAATTTAAGGATTTCTTTCAAAGTATTTTGATTTTGTGTCCTAGTTTTGTAAACTAACTTTCAAATACCAAAAAAAGAAAATCCATGTTTTCCTTTTTTTTTTTTTTAAGAAAAAGGAAGGAAAATAGGATGTTGATAATATAATGTCTTCATTGTTGTTGCATCTAGGCAATATGACTCATTTCATTGTCATGATATGAAATCTCAGAATCCAGAGAAATGGCATGTTTACACAAAATGCCAACAATTTTGAAAGAAGAATATGAAAATCTGAAAAACAATTTGCTGATTCATCTAAAAAAGTTTATCTGAACACCACATTTCATGAGGCAAGGTACTTAGGCTTACCCCACTTGATTAATTCAATTTTGTTTTTCAGTTCATATTTGACTATTAGGTTTGGATGATAGGCTTTCAGATCCCATAAATCCAAAACATAATTTTCTGCATGTGCATCAAAAAGACAACCTCACTATCCAATTCAATAATTTCATTATATGGGTGTGAATTCATCAGATTTGGGAGCAATATTGATAAATTTTACCCCTTTTAGGGGGTCAGAGACATTTAACCATGGTGAAATGAATAAAATGCCCTAATTTCATTAAAAGTCATTACTTTTCTCTCTCTCTCTTTTTCCCTCCCTCCTCACTTTCTCCCTTTGTTTTTCTTTAATTTTTTTCCCCGTAAATCGTTAGAGTGACAGGTAACCAAAGAATAAAACATTGAAACAAACTGATTTCAATTGGACACGTGGATTTGAAAATTAACCTTTTTTTTTTATTTTCCCTTCAATTGAAACAAACATTATGACATTTCTTCAAGTTCCAATCAAATGAATAAGGGTATGATGAGCTCATTTGTTTACGTGTGATACAATGTGGAGCCAATAAATGTTTTTAGAATAGACTATGCAATGGTTATGAAAGTAGTTGGGAATTGAAGACTTTAGAAAATGAAGGATATTTTCATTTCATCACTTCGGCCGCCGGTTAGGTCAACCTCTATCACTTTATTTATTTTCATCATGAGTAATATTATTCATTTTACACTACTTTATTTTTTCTTGAATGATGATGCCTTTAATATATATATATAATCGAATAATTAAATTTAACGTAAATGACATTGTCGCAAACTTCCTCGAGGTCTCATCAAATGATACTTTTCTCTCTATATTTTAAGATACATTAGAAATATGCCATCATTTTCTAACAGTAGGTAACATTCATGAAAAGGAACGAAGTGATTGTCCTTTCATGAAACCTTAGGGAAGAAAGTGCATGAAATGAAACGTGGGGGGAGTTAACTGATATTTACCTAAATTTATCGCGTCTCAATAAGTTGAATCCCTACTTATCATTGTATTTGAATAATAATCCGACAAAAGTTAAGATAATTTCAGTAAAGTTAAAAAGAAGCACATTACACAGTATATGGCAATGATTATTAGAACCAACCAAAAGATATGCAAAGTAACACGAAGGATAATAATTCATGCATGCATGCACTTTTGAAAGAATTTCGAAACCAAAGATTGGTAGTTGGTTGGTTCACAAAGTATACTCATCGGTGGGAATACTTGTCGAATATATTGCCGATAATATCATTGTTGGTCCAATAACGTCCCAATCGTTAGATTGGAGTTCAAATATATCCAATTAAACAGTATATTAGGGAGATTGAAACGTTATGGGTATGCAGAAGTAGGCCAATGTTATCTACGTTGGAAGGGGGACATGGTATATTGTTATAATTGTTCTGCTGTCAGAAATGCTCCAAGCCATGCCAACCTGGACTTGTTTGCAAATAATTGAAACTTCTTAGCTTATCTATT
This sequence comes from Boswellia sacra, assembly GCA_013180625.2. Taxonomy (NCBI): domain Eukaryota; kingdom Viridiplantae; phylum Streptophyta; class Magnoliopsida; order Sapindales; family Burseraceae; genus Boswellia; species Boswellia sacra. Next base: position 990,865 of record SNVD02005792.1, read on the forward strand.
GGAACCTGTCCCCTCTTGCTTGATCTCTACCTTCTACTTGGTTTTTTTGCAGATCTTAGTCTGTTTTCTATTATTTAGTATCATGTGTCGCTCTCTATTCTCTATTATTTATTATCATGTGTCACCAACTACTATTCAAAACAATGTGAGACACATTTTTTCCCAATACGTGAAGATTCTATTACGTATATATATTGGTTGATACTTATTTATTGAAAATTAATATATATTGGTTGATACTTATATATTGAAAATTAAACAATCTTTGACGTCACGAGACCGGTTTAATATGATATCAAACTAATTGTGAATGACCCTTTCAATTTTGATTCTAGATTTGATGAAGTATGATTAATACTCGACAGCAGTATCATATCTAGAATGAAATCTATGAAGAAAAAAAATACGAAATTATATTTACGGATGTTATATTATATTTAACTCCATTGGTGATGATAATTTTGAAAATTAAACAATAGTTAATTAGATGTTTATTTTTAATACGTTACCGACAAAGTTAACTTAATACCTTGAATCATGGTTCAAAGAAGTATAAGGCTTAATGATCGACAAAGTGATAATTTTAGTAGGTTACTTAATCAATATTTAATTGATGGAAGGTAGATATCGACGCCCTGAATCAAGTTTAATCAAATCATGCAGAATTACGTGCAGAAGAAGAAAAGTCAAGTATCAATCGCTTCAAATAGATTAAATTTTTATCAAGGATTTGTTGAAAGTAGTTCCCACCAAATCAGTTTTTGGCTTTGAACTAAACTAATAATGAAACGCCAGCGAGAGATGAAGGAAGGAAAAAATGACAAAATTGATTTTGTCTAGATCTTGATTTATTACATTTAACATTTCAAAGAAAATTCTCTGAATGTGGTCCATATATTGTACCTTTTACAATAACTCTTATATATTCATTTAATTTGACACGTTGGATTTATTAATTAACATTTCAAATATTCAAAGTAAGATATAAATGAACTTCTTTGAATGGCAAAGTCGATATATGGTAACCTCACGATGGCTCACAGTTAATTTCATTTAATTTGAGACGTTACATTTTTTTAACATTGACTTCTCGACGGATACCGAGTCTGATTTTTTAATATTTACAACTGTGATACATTCACAAACTTTTAAACAACAATGATTATAATAGTATAACATTAAAGTGACGTAACAAAACTTGTCATTTTTTAATATAAAAAATACGTAATAGTATTATATTGTTGATGGATCAAGGTAATGAAACTTAACTTATTTGACTAATTATTGATTAATTAAATACTTCAGGATTATTAATGATAGATCATATCAAATTCTTACCAACTCTTGCCCAGTTTCTAATTTTTTGTTGGGTTAGCACTATACATGCATGTGATCCCAGAAAAATTTCGAGATTGTTAATCCGAAGCATTTATTGTACCATTAAGACTAGAAGAAAGTCAATTTTTATGCGTTCCCAAAGGAAAGGCTAGAAATATTAAAAACTACCCTACGTTTTGGCTTAAAGTCAATCTTCTTATACCTATTCAGATATTCATTAAAAAAAAAACTATGCTCCTTAGAAAATGATTTGGGCTTTATATCAATTTTTAGTTTCTTCACATTTATGTAATTCATATATAGATTCCGTGAAATTATGGTCATATGCACTTGAGTTTTGATATTATTAACATTATTATTTTTGGGTCAATTCCATAATGATCAATCAGATGAGGGATTCTTAACGTTTCAATATATAAAACTATAATTGTAATGACCAAATCTTTCACATTTCGATTACGTGGCCGATCTTGTCGCCACAGAAATCACATCCGAGTTTTTTTTTTTTTTTAACTTTTCCAACCAATGTCACGTCAATTATCTAAAATAAATACTCCAAAAAAAATATTACGTGTATAACCATTACAATGATATTACAATAGTTCATATTAATTGCATAATAAGCATACAATAATTTAGAAGTTTCGATCCAACTTCACTTTGAATTAAATCTAAAGCCATCTGTTTATTTGATCATTTAAATCTGCACAAACTTCAATAACTCTATATCCAATCTTTCTAACCAATATTGATAACGAGGGATGAGCCGTCAACTTGGTAAGCATAATCAATTATAACATGTTTTTATATTAAAAACCTTTTATAAATTATAGATATTTAGTAATCATAATTTTGCATAATGACGTAATCTTATACTTCAAGAAATTAATCGAAAAACATTTTATCAAAGTCCATATAAAGTAATCAACATAACTATAAACTGTCAATTTAATAAATAATACCCATATTATTGTAAATAAAGAGAAAACATAAAAATCAAATTTGTTAGAACAAAATATCACATCAATTCTCATAAAACATACAAAATAGGATAATTAAGTCAAAATATTGTAATTTAATAAAAGCATTAAATCATGATCATAAAACGTAGTTTCATAGTAACTCATAAAACATGTATGCATAATAACTGAAATCATTATTAGAAAACACAGTTTCATAGTAGCTCATATCATGCAGTTATATCATATCAGAGAATCGATTCACGATTAAACATATCATATCATATTTGTGCGCATCGTAACATAAATTCAGCTAAAACCATAACATACACTACAAGAAACTTTTAAATATTTGACACATAAGTTTTTAAATATTTGAGGGTTTTTTAAAATTCAGTCAAATATGATATAGTAAGAAAAAGTCAACCCGTGTTGTAGAAATATTTGACACCATTTTAATAAAATATAATTACATATTTGCCACTACATATAAATAGCCAAATATATCTCATTTCCCCAATTTCTTTTTTTTGTTTCGTCGTTCCCGCTTGGATTTTGCCCTAGCCCGCGCTCTGTCGGCTTCATTCCCTCGCTGATTTGGTTGAAATCACTCATCCCTCCCTTACCATCACTCAGTCCGTTTCGCTCCCTACCTTAGTACCTCGATCCCTTGCTCCAATCATTGTCACTTCGGCGCACATCACTCAGTCGTCTTCGATTTGTTTCTCACGCACGATCAAGGTGAATCGTCAATTGATCTCACTGGGTAAGTTAGTTTCTCTCCTCTGGTCATTGTGTATCCGCTTCATTCCCTCACTGATTTGGTTGAAATCACTCATCCCTCTCCTTGCTCTGTTTTTTATTTGTTTCCTCCCTCACGATCACTCAGGCCATTTCGCTCGCTACATCACTGCCTCGATCCCTTCTCCAACCGTTGTCACTTTGTCGCATATCACTCAATCCTCTTCGATTTGTTTCTCATGCACGATGGAGGTGAATCGCTGATTGATCTCACTGCGTAAGATATCTTCATTGTTGAATTAATTACTTGTTTTGTGTGTTTTGACTACACTGTTGGCAGCCGACTGGTGGAAATGGTGCTATATGTGGCTAGACCTGCTACTTGCAAGCTTGGAAAAATACCAAACTCAGATCTATATAGGGACGTAGAGCAATATCCTGGTGAAACAGTATTTCCAGGGGTCCTAGTTTTACAGCTCGGTTCCCCTATGTACTTTGCAAACAGCAATTACATAAGAGAAAGGTATCCCTCTTTTTTTCTTTTTTCTTTTTTTTTCCAATCTTAATGTCAGAATAAATGGCTAGAGGATAATTTAATTGTTCTTTGTTAAAACATTGAGTAGGATTTTGAGGTGGATTCGACAAGAAGAGGCATCATGCTCGAATACTGTTGAACATTTGATACTGGATTTGTCAGGTAGGATTTGATTAATTACTTAAACTGTAACCAAATCTTGCAAAGTTATATATACACAGTGATGATTTCAGTCTTCAGATGGAATAGATATTACAGCATAGAAGACGTTTTGCCATCTATGTATTTACTTGATTTTGCTTAAAAGGGTTTCCTCAGGTAGACCTGATTCCCTTTAATTACTTGATGGTTCTGCAGGAGTTTCAGCCATAGATATGACAGGAATTTCAGGACTCTCAGAAACAAACAGAATTCTAAAAGCAAAAAACATTATGTTATACACCACATTGTTCCTCTCATACTGAGTGCATTCTCCTTTAAATGCAACAGAATCTGATTTCAGCATAATTGTTATAGTTTAAGATTGTACTCATATTCTATTACCAAGCATTGTGGTGTTTCTATGTTTGCTACTGGTATCCAGAACCTGCTGTCTACTGCAATTGTTTTGCAGAGGTGTGGTGTTAAAATGTTGGAAGTTTAACTGCTGGAGAGTTATGGGAATGTTGCAGAAAATGCTGTTGCAGCCTCGCAAAGGCTATGTTTTGCTAGGACTAAGCCAGATTTTGCAGTTTTTCTTTTCAAATGATAAGCTGCTGATCTTTCTTTTTCTTAATTAAGACCAAGTTCCTTTTCCTCGCCTTCCTACTGCAAGTCTTTCAGAAGTGTGAAGCTACAGGTTGGTTTGCTCTTCTACATGTTATCATGCAATGGGTGGGGAAACCAAAAAAAAAAATCAAAAACAAAATTCGTGCTGGAATCCTAGTTTCATAACAGTCCATTTTTTTTTTTTGAAAAATAACATTTTGGATTCTATATTGTGACATAGGACAATAATTCTGGAAAACTGAAAATTTTCCTTAGAAGTCCTATATTGTCTAGTTATCCAATTTCATTTGATGTTAGGATTACTATTATAACATGGAACAATCCTCTTCCAGATAAGGAAAAATACTTTCACAATGTTCTTTCTCTATTAGCTTTGGGTAGATATCAAAGTTTTCTCAAAATCCAGCTTCTTTTTGGCAAATGATGGTAATGACGTTGGTGTGCTCTGACTGCTTGAGCTTCTTTCAGTGGATTGGAGGATTTCGGTCATCAGAGCTTTTAAATGTAACACCTTGTTTATTATTTCTTTAGTTTGAAAAATGCTTATATTATCTTTGATTTATGGGCATGATTTGGAAAAGTGGTCCGTGTGCAGCTTATTTATGCCCTCAGGGGACTATGAGAACTGGTTTTGATTAAGCCTGTATCTTTGACCTGTTAGGTGTTGATGAATTTTACCACTTCTTACAGGATGATTGTAGTTCTAAGTGGTTTATGGCTGTCTGATTTTTTTGACTGTTGAAGGTGGACGTAGAAACAGAATATTAAAATATGCTACAGAATATAAAATTGTAATGAATTTCTTCATGAAATTTATGGACTTGCTAATTTTTCTTATTACATCGCTCTTTGACCGTCATTGTTATCACATGCTGCATTCCATGTCGGGTAATGTCCTCACCGAGTTGTTTCATGCTGAGACCAGTGACTTTGATGTCACAATTCACACATAGTATTTCTCTCAATCATCAATAATAGACCCACTTCTTTGATAATGATTTTTTGAAATGATTGTGAAACTACTGATTTGTTTTTGCAGATTCTCCTTCCACAAGTTGAGCCCTTGACAGATCAGCAACTTCAATGTGTCAGTAACCTTCAGCAATAGATAAACTCCAGCAAACACTTTCCCAGAGTATAGTGGCTGATCAATTGAGTGGAGGAAACTACCATACTCAGATGGCAGCTGCAGTAGAGAAGTTGGAAGCACTAGAGAGCTTTGTGAACCAGGTAATATCTCGGTTGTAGAAAAATTCATCAATTTCTTTTGTCTTTCTTATAAATTTTTTATTGCATTTGACTATAAAGATGATAGCCTTTGAGTTTTTGACAACAACATTAGTTTGTCATTTTGGTTTTCTGAGTCTTTCTTCAATGTTTTCATCTATTATGTTCTGATTCTTCATTGTTGCTGTGATATGTGGTTGCTAGGCTACAATTTTAACAAACTTTTTCATATTTTCTCTCTTTGCTGAAGGTTTCTTTTCATATTTGCATTCAAGTTTTCTATTTCTTAGTTCTCAAGTAGTCTGATTTTTGCATAGGCTTTAGAGCTTTTTTTTTTAATCATTACAACGTCAATTTAGTTTGTTCGGCTCCCACTTTTTTCTTGTAATACTTTTTTTTGGCGGGTGTGCTTTGATTTTTCATATATGGTGCTCATTTCGGTAGACCAATGATCTTTTTGTGGGTTGAATGTAGATTGCAGTCTTGAAGAATTGGGGCTGGTGAGTTGTCTACTCTTAAAGTTTGGTTGTTTCAATTTTTTTTTTGGTTAATCTCATTTTCATCAATTTCTTTTGTGTTTCTTATAAATTTTTTATTGCATTTGACTGTAAAGATGATAGCTTTTGAGTTTTTGACAACAACATTAGTTTGTCATTTTGGTTGTCTGAGTCTTTCTTCAATGTTTTCATTTATTATGTTCTGATTCTTCATTGTTGCTGTGATATGTGGTTGCTGGGCTACAATTTTAACAAACTTTTTCATATTTTCTCTCTTTGCTGAAGGTTTCTTTTCATATTTGAAGAGTTAACAATGTTAAGAGGATCTCATGCTGGGTCTAGTTCTCTTGATACAATACTATTGGTATGTAATCTACTTGATTGTACCCTTTATGCTGTTGCTTTTCTTTGCATCAATGCTTTTCATTTACAATATGGTTTTGTATAGGTTTTCCACTGATTTTTTTTTCAGTTTTTAATTTTTCATTTTGCTTTATTCTGTTGAAAGATCAGCATGGCTTCCCTCAAAATCCCTATGCAGATGAACATATTGAATCAACTGACAATATGCTGAGACCCACTCATGACAATAGTCCTGTAGAGATGAAAAATTTAATGCTCAATAGTCAGATGCAGTGACCATTCAGAGGGCCCATCCAGAGGGTTTCTCATTCAATCCCAACGGGTTGGCGTTTTTTATTTCACTTTTATATATATATTTTTTTAATTTTAGTTTTTTAATTGAAGAAAGTTTGTGTATGGTACTTATCTATCAACTGTTCTCAACTTTGATATGGGTTTTACAAATTTCGAGAAAATTTGTTTAAGATGTTTAGAGTCCTTATTTCATTGTTATGAGCTTGTTTTTCCCATGGTATTCAAATAAATTGTAGCTGTGGATTGGTTTTTTGTTTTTCCATTGTTCTTTTAGTCCAGCCTGGATGCGACTGGGCAGGGAGACTGAAGTAACCGCATGAAATGTACCAAAATAATAATACAAAATCCATTAAACTTATTTTGTATGTGTGCATAGCATGAGTTAAACTAATGAGGTTCCAACTGAAATGCAGATAGGCTAATTGGCCAGGTTACCAGTTCACCTAACTGACTTGTTGGGCTAGTCCTGTTATAATTATTATCTCCTTGGTTTGTTCATATTTTTATTTCTAAATTGGGTTTCTAATCATATTTATTACTGCTGCAACAAGTAGTTGACTGTAATCCATTATTATTGTTTCTGCTAAATTCTGAGCTATTATTTTTTTATTGTGTTAAATTAAGGTGTTGAGAGAGATGGATTATTGATAGGAATCGTGAGCAAAAGAGAAATGGAAAAGAAGAAAGAAGAGAAGGTGATGGATGAGAAAGAAGAGTTTGATGACGGGGATGATGGATGCTGGTGGTGGTTGGTGGAGAAAGGCATCGGAGCTTCATTTTTGTGTATTGCTCTGTTTGCGTTACTAGTTCGAGTTGCTGTGTCACTCCATCCTTACTCTGGAGCTGGTAATCCTCCCAAGTATGGGGATTATAAAGCACAGAGGCACTGGATGGAGATCACTACCAATCTTCCAGTTATAGAATCTTCCAGTTATAGACTGGTACCGTAACAATACTGTGAATGATCTTAGTTACTGTGGTCTTGACTATCCTCCCCTCACTGCCTACCAAAGTTACATTTATGGCCTTTTTCTTAGATTTTTTGATCCAGACTCTGTTGCCCTCTTTTCTTCTCGTGGTTATGAAACCTATATCGGGTTCGTATCATTACACTTTTTTTATGATCACCCTTCAGTTACTGATTTTTAAATTTTCTTTCACTTTCTAATTTATGTCTGTTTTTCTTAGCAGAAAACTGCTGATGAGATGGACAGTTCTATCCTCTGATGCTTTGATATTCTTTCCTGCTGTTTTTTATTTTGTTTTCGCGTACTACACTAATCACAAAAACATCCGAAAAAGTGACATAGGGTGGCACATTGCAATTCTTCTAATCAATCTGTGTCTGATATTAATCGACCATGGTCATTTTCAGGTATTAAAGATCTTTTGCTTAGTTGCTTGTTGCTTGTTCCTTTTGTTTACTGTTTATTCTGAATTGTCAATAAATACCATTTCTAATTATTTATGGTTCTCAATCAGTACAACTGCATCAGCTTGGGCCTTACCGTGGGTGCTATTGCTGGTATCTTTGCTCAGAAGGATCTTCTAGCTAGTTTCCTGTTCACTCTTGCTCTCAACCATAAACAGGTGCTTTCTCCATGTTACTCTCGCTTTGCGTTATAGCTTTTCAATTATCTTTCTAAGCTTTTGCACTTATCCCAAATAATAGCAAATTTTACCTGTTATAACCATAGGTAGTTCAAATATGCTTAAAACCCTCCAATTTGTAGACCTTTGCTGTGCCAAATTATCAGTTGGGTTTTATATAGGTTTTTTTTTAAATCTTTTTTATTTTTATAATTTTAGTAATTAACTGATTCATGTTCATACAATATTTGTCTTCATACTATCTCTCTAGTCCATTAATTTCTTATCATGTACTTAAGGTGATGATTCATGTGATAGGTGGATAAACTATTGAATGCCTGTGATTATGGAATTGGTTATTGGTGTCAAGCAACAGAGGTTTGATGAAATCTGCTGATCTTTAGCAAAAATAGTATACATGTGGGGTCGTCTTGGGACATTTCTTAGGTTTAAATCTTATCAATAGTTTTGTATAATAAAAATTGCTCTGATGACCGATTGAATCTGAAATCTTGGCGCACATTTGATTCGGTATTACTTTTATTTCACTTAAAAATGGTTGAGGCATTGTTTGCAACCATTGAAGTTTAGAGTATTGAATTCTATCATGATTGGATTTCTGCATAGGAGCTTAGTTTCATTCAACCTTATATAGAAGTGCCAACTGTTAGCCTACAGAACCATGCAAGAAGAACTGCCATCAAATTCAAACTCACATGATATCTTTACATTTCTATCCTTTCTTTATCCATGTTTATGTAGTTAATTTTCATATTTAATCCCTTTCATCTGCAAACTGAATACTTTGGACTCTTATAAGTTGTTCGTTTCATTACAGTCAAGTGTTTTTAATATATTGCAGAATAATGTTTGTTCATAAGGCTTTCCATGAAACTGTTGTAGTGAATTAAATCTATGACATGGTTTTGGAACTAAAGTTGAAGAAAAATGTTCTACCACTATTGAGTTGTAAAGATGAAATAAATCAGCAATATTAGCTACTACTTTGTGTGTGAAATCCTTAGAAGCGAATAGAGAGGAAGCAACACAGAAAAGAAGTTTAGTGTGATCTTGTTTTCATCTTCACTGGAGTTGTCCAAGGGTGTCTGCAAACATAAGCTTTTCTTACAACATATGTTTATGCAAGGTTTTTTAGCATATTGAATGAATTTTAACGTAGTTGAATTTATTTTAGTGGAAGAAGTATTTAAGCCACTTCAAGATAAGACTAATATCTCAAGTTTGTGTACAATTGTTTCGTTGCAATGCTTTATTGCATTTCTGCACATCTATAGAGCTATGCTTGCATACATGCTGTATTAAACAGATGTGAAACTAACTTGTAGGATGGCTGAGAAGAAACACCAAACACTTTGTTGGTTTTCTTGTATCTATTAACTGGCAATCTCCATTTGTAATCCATTTCTCTAGCTTATCTGTAGGTGGAATTTTATATAAATAAGTAGCATGATTTTTTTAATATATAATTTTTTTTGGTGTGTTTTCTGTTTATTTTAGTATTTTATTAACAAGCTATTCAGAGAGTATGTGGATGACATTTAATTGTTAGATGTTATTGTTGTGCAGATGAGTGCATATTATGCACCTGCTTTTTTCAGCCATCTCTTGGGTAAATGCCTAAGACGTAAGAATCCTCTTCTAGAGGTCATAAAACTGGGCATGGTGGTCTTAAGAACGTTCGCCATTGTTTGGTGGCCGTATCTTCATTCAGCAGATGCCTTTTTTTGGGGTAAACAGCATCAAAATATTCTCTTTTGTTTATTGCACAATTTGTTGGTCTGACAGAAATCTTAGTTAATAGTATAGTTCTTGTTTTTCTAGCTTAGAGATGTGAATAATGGCCTTAGCTTCTCATATTTCAAAAACTAACATTCTTACTCGGACTTAATAGTTTAAAAGCATAGTATCAGATTTAGTTATATTCTGAATATCTTGCTATAAATTAGCCCAGCACTACAAGAAATTTTGACATATTTGACATATAAGATTTATTTTATTTGAGGGTTTTTTAAAAATAAGTCAAATATGGTGTAGCACGACAAAGTCAACCCGCTTTTTACACTTATTTGACACCAGTTTAATATAACTAAATTACATAATTGCCACTTTATATAAATACAGCCCAAAATGTCTCATTCCCGATTTCCCTCTTTCTCTTCGCTGCTCCCGCTCTCCATTTCAACCTTCTGTACTTAGAACATCTTTCTGCCCTAGCCTCTCTCAAGTCCATCCTCTTATCTCGACTACTTTGACAATCACTACACCAAGCACTGCCACTGTACCATCCCCATCACCCCTACCCATATCGTCGCCTCACTTTCGTCTACCTGATGCATGTCAAAACCCTCGACAATGACTTCTCCTCTAGAGACGATAACTTTGACGATTTCTTCTTCAAACCTTCTCCTGAAAGGAGCAGCGAAATTCTCTGTTTATGATGGATTTCAATATCCACTTCGGCAACACTTCGGTAATTCTCTCAAATTTTGATCCTAAAATTTTCAAAAATAATTGTTGATAATGGAATTGAAATTTCTGAAATCATTCAGTATGGTGTTAATTTAACACCACTTTTCGTGGCTGCTCACTCCAGTAATTTAGAGATTGCCAGCAAGCTTTTGGTAATTAATTAATTTATTTATTATGAGCTCTCCTATGCTATTGATATTTACTAGTTAAATTTTTATGTTTTTGTTATGTTACTATGCTATTGAGATTGTGGACTAGTAAAATTCTAATCACGACCATTCTTTTGCTTGTTCATTTCTTTTCATCTACATCATCTTATTACTTTCTCCTTCTTTGTGTAAAGATTAATTTATCCTTTTATTTTTGTAACTCTTTTTTCGTGGTTAGAAATTTTAGTTTTGCTATTCATATGTGAATCTGATGGAAGAGTACATAAAGCTACTCCAGTTATATGAGCTTTTTCACATTTAAAATCTTGTTTATCAAAAGAAGAAAAGTTACATATTTTGAATCTTGTGCTCTGACTAATTTATTTAATGTTGATTTCTCTCATTCAAAACTTCACAAATTTTGGCCACGGGTTTGCCATCTTCTCTCCGCTGTTATATTTGCTTTCTATGATCACCTGATCTTTCTTTCTTGCAGGTTCAGACAGATTATTTATCAGCACTTAGTGGCAGTTCAGCACCTTTATCATCTTCCCATAACAGTGGATCTGCCAGGCCTCCACTTCCTCCAACACCAGCTCCATTTTCATCTAGCCCTTATAATTTATCATCTTTGGAAACTTCAATTTCAATGTCCATATACAATCAGACAAATGTTGGAACAACTAAGCTTCCCCAGGCCCAGATAGATAGTGTTTCTGCATCAGCCGCTGGACTAGCAACTTATCCACCACCTCCCCTCATGCCACCCTTAGTCTTCAATAGGCCAGCATCAATCCCTGTAACTCTTTATGGAAGCACACCAACTCAGCAGCAAGGCGAAAACCAACCAAATATTATGCAGAATCTCTCTATTTCTTAGCCTTCCATTCAGTCAATGCATTCCCTTGCTTAATTGCAGCTTTTGCAGCCACCAGAGGTTCCACGTCCTCAGCAACCACCTCAGCATCTTAGACCACCAATGCAAGCTTCACAACAGTTGGAACAAGGCATGTCTCTGCAGAGCCCTGTGCAAATGCAAGTCCATCCACTACAAGTGTTATAGCCACCACAAGTTTCTCCAGTTCATACTTATTATCAATCCCAACAGCAAGACTTTTCACCAGCACAGCAGCAACTGCAAGTTGAACGTGCTCCATCCCAAGTTCTACATCCCCAAGGGGATTTTGCAACCCGGCAGCAACAAGATTCAGGATTGTCATTACATGAGTATTTCAAGTCCCTAGAAGCTATTCAGGTATTTTTTTTTCCCATCAACTATTGCTAAAGATTTCATAAATTCATTTTTTCTTCTTTATTGAATTTGTTGAATATTTTTTGTAGACTTTACGTGTACTCTTCCTGATTGTTTTGTCATGGTTTTTTTTTTTTTCCATTGCAGTCTTTGCTGAGTGACCGAGATAAACTTTGCCAGCTTTTGGAGTAGCATCCAAAATTAATGTAGATGCTTCAGGTTTCGATTACTTAAGAGAGTTTTTTTTTTTTATTTTCTAGATCTTTCCCTTCTTTCAAAGTGATTGGATATATTGCTGATAGCCATAAAAATAGAGGCAAGAGAGATGATGGAACATGAAACACTAGACAGGATTTCATTTCATTTCTCTGATTTTGGTTTTTTTTGTTTGCTGTGCTGATGTTTTATAAATCTGAAAATTCACTGTTGAAAATGTTAAGGCTTAGACCAATTGCAACTGGATGTATGGAACTGCCTAAATTTAGGGATAATTTTACAGAGTCTGATCTTTAAAAATATTTATGGAAATGTTTAGTTGAAAGTATATTTTCTCTGGTTATTTTATTAGCTTCTCTATTTTCATTTTTTCTTTTTCTTAAGTTCTAGCATGGGTCACAAGTTTGAGTTATTGATTTTTATGCTCAAGGAAAATGTTCATCTGGATATAATTTTAAATTATTTATTTATTTCCCAAAATTCCAGTTCTTGCGTATCAGTTATAAACCTCAAAGAAAAATTAGTTTTTCATTTTTGTCATACTTGACAGTGTTGAAAGGGTCAAGTATTAAAGTAATAATATTTGACTATAGCTCACATACTTGACGATCAAAAGCAATCAAATATGTTTTGTAAAGAGTCAAATATTAGCCAAAATATTTATCATACTTGACAGTATCGAATGGGTCAAGTATTAAAGTAATAATATTTGTCTGTCAAAAAGAGTCAAATATTATTCTATGTTCACATACTTGACGGTCAAAAGCAATCAAATATGGAAAAAAATTTCGTAAAACTTGACGGTTACTGCACAATACTTGACGGTTACTGCACAATACTTGACGGTTATAAGCAGTCAAATTTTGAAAAATTCGACCGTTAGGTTCATAATATTTGACGGTTACTGTCAAATATTATTAACAAAAATTTAAAAATTTTGACCGTTATTTTGTCATATTTGACGGTTAATGTCAAATATTTCTTCAATAAACCGTCAAATAAGACCTAAAATTTGAATCCAAAGGTATACAAACTTGACTGTTTTGTAAGAGTCAAATAATGCTATAGTGAATATTTGACCGTTTGACCAACGGTCAACTATTATCATATTTGACGGTGACATATATGACACGCAAAAACCGTCAAATATTATCATATTTGACGGTTAAAAACAGTCAAATATTTGCTTTTTTCTTGTAGTGATATCATATCATCTACATGTGACACTTTGCATTGTGTGTGGCACTTCGTACGCTCCACACAGTCTCAAGAGTTGGCCCCTATGCAGCCATATATATCATAACATATAAGGGTGCTACGGACAACGAGCCAAAATTGTTTTCTTATTATAATTTATGGTGCGGAATACTGATTTCAAAATTCGTATAAATCTCAAAACACTTAAAATAATCCTTTGCATAATAAATTTATATATGAACTTTATTTCTTAAACCAATCGTTTGCTTAGATAACATTTAAAACTAAGATAAATGATTTGAAAAGCATTTTAAAGAAACTTAAATTACGAAGTTTTGTAGATCTTTTGATAAATGAGTTAAATAATTAAATGAAAGTGACTTTTAGAAAACAATTTACTTTGTTAAATATTTCATTTAATAAAACTGAAAAGATCTTTGTTGTTTAGAAGCCATATTTATAAAAAACTATTTTCCATTTATAAAACTTAAATTGAGAAATTGTAACGGTTTTCACATATGTCAAATAAAGCACACTAATGAGAATATCACTTACTTAGATACTAATTTCAAAATACCAATAAGAACATATATTTTTATAAAAGCTATACTTTATATGCAAATAAAACTATTTATATTCATAAAATACTTGTAAGCATAAAACATTATTTGAAACTATCAAAAACTTTTATGAATTTTTTCAACAACACTGTTGAAAACACCGTAATTTTATTTCAGTAAGAACAACTTTATTTATAATAATAAATTGTAAGAAAACATATAATAAGCTTTGAACTTGTAGTTTTTGATACTTATAACAAAATGTCTACCTTATAAAACATTCTTACATAGACATTATACATAACATAATAATCATATCTGCTTTCAAACAATTCATAAACAATAACCTTTCATAACAAAACATATTTTTAATTATGCATGTAAACTAATCATATTAAGAATTATTATACTTACCTCGTACTTGCAGATCATATATCATATATCTTTTAGTCACCCATCCAACATCTCTCAATCGTCTAACAAAAATGAAACCAAATTCGATCATGTCAATATCCATCACAATTTCTCATCAAATACAAAAACTCTCATTCCAACTCAAAATCTGATTTTGTCTCTTCGATAACAACGTAAATAAATTCTTTCTCATGCAACTAATGAGTCATCATCTCCATACCAAATGAACCAAAGATCTCATAATTCATATGCTCGAATTAACACAATAAAAATACCAAAATTTATCTCATATACTCTCTTAAGTTTAAAATCTCCAAACTGTCATTCCCAATTGCAATACTTTCACTTTAAACAAAAACAACGAAAATTCTCTGATTTTTAATAAATTATCTAACCTCAAGGTTTCCAATATCTTACAGAGACATAGGAGACATTTTAATCTTGGAATACAAAAAGTATCAAAGCATTTTGGATTCAAAAAATGCTTTAAAGAAATTATAATTTAAGAAATATCAATTTTGGTCGCTAGATTACAAGATTGACATCTGTTACTTTATAAATACAAAATAATTTGCCATTAATTTGTAAAATCACGAAAACATTCAGAATGCAACTTAACATGCCAAATAAGAATTATGCAAAAGCTCATAACTTTCGAAAAACTATAACCAACTCAAAATCAAATTTGTACTTCTAACATTCTGTTAAAAATAGTAAATTCCAAAATTTCATAGTTTTATTTTAAAAATCATTAAAAATAAATTACTCAATCTTTTTCAATGAAAGTAATTTTAAAAGAACTATTTTCATGTCTATTATAATACTAAAAATATTTAGAACAAAAATCATTTTCAAGCCACACTTATAATTTCAAAAATTTAGAGAGTCGGTTTAGAATAAATATTTTTAGAATCTTTTTTGCCAAATTTAAAAATTCATGAAAAACCATATCTTTCATATTCTTGGTCTAGAATAAACTTTAAAATAATCCTTGATACATGTATTTGAAAGTATAAAAACATGGAATTCAAAATCAGAGTGTAAATAAATTTATATACTTGATAATAGTCTACTATCTGATGTAAGATTTGTAAATCAAGTATTTCGATGTCAAACTCCAACCACTTACCAAAACCCACAAATCTAATACAATTGAATATTAAATCATTAAAATATCAACCCATAGATAATTTATAAATCATCATGTCACATACGTCAGATTAACCCGATGAATCCGACGAAATATAAATTCTTGAACTTAGTTCTAATCTTGGTAGTTCAAACCAGAACAACATCAAATCTCAGATTTTTAATTCATAAAATCAGAATCAAAATCATCTCAGATTTTTCAATAGTGTTCCACACATATGTAGGCTATTTTGCAAATTTTCTTATGAAGTTTTTCTATTAAAAACATTTTCGAACAGATTTATATTTTGGTTACAAAAATTTTGCCAAATAGTGTCTGACAGGAAGTCAAGCTATTTTGATGATTTTTATAAATTTTTATACCAATTGAAACCATACCAAAATTTGCAGAAAGACTATATACATATAAAGTATTAAGACTGTTAAATTCACAATTTTTTAACAAAGTTTGGATGGGTAAAGAAATTTTCAAATTCGGTTTATCATATAGAATAGTTTAAATTCAAGTTTAATATTGCTGTTTCAAAAATCTACAAAAAATTGAAATCATAATCATTTTGGGTGAAACAAAATTCATATAAAACTTGAAGATTTGTGGTTTCTTTGATAAAAATCCCGAGTTCAAAATCGTAAATTAAATAAACACAAAAATTCGTGAATAACTTACTTATCTAGATAACTCAGTCAGTGGTCACTAATCACTATGAAACCCTAACCTTCTTATCATATAAATCTATTACAAGCACCCACTTCTAAAACCATCAGATTTTTGATTAGATGTCTTGGCATACAGGTCATATCAAACTAAACCTCAGTTCATTCCATAATAAATAATGAGTAGTAGATAAATATTAATTCTTACCGTGACTAAGATCCAACTTTATTGATTTTCTCTTTGATCCAAGCTCTTCATCTTCAAGCTCTCATATGTTTGCTTCAATGTTGAACTCCTATTTTTTCTCTTGGTTTTCACGTTAAAGGGGTTGAAACCCGCAACGTAATTAAATGGCAAAATACGTATGAGATGGAAAATAATTTTTTTTTTAAGTTAAGTGATATATATAACCAGCGTAATATTCTCTTGAATAATTACCTATATTAATTTCGACTTATAAGGCAACTTCTTAAATAAAATCAATCATTTAAATCTCCCATTATTTCCAATAAATGCTAACACTTGATTTTCTCCTTCAATAATTGTTCAAAACAACTCTCCTAATCAAATCGATAAGTATCCCAATCAATTTTGAATTACCATTAATATATCAATCTTCCAACAATCAACTAAATCTACTCCCCTTATAAAACCAATAATAATTTTCCTTACTTGCAACCATAAATTGTATTCATATTCCATTCAAATCAACTCATAAATTTTCTTCAAATTTTAATGAACCGAAATTTTGGGTGTTACAATAATTTATTTTTGTTATCTAACCAAATTTGATATTAATAGATAAAAAAAAAACTATCCACAAAAGTTGCCAGAAGGCAAGAAAAAACGTATTGTTATTGAGCTAACTGGTGACACTCACCCACTTGGCATTAACTCATCTTGGCTTTTGAGTGATGCTCATAAGTTTGGTATTTGAGCAAGCGACACTCTTTAGTTTGGTGTCTTTAATGATTGTCAATTGTTAGCCAGACACTAAACGTGAAATTTGAGTAGGCTATAAAAAATTAGGGTTTTGCTAAAAACTCAAACCCTTCTCTATAATTGATCATTTTCTCATATTTTCGGTTTCTTATTTTTATTTTTATTTTTATTTAAATTCAATGAAGACATTTTGGTAATTTTACATTATTCTTTTTGTTTTCATTCTTGGCTTATACGTTCTTCTGCAAATTCAGTAGGATGTATGCCATCTTGTCCTTATGAAACACCATAACAAATTCAACTATTTGCAGGACGGCAGGAACATGCATAAATAAAGGCAGATTTTATATCTATTGAATTAGTCTTAGTCACTTCAATACTCCTAAAATTTGCTGAGATGGTAGGTTGCAATGAACATGCCCATGATTATACTAAAGTTGATTTTAAGCCAAAACCCAAGGGTAAGGGTAGATGTATTTATTTTTACCCAAAAGACTTAGATGGTACTGATTACGTCCATTTATTTATTTGTACTTTCAAAAGGGTTAACATTGAAATTTTCTTTTTTCTACACAATTTACGACATAGGTCATTCGCTATTAAATCATTATGATTTTAATAATTAATTTTAATTTTTTAAATCAATTTGTATTAATTAATTATATTTTGTTAATCTTAATCATTAAAAGTGCATTAATCCAATAGTTCGCAACTTATCTAAGAATGTGTCAAAAAAATGTGACATATATGTAAATACTTTTTCTCAATAATATCATGTTATATCGGTTTTTTATTTTCACTTTTCATCTAATTAACTAAACAAAGATAGATCGATTCTAAAATTAATGCATATATGATATGAAATATCCCTCCCTTACTTTCGAATGCACATATGATTCTAAAATTAATGCATATATGATATGAAATATCTCTCCCATACTTTTGAATATATTTTTCATTGCCTATGATCATAAAAAGAACCTTCATATTGTCGGATTGATACATAGATAAGGTGGATAATATGATGGGCCTCTTTCACATTATCTGCTAGCATAGGACTGTGCACATTATTCATAAATGACTTGTCAGAGCATGTGTTTATATGTTGGTGGCCACAGGATTTCTACAGTAATTCAATGTACTGCTGCAGCTGCTTTTATGCAAATAAAATTTGTAAATTTGTAAAAAATTCTGTAAACCAAAAAAAAAAAATTATAAAAGAAATGGCCGTCCTCAATCCATACATTTCCTAGTCGCCAATACCCAGTAAAAATCCTCCATAATTAATGCACAAACAAGCTGGTGTTGCGTGGAAGCTTGAGTGCCGTCAATAATTGGACTGCTTAGTGTTCGGTGGTGAAGAAACTTCATATCCTTCTCAGACTCAGACCAATCTTCAACCTTTTTAGTATGTCACTTAAGAAGAAGAAAAAGACAGCTTGTTAAATAAACCAAGTGGCAAATGTGGAATTCAACTAGAAGGACATACTACCGACAAGAGAAGGACAGCACCACAAAATCAAGTCTTATTATGAAAAACGTGTGAAAAACAGAACATTCCGAGAAGGTGATCTGGTATTAAGAAAGTTGATCCACGAAGTCAAGAAGTTGGGAGCAAGAATTTAAGTCCCAATCGAGAGATCTACACAAGGTACTAAAGCTAGTGGGAAAAGGAGCATATCATTTAGGTGATCTTGAGGGAACTCTTTATCTAAGATATGGAATGTAACAAACCTACGAAAATACTGTGTAAAAGTCTCTCATGCAAGTTGATGTACAAATTCTTTGTATAGAAGGAGGTGTAAGATAAACAAAATTACATTATAGTTTAAACTATGTATGAATGTATTCTTACTCTTCAAAAACCCTCATCAATTTCTGGCTCAAACTCTCACGAGCTATGATTACATTCAGGCACCAAAATTTTGAAGATTTGATTATTAAAGCTTTGAAATTTTCATACATAAAACATCTTTGATGCCTTGGTTTTACAGAGGCACAAAATATAATAAGCCATGTGTTATGGCCATAATAATATTGGGCCTCAATTATTTCTAAATTCAGTAAGCCCATTACTGAAGCCCATTATCTGGGCCTAGCTATTTGTAAATACAGTAAGCCCATTACTGAAGCCCATTATCTGGGTCTATTATCTGGGTCCAACAATGGTCCATCCTGACTCCTATATAAACCCTCCGGATTATTACTCAAGGTATGCACACTTTTCTGAACTTACTCTCTCTCTAGATTTCCTTCACTTTTGAGAGCTTCTCTCTCTAGGAAATTCTCCCAGAAAATTCCGGAGTGCCGGAAACTGACTTGAGCGTCGGAGGGTTCTCGCCGGCACCACCGCCGGCACCCCTGACTATTTTTCTTCGCTCGCAGGATTGGACCCGACGTACCACCCGAGCTCCGACCCGCTTCCCGACCGTCCGGAAACCGTGCATCAACAGTTGGCGCCGTCTGTGGGAACGACAGTTCAAGCCTTTTTAGTTGTTGCTCCCATCCAAACGTATTCAAACGCATCATGAGTCACGAATCCCAACACTCAACCTCCCTAGAGGTTGACGAAGAAATCGAGGTTGAAGCACCTCCCCGACGTCGAAGGGTAGTTGATACGGGGAGAGCATTAGTTATATCCTCTGGGGTGGGGCCCAACCTCAGGCAGCCCCGGCTTCCACTCAGAAGATTGAAAAAGGGCAAGACGAATCAGTTAACTACCATGGAACATACCATGCGGAATTTCAGTGAACAGATGAATCGTATAGTGACTGTGTTCAACCAAGCATTTGGACAAAATGCTCAGCAGGCTCCCAACACTGCTGGGAATAACCCAATGAGTGCCATGGTAGTACCAAATGTCCAGACGGATGTTGGTGGACGCCCTGATTTAGTCGCCTAGACTACTGGATTGCCTCGCCATCAGGTCATTCAACCGAATCTTCCCCATCCCATTGTTCAAGGAGGGGATGGTCGCCCACAGATTCCCTCTCCCTCGCATATCGTATCTGAACAACAGTTAGCAGCAGTAGACCTTCGACACTTTCTGAACAAGAAGCGCCATACAAGCATTGAGCAGATACCGAGAGGAAGTAATGTTGATCAGCCCGCCTATTCTTATCATGGTCCTTACGCTCCAGGACGTAGTTATCAGCCCAAAAGAAATCGCCCCAGCTCACCACCTAGAGTTAAGAATCATCGCCCAGATGTTGCCCCAATGGATGTCTCGGAGGAGGGGACATCAGACAATCATTATGCGGAGTTCAAGCGGGAAATGGATGAAAAAATCCATAAACTGGAGAGGTTGATTAAGCGTTCAGGAGGAGAAGAAGATGGTCGTCCGCAATGGGAGTCACCCTTTGCTGAAGATATTTTAAGGGAAAGATACCCATACGGATTCCGGATGCCGCAACTCGAGCTTTACCAAGGGACAACGGACCCCCGAGAGCATTTAGACTCTTTTATTTCTCATATGGAGATACAAGGGGTCTCAGGGGGAATCATGTGCAGAACCTTTTCTCTTACCCTTGGAGGATCAGCTAAGCAATGGTATAGAAGGCTACCAGCTGCATCCATCTCCAACTTTGACGAGCTTGCCCGTAGTTTCCTCACACATTTTAGCAACATGAAAACGAGAAGTCGACCAGTGCAGAGCCTTCTTTCAATCAAGCAGGGTCGTAATGAATCCCTCCGTGCATTTTTGGACAGATATCAGCGGGAGGTTGCCCGAGTGGATCTATTTCATGATGGTTACGCTATGCAGGGCCTGGTTCAAGGAATCAGAGGGGAGTTCCCTCTAGCATGGGAATTCTCCGTCAACCTCCCACGTACGTATCAAGAAGCATTAGCAAGGGTCTCTAGCCATGCTGATGTAGAGGAAATTTTTCAAGCAAATTACCCCGGGCAAACTCCGGTGGTACCTAATTCCTCCCGTACAGATAAAAGATCGTATGATAATCATAGATGAGAACCTTATGATAGAAATCGTAAATCAGTTCTGGATCGACGCTCTGCGCGAGACACAGTCAGAAATGATCGCTTTCTGTTACAAGGGTCATCCACCGACCCCGCCAAGAGCATCATGACCAACCTCAGGAGGAGCACCGTATATTCACGTTGCTTACTATGCCACAGCAGGATATTCTGAAGGAAATCAAGGATAAAGGTCTGCTGAAAGAACCTGCCCCCTTACGGTCGAATCCAAAAACAAGAGACAAGAGAAAGTATTGTCATTTTCACCAGGCTCATGGTCATAATACTGTAGACTGCTTCGAATTAAGGAGACAAATCGAGGGTCTTATCAAGGATGGCCAACTACAGGAATACATTTATCGGCCCCCTAAACCATCCAACAAAAATGACAAAGGAAAGGAACCGTTGGAAGAAGTAGCCACAATTTTTGGGGGAGTAGTGGATGGTTCGAGCTCCCAAGCTCGGAGGCACCTGGCTAGGCAGGCAAGATACGACCTCCTCACCACGAGGTCAACCTGACAGCCTCTTCTACCAATGTAGGAGATCATGATGTTATCTCCTTTTCATCACAAGATGCGCAGGGTATCCATCATCCACATTGTGATGCCTTGGTCCTCACAGTTATCGTGGCCAATAAGAGGCTACGGAGAGTGTTGATTGACAACGGAAGCTCGGCTGACATAATGTCGTTGGATGCATTCGATAGATTGGGTCTCAACCGTAGAGATATGAGAGGCATCCAAACTTCTCTGATGGGATTCGCTGGAGGAAAGGTTATTCCCGAAGGAATAATCTCGTTACCTGTAACCTTGGGAGAAGGTTCCCTGCAGACAACCAGGATGGTAAATTTTCTCGTGGTAGATCATCCGGGAGTGTATAACGCCATCCTTGGTCGGCCCTCACTCTATGACTTCAAGGCCGTGATGGGTGTTTATCATCATGTCCTAAAATTTCCAACACCCTCAGGGATAGGAGAAGTAAGAGGTGAACAACAAACTTCTCGGGAATGCTACAACATGGCTTTCAAAGAGAAGGCGCATAAGCTATGGATGATTCGTGGAGAGCCTTCCGAGGGGAGGGAAAGTTTGGACCCACGAGATCAAGAGAAAGGGGAGGTTGTAGCTCCAATAGAAGGGATGGATGACGTTCCTGTTTGCTTGAATGATCCAGAGAAGATGGTGAAGGTAGGTGAGAACCTTCCTCCACCAATCAAGGATAGGTTGATTGGTTTCCTGCGGGAGTACAGCGACGTTTTTGCATGGTCTCACGAAGACATGCCCGACATAAACCCAAATATAGTTGTCCATCGCCTTAATGTCAATCCTAGAGCTCAACCCGTCCGACAAAAGAGGAGGCACCAAGCCCCAGAGCGTTCAGAGGCGATTGCCTTGGAAGTGAGTAAACTCTTGACAAGTGGAATCATTCGGGAGGTAAACTACCCCGAATGGCTCTCTAATGTTGTGTTGGTGAAAAAAGCCAATGGAAAGTGGCGTGTCTGTCTCGACTTTAAAGACTTGAACAAGCATTGTCCAAAAGACAGCTTCCCGCTGCCCAGGATAGATCAATTAGTTGATGCCACAGCTGGCCACCAACTGCTAAGCTTCGTGGATGCTTATTCTGGTTATAACCAGATTCCCATGTATTCAAAGGATGAAGAAAAAACAGCCTTCATCACTGATAGAGGGTTATACTGTTACCGGATGATGCCGTTCGAATTAAAAAATGCTGGAGCAACTTATCAACGGTCGGTAAACTCCATGTTTGCTCCTCTTCTAGGAAAGACAATGGAAGTTTATGTGGATGATATGCTCACCAAAAGCATGGACGCAAGATCCCATGTAGACGACCTCCGAACAACTTTTGACATCCTCCGGAAGCATGATATGAAGCTGAACCCCACCAAATGTGCTTTTGGAGTATCCTCTGGGAAGTTCTTGGGATTCATTGTCACCCAAAGGGGGATAGAGGCCAATCCTGAAAAAATCCAAGCACTTATGCGGCTGGAGTCTCCCAAAACTCCAAAGGATATACAAGTCCTCACTGGACGACTGGCCGCCTTGAATCGCTTTATATCTAGGGCGACTGACAAATGTCACCCTTTCTTCAAAGCGTTGAGGAAGTGTAATCAGTTTGAATGGACAAGTGAGTGTGAGAATGCGTTCCTACAGCTGAAAAAGTACTTAGGTTCTCCTCCTCTCCTCTCCAAACCAGTTTTGGGGGAACCACTTTTTCTGTATCTAGCAGTCTCAGCATGCGCAGTGAGTGCAGCTCTTGTCCGTGAGGATCATGGAATTCAGAGGCCAGTCTATTATGTGAGTAAGGCCTTGACTAAAGTTGAAGGTAGATATCCTCCTATGGAGAAGCTGGCTCTCGCCCTAGTTGTTGCAGCACGAAAGCTTCGCCCGTATTTTCAAGCACATACTGTCATGGTCCCAACTGACCACCCTTTGCGACAGATACTCTATCGTCCAGAGCTTTCTGGAAGACTTGTCAAGTGGTCCATTGAGTTGGGAGAATTTGACGTACATTATGTTGCAAGACCATCAATCAAAGGGCAGGCAATCGCTGATTTCATTGCTGAATTTTCAAGTGGTATAGATAAGGAGGATGAAGAAACCAGTACAGGGTCACATGACCAACCAATGCCCGTGGGAATTGACCCACAGAAGGCATGGATCTTATTCGTGGATGGGTCATCTAATAAGGTCGGTAGTGGAGCTGGCTTGATCCTGTCAACCCCGGATGGAGTAGAGGTAGCTGTGGCACTACGTTTCAACTTTAAAGCCACAAATAATGTCGCGGAGTATGAAGCTCTCCTTGGAGGACTTAGGCTGGCAGTTGCCTTGAGGGTGGGAGAGATCATCATCCACAGCGATTCCCAACTTGTGGTTAACCACATCCGGGGAGATTATCAGGCAAAAGGCCCTACCATGATAGCTTACTTGGGTAGAGTTAACTCCCTCCTGCGCGGTTTTAAAGGGTTTGACATCGTAAGAGTCTCAAGGGTGGAGAATTCGAAGGCTGACAGTCTAGCCAGAATTGCTTCAGGAATAGACCCCCTTCTACCGACCGCCTATCACATGGTCGTTCTGGAATCTCCAAGCATATCACAACATGAGCTTCCGCCAGAAAAGACAATGACCATTAATGGTAACCCTTGCTGGATGGACCCTATCATAAAGTTCTTAGAAACGGGGGAACTTCCAGCTAACCGCAATGAAGCAATCAAGATAAGAGGGAGAGCGTCAAGGTACACTATGGTCAATGGTGTTCTTTACAAAAGAGGGTTCAGCCTTCCTCTTTTAAAATGTCTTCGCCCAGAAGAAGCTGATTATGTTCTCAGAGAAATCCACGAGGGGATATGTGGTAACCATTCTGGTGGTCGGTCTCTAGCTCATAAGTGTATCAGGCAAGGATACTATTGGCCAACCATGAAGAATGATGCTAAGACAATTTCAACTAGGTGCCACAAATGTCAGAGATTTGCCAGCATTCCAAGGAAAGCTCCTGAAAACCTGACTCCAATGACAGCCCCATGGCCGTTCACCCAATGGGGACTTGACCTCATTGGACCTCTTCCAATGGGTAAAGGTCAAGTTAAATATGTTGTTGTGGCAATTGACTACTTCACTAAGTGGGCAGAAGCTGAGCCCCTCGCGTCGATTACTGAAAGGGAGACCACGGACTTCGTACGGAAGTCAATTGTCTATAGGTTTGGTATCCCTCATACCATCATTACGGACAATGGCAAATAATTCGACAACTCCAACTTCAGGAACTTCTGTAAGGAGCTGAACATCTCTTTGTACTTTTCATCCCCAGCTCATCCTCAAGCAAACGGTCAGGTGGAGGCTGTTAACAAAACCATTAAACACCTCCTCAAGACCAAATTAGATGCTAGGAAGGGTGCATGGCCAGAAGAGCTTCCACAAGTGCTTTGGGCATACCGAACCACTGTCCATACAGCAACAGGAGCAATCCCATACTCCTTGGCGTTTGGATAGGAAGCAGTCATACCGGTTGAAATTGGCCTTCCGTCACCTCGTACTGAGGGATATGACGAAGAGCTTAATCATAGAAGCCTTCAACTCAACCTAGATCTTCTTGAGGAGGAAAGGGATCTCGCTAGTGTCAAGGTTGCTGCTTACCAAGAGAGGGTTGCTCGATATTTCAACTCTAAGGTTAAGCGCCGGTCTTTCCAAGTGGGAGACTTGGTCTTGAGGCAAGTACTACAAAGTACCCGAGATCCCACTGATGGAACACTAGGGCCCAACTGGGAGGGTCCGTATCAAGTCAAAGCAGTCATCCGATCAGGCACCTACAGACTGGTCACCATGGATGGGAGGTCGCTCCGTCATCCATGGAATATTGAGCACTTGAAGAAATACTACCTGTAATCTCTCTATATGTGCAGTAACTCCGCCCAGGAGCTTATGCATGTGTAACAACTCCCATAGGGAGACCAATAAAGAGATTGTCAATAAAAGTGTTCATTTTATTCAGAATTCTTGTGAATATACCTCCGTAGAGCGCATGTATGGCCAAATTGCAATAAGATGGAAAAAGTAAAAGAATACTGCACCAGAAAAAATTTTTAAGTTCTTGGAGTGCTTATTATTTCAAAATTGGTCAAAGAGTGCCATACATATAGTCCAAGTAAAGACAACTCCTCACCTATAACATTGAATTGAAAGCAAAGACAATAAAAGGTAAAATCAATTTCAATTAAATCTAAGAAGTGGCCTCATCATCTCCTTCTTCGTCTGAAGACGATGAAGTAGAGTCGCCTTGCTTGGCCTCCCAGGCTGCTGTGTCCAATGTCGACTCATAATCCTCATCTTTGAGGATGAGGCGGCGGAATTGCTCGGGATCAGAATCTGCTGTAGGGATAGACTCTTCCACCAAGTTTAACTCCTCGGCTATGGGTGACTGGTCAATCTCTGGGTGGCGGTCATGGAACCATCTACTCACCCCATTGACTCCCTCAATATAGGAGCATTCCATAGCTTGCTGGTAGACACGACCCCTACGGAAGCGAGCGACTGCTTTGTCAATCCTACTTTGCTCAGCAGCAGCTCTCTCTCGAAGCTCTCGGCCAAAGTCATTGGCCCTCTTATGCTCGATAGCTGCCTCCTTCTTGGCTTCGGACAAGTCCGCCTTCATTCTGCCCATCTGTTCCTTCATCTCTGCCATTCTTCTTTCCATTTCGGTTAAGTTGTCAAGGCAGACTAGATGCTTCGCCTTCCAGTCGTCAACCTCAGAAGTGAGATGGTTAACCTCCTTGAGGAGGTTGGTATTGGTAGACTCTCCTTGAGCTAAGGGTCCTGTCGCCTATAGAAAGAAAGGCAAAGAGAGGGAAGGAGTTAAGGCATGACTTTCAAAAGTATAAAAAAAAAAGGGAAGAAAGGATCTCAGTAAAACCTAACCTGAAGGATGATGCCCATCCCGACAGCGATCGCATCAAAGTATGTAAGTTTTACATTTTCTGGAAAGACATTGGTAGGCATGAGGCATGCAGCATTTTGAGAAAATTCCCGAAGGTAGTCTCCACATGTTGAGCCACTCTGAAATCCCGTACTGTCAAAGGTAAAACGCTTGGGTAGTTGAGAGGCCGAAGGTAACCTACTCCCAGTAGGCTTCGAAGCTGCCACTTCATCCGCAGGCTGAACGGAAGCAGACCTATCAGAAACCGGCTTCCGTACAGGAATCTCCTTGTGACCACTAGCTCTCCTCTTCGGGGGTCCAAGTGTTGGAGGACTTCCGCTCCGTTTCTTCTGGGAAGAACCGGGCCTGTCATGAGTGAAGGGCTTAAGTGGCATCCTGGCTACTAGTTGAGCAAATTGCTTCTTGGTAGGATGTAAAGGAAATAGTCCTGCACGAAAATAAAACTGGTAAGATGACAAGCACATATTGGATGAAGTAAGGTCGGAAAGTGATGATCAAGCTTACCTTCCGGAGGAATTGGAGGTGATAAGCCAAGACGGGCCAATTGCTCCCGATCAGTGAGGCTATTCACATTCTTCGAGTCCACGGGTAACTTGAGCACCACTTGCAAGTCGTCTCTCTCTTTCTGAGATAACAACGGACGTTTGGTCCAAGGAGCTGCAATAAAAACAGAAAAGAATATCAGTTGATCAAGAGTTGTCATAACAAAGACGGATAGGGTGCCATTATAATAGGGTACCACAAACACCAAAAAGCCTCCTGATCTTCAACTTCTCCCCCTTTGGACGAGTACCTTCTTGGTACTTTCAACCGCCACCACACCAGAATTGCTTATACTTCCATTCTTTCTCATGGGAGGGAATGCCAAAAAGGCGGTTGGGGTCATCCGTCTTCCCTCGCTGGGATATATAGTAGTAACCCATCTTCTCACCATTCGGTGGGTGAATAGCAAAAATATGCTTAACATGGTTGGTGGTAGGGTCACCAAGGCCGGCGCTTCTAAATAAACTTTGGAAAGCTATCAGAAGCCTCCACCCATTGGCCGACAGTTGGGTAGGAGCGATGCCCATAGCATCGAGTATACGGCGAACATAGTTATCAAAGGGCACCCAGAGACCAGCTCTCAATAGCTCTAGGCTCAAACCAATGACACCTCGTGGTGGCCTACTCCACCGATCACCCTTCCTTGGAAGAAATAGGATGACTGAAGCCGGAATAAGGAAATGGGCTCTATATATCTTTAATCGATCGTCCGGGAGTTGGTTATCAATATGGTCGGTCTCCCACCACTTTTCGACCTCCGTTTCGCTATCCGAGGTGGCAGAGGACGACCAGTCGCTATCCCCTTCAGTGTCTACCACCTTATGGTTGACAGAATTCTGTCCCAGCTCCCGATCCGGACCGAAGAAGTTTTGATAAAACTCGTTAACCTCTTTACGGTTGGTCGCCGGATCCTTGTCCCTGGAAGACTGGGTTTGATGACTCGATTCCCCCCGTAGCACTTTCACAGTGGTTTTAACTCTAGCCATCTGCACAGTCAAAGAGGGGTCGTTAGTCATCAAACCAAGTCTACTGAGGGAAGGAAGAGGTGAAAAACAAAAAATTTTTTTGGGGATTGTATTGAGAATCTGCGGAAAAACCCCCGCGAAATAAAAATTAAAGTTTGAAATTTCGCGGAAACACCCCCGCGAAATAAAAATTGAAGTTTGAAATTTTGCGGAAACACCCCCACGAAATAAAAATTAAAGCTTTAAAACTTTGCACAAACGCCCCTGCAACTAATATATATAAAACTTTAAAATTTTACGGGGAGACCCCTGCAGATTCACGTAACCTGCATGCAAGGGTTACGTGATTTCCCTTCGGCCTCCGGCCTCGCCGGTCGCCTGCCTCTCCCCCTCGCCGGTCGCCCGCTTTTTCCTTGCGCCCAGCACGCCTCGCCCGCGACTCGCCAGCACGCCTCGCCCGCCGCTCGCCTGCCTCTCCCCCTCGCCGGTCGCCTGCCTCTCCCCCTCGCCGGTCGCCCGCTTCTTCCTGGCGCCCAACACACCTCGCCCACGCGAGCCTATGGAGCGCTCGTGCGCGCCCGGCTCTCGCGGGCATGCTGCACGCAGCTCGCCCTCGCGGGCAGCAGCCCGCAGCTAGCCCACGCGAGCTCGCTGGGCGCCCAGCGTCCTCCCCATGGCGCAGCTCGCCCCTGTGTGCTTAGCTCGCGAGCCCGCAGTGCATGTTACTCACCCGTGAGAGCTAACACTTCTACACCCATTCCCGAATACCTCCTCTCCCTCATGCACTCTCATTTTTATCCCCTCATGCCCGAATACACAATCAAGTTTCTTCTTCTCTCCCACACAAACCCGAGGAGGAAAACACATGGAAACGTTTTGATATTTTCACACACAATCGCATACACACACGTAGGGCATAATCCGTACAAGAATTTTTGCATCGAAAAACTAAACATAATCCATGCATTCCGAAGTATATAAAGAAAAAAAAAAGTACTTACTTGTGACGGTCGAAAAATTCTGGCTCAGATTGAAGAGTCCTGTTTGCTGGGATCACTTGCACTGCTTGCCTCCCGGGTGCTCTCTCCTATTTTTGAGTAAACCCTACTCCCCAACACTTGTGTCTTATATAGAGCACCAATTTAGGGTTTAATGAATCACATCTTTGGGCTGGCCCCCTTAACACATTTAATTTATAGCCCAGAACAACTAAATAGTCCCTACGCCGACCCATTGGTCAACTTGGGTCTGGGGGGACTACTGTTATGGCCATAATAATATTGGGCCTCAATTATTTCTAAATTCAGTAAGCCCATTACTGAAGCCCATTATCTGGGCCTAGTTATTTGTAAATACAGTAAGCCCATTACTGAAGCCCATTATCTGGGCCTATTATCTGGATCCCACAATGGCCCATCCTGACTCCTATATAAACCCTCCGGATTATTGCTCAAGGTATGCACACTTTTCTGAACTTACTCTCTCTCTAGATTTCCTTCACTTTTGAGAGCTTCTCTCTCTAGGAAATTCTCCCAGAAAATTCCGGAGTGCCGGAAACTAACTTGAGCGTCGGAGGGTTCTCGCCGGCACCCCTGACTGTTTTTCTTTGCTCGCAGGATTGGACCCGACATACCACCGGAGCTCCGACCCGCTTCCCGGCCGTCCGGAGATCGTGCATCAACACCATGTATACCTGTAGGCAACAGAAAATATACTAAGCTAGCCTTGAGTACTTTAAGGCAATAAAAAAATTCTAAGCCCTGAATAGTTTCAAGCATAAAAGAATTCTAAGCCCTGATTGCATTTAGGCATCAACAATGGGGATTATGATTATTCTTAGGTTCATTTATATTTTTCAACATTTTTTTCAAGCTTATAAGTCTCCTTTTAGTTGAATTTTATATTTTAGACAAAATTCCATTCTGGATGCTTTAAATTTCAAAAAATCCTATACGTGCTTTGGATGCTGAATGCTTTCTTGAGTTTAGTTTGCATATGATGTAACATCCTAACCCGCATGTGACACTTTGCACTTGTGTGTGACACTTCGTGGTCTCGCACAAAGTCTCAAGAGGTGGTCCCCACGCGTGCGCAAAGCCCAATACCCTGACCCACTGTTCGATATTATCCGCTTTGGACACACAGCCCGTCACGGTTTTGCTTTCGGGATTTGCAACCCAAAAGGCCGGTATTTAAGCACATATCATATCATATTCCTTTCTTGGCACTTTGCGGTCCCCATAAATCCTCAAGTGGTGGCTCCTACACAGTCTCAAACGGTGGCCCCCATGCGAGCCTTCGACAGGTGACTCCCACGTGTGGGCAAAGCCCAATCCCCCGGCCCATTGTTCGATATTGTCCGTTTTGGACACACAGTCCGTCACGGTTTTGCTTTCGGGCTTTGCAACCCAAAATGCCTCCAACAGCTTAAGGAGCTCATAAGGTATTTAAGCACATATCATATCATATTTCCAAGCGATGTGGGATGTTACATGTAAGCTCATTGGCAATATAACTTAGTAGAGAATGTGTAAAGGAAAAAAAAAAGTATCTTTCTAACAAGAAACGTGTCAATTCCTAATTTGAAAGCCTTTATCCTAACAGATGATTCTAGAAAATTCAACTAAACAGGAAAAATGTGGATATATAGTTGGAAAACTTTACTTACCACATTGGCTTAGTTAATTAACATGTAGGTTAATTATGTGTCAAGAAGAAATAAATCAAAGTGTAATATGATTACACTTGGAGGCATATAGGCCAAGTGAAAAATCTATAAATATGAAATCCTAAGAAGAGGAAAGGCACGAGAGAAGTGAGGAAAAAATTGGCATAGAGGTGAAACACAACAACCACACAATACCCACTAAAAACTTTCCATAATTAATGCCACAAACAAGCTTGTTTTGTGTGGAAGCTTCAGTGCCGTCATTAATTGGACTGCTTAGTAGCTGTTTGGTGGTAAAGAAACTTCATATCCTTCTCAAACTCAGACCAATCTTCAATGTCCAATTTCCCATGTGGCATACAGGCTAGGGAGCTGTGATCGTGGGTTTTGCCGAGTTGAATTTATTGCAAAATTTTTGTAACAGCCTAAGATTGGCAATGTTTGATCTCCAAAAACAAGATCCTCCTTTCTACTTCATTGGCTATGATCAACCTAGGTTGTATATGAACAAAAATGATCAAATCCCATGTACTCCTTGTGCTCAATCCTTCTAATCATATTTGCTGTACCAACTCCACCTGTTTGCAAAGTAACAAAAAGCCTTCTTCAGTTCTAAAAATCCATTGCTTTCCCACACTCAAATAACAGAATATATATATATATGTATATATAAAACTATTCATGGCCAAATTACAGTTCGGAAACAATAAATTTTTACATGCAATAAAGTTTATACAACCAGATGTAGAGGGCAATTTCATTGGATATGTGATTATCATCGCTTTTTATAACTTGCTCATTAACTATTAAATTTTACGTATTTAATGATATTTTATTATATCAAGTTATATGAATTTGGTTATATAAATTAGTTGTATATATGATATTGCACAAATGAAGGTCATGAAGGACAAGATGAAGATGATTAGAGATGCTCTCCCTAATAGACTGATAACCTTTCTCATAAAAAGTTGTCCTACAAAGGCAGCAACCATGACCACAGACAAGAAGTAGAGAGCTGTAGAATCAAATATATATTACAAAAAAAGAGTCATCATCAAACGCTGAATATAGAAATAGTACAAGAACATTATAGAGTGAGCCACTGACTATACCATAAGGGATTGGGAAACGTTTGAGAAGATAAAACTCTAGAACTGATAAGGCTGCTGAAAATGACATGGCAAAGGTGGTTGTGGCACTGGACACCTACATAGAATGGAATTATTCAACAAAGTCAATCCATGCATGCATGACTTTAAAACTCAAAAACATTTGAACATTGTAGCCATGTGGGGAGTATAATATGCACCTGAGGAGGGATTCCAAGTTCCAATAAAAGAGGTCCTACAATAAATCCTCCTCCAAGGCCAACAACTCCACCAATTGCAGCAGCCATTACTCCACAAACACAAAAAGTATTAGCTGGTATACTTTCCAGTTAGTGACTACTACTTCCTTGGTTGTGATCTTTCTCTGCCCTTTATACAAGCTAATTGCTTCATATGCAGTTAAGCCGCCTGTTACTGGGATCTGAAAAGCAAGGGAAAAATTAAATTATGACCCTGATACTGGTTTGGAGATTCATAGATATTATGATCAAACTTGATTGCTAATCTGATAAAAGTGCTTTTGTTTTTAATTGGTCTGCCGAAGGTACCTGTAAGAAGTTTAATATCCAATAGCGGAATGAACAAGTGGTTGTATAATTCTGGGTTCAAAACAAGCACGATTCACATTAGTACTTCACCTGAAGTGAATGATTAAAGGGTGAGCAACATAGCAGGCGAAAACCTTGGCAATCTGCAATGCAGGGATTATAACCCAGACAGCAACAAGAAGTCCAAGTTCTTTCCAATAGACATTCTCAAGAATAGAGACCTGACAGACAATGTTAAGGAATCAAGTCAGTCCTGAAAATTGTTTGATCACGAAAATGTACTTGGAGGCTTTGATAGATCATGATGTTAATTACCTCTGCTCTTTTAGGTTCCTTGGTTTCTATGAGCGTTGTATTGCTTATTTCTTCCACTTGACTTCCATTACCTGATCAAAAATCAAATTAGCTTGGAGGATAATTTTCAACATACATATGATTAAACATGTCAAGAATCAACTCACCATTTGATTCTAAGAATTTAGCAGCCTCCTGTAGAATTTGAAAAAAAGTGGGACAAGTGAGGCAGAATATAAAATGGCTTAGAACATGTTAGAGCAGTCATCAGAGGACATAGGATATGTATACATTACATACACTTATTTTTTCGGTTTCCTTTTTCCAAGTTGCAACTCCTTTCAGGAAAGCCTTAGTTGACAAGGCTACAAATTGCCATCAATGTCTTGTCATCAAGCTATTTATCCAACAGAAAACTAGGAGAAGTTTTATTCAAAGAGAAGATATATATATATATATATATATATACCTAAGCAGAGAACAATTAGCAAGATTGTGATCATTCATTCAGCAAAAATCACACTTAAAATAACCCCAATACTGATTCCTAGCATCAACATTGGTTGAATTAGAAGTGCCAAATTGTAATCAATGAGCGGTTTTTCAAATGTAGGATGCCTTTGCTTTAGGTTGTAAAAAACTGTAGAAACTGAAACGCCTGTTATCAGACCTGACCAAACAACACACAACTCATCAGCAGGTCAATTTCCACTGAAACAAACAGTTGTTAAGTTGATCAAACTTCTAATAGTACTGAATGCAGAATGGCAGGGTTGGTTTCTCTTACATTTTGATATTGCTGCTGCTGATTTTGTATCAAATCCAATAATCAAAGTAAGCATAGGAAAAAATATGCCAACCCCAACAACACCTCCCACACTACCGCATGCTGCTCCAACGAATGCGAGTATCGTTCCCACCACAATTTTCAAGCCAAATTTCATGTTCTATGCACCAGAGATGTAGCCAGAAATTCAGTTCAGTGGAGGCAATTTCAAACAATGATAAGATTTTAAAACTTTCCATAAAAAGGAACTTAAAATACTCATAAAATTTTATATATCTGTAAACATTCAGGGATAATTTTGTGCAGTTATAAATATGTAGGGGTGATGTTGATATTCTGTACAAGTTACTTCGCCTTAATGCAGGGGAACTTTTGTAAAATTATGAATATATAGGGTTTTCTTTGTCTTATAATTTTTTCCGAATTCCAGGATGGGCCCTATGTGGCACTGTGCATTCTATATGCCCAATTTCAGAAAATCATGAATTATCTAGTTCCAATAAATGTATAATCATTTTCAAATTCCAGAACAAAGAGAAACGAAGCACTTGATTAACTAGAATACATAGATTATTACAGAGCATATATTCTGGAAAAATAAAAAGAGACCAGAAATAGATAGTAATTTTGAAGTGCTCCAAGGCCTTATCACATGAGGGGTCTCCAGTGTAGGGTCCTCCTGTATTACTAGCATGGTAATACCTTTGTTTTTTTTAGTAAAATGGCATTGTGTTTCAATTCATATATCTTTCCAATCAAAAGTTAAACAATAAGTTAGATTATAAAATGGTAAAAAAGTGGACTTACCGACCAAACATGTTTATAACTTGATCCACTTTTGTGAGTTTTACATTCAACCTTTTCACTTCCATTTTGACTGCTAATTTCTTGCTTCAATCTTAGTTCTGCTGAAGCAAAAGTTGAAGCTACAAGTAAAGCTATAATGGCTGCTGCTATTAGTCTGAATTCATACTGTTCTGAACCAACCTCAGCCATACTCCCCCTCTCTCTTTTCTCTGAAAATATCAAAATATTTTCAAAAATTATACTAAACCAGGAACGAAAACAGAACCAATTTGTTGTTACAGCTGATAACATAAATGAGGTTAGGCTAACAAAGTAGCTCTGGTGGGAAAATAAGAATGAAGCTGTAGCCTGTAGATGCTAAATGGCAACTTAGATGAGCATTATAATGATTTCCGGGTAAAACCAAATTTGGAGACTCTGAATAGGACTATTAAAATAAGAAATTAATCTATGAAATGATTTACCATATTGATATGTGTAACATGGTAAGTAGAGCGCAAATTTTGTCACAAGACCTAATCACCATCTAAAAGTACTGGATTCAAAACAGGCTATCAAAATCCAAGTTTGGGAAGTTTTTTTTTCCTATTATTTTCTTAAAAAAAACTTTTTTCTATTATTTTCGTAAAAAAAATAAACCCAAATGGGTCTTGTGAAGCTAGTCTAAATAAGAAATAATTAAAGAATAATGCTGCACTTATAAAGTTTATATATAAAGTTTGTGTACAAAATTGATACAACATAACATATTCAATGCCCCAGCACTTATCAATATTTATTACATTGACTTTATTTTATTCATCTTCCGTTCACTTGATGATACATCAACTTTGTATATAAATTTTGGATATAGACTTTGTAAATATAGCATTATTGACAATTAAAATCATGCAAATCTGACAGCCATTGAATAAAAAATAAGTGTTAAGACCCCTATAAATTGGATCCCGCAATGCAAGGTAAATTTGTTCTCCTTTCATCCCAAAATATAACCCATCCTTTTGTCACTAAGCTGAGTGCTGAAGGGTCTTCGCCGACAACCCGGCTGGCTATTCCTTCCAGTTAGACCTTTTATCTGCTTTTCTGTGTCTTGCAAACCCAACCTTGCCTCCTTTATTTCTGGCGGATGATTATACCTTATGGTAGACGAAATTTTAGCGTCAACATGACTCATACTTGTTTATATGCATGGGATATTGCTAGAAAAACCATATTAACAGGATTTTGTAATAACTGATTAATCTGTCAAATTTAGGTGAAGGATCGGATTTTATGGTAACTAAATATAATTTTAACAAGTATTTTGCTACGTGAGTGAGGTTATAATTATAATCTGTCATATTTAGGATTTTGTATTTTTTCTATATTAATTTTTTTGTTAAAAAAATATTTTTACCAGCAAAAGTTCCAACAAACAGTGCATTCCTATGCTAATCTGAGTTTTATAGACTATTTGATGAACTGTAATCAATGGATAGAAGTCACTGATAAAATACATGTCAAATTAGCATGTTTCACTTGGAAAAACTTGTCAAGCTCATTAGAGAAGAATACAAGACTTCACTTTTAGAAGTTAGTTAATCCTTGAATTTGTGACCTAATTAACAATTGGCCTCCAGAATTCTTTTCTTAAACGTCAAATCTTGGGCCCTCCATTTGTTTACAATTTTTGGTAAATCCTAGCTTGTCTTTCCTTCTATGCCTCCTCTTGTTGCCCACGTAAAATTTTGCTAAGTTGTGTATGAGCAAATGTTGTCAAATCCCATGTACTGCTTTTGCTGGATCCTTCCAATCATTTTTACCATGCCTACTCCACCTGCTTGAAAAGAAATTAAAAATAAAAATAAAAGTTTGCATCTCAGGCACAATCGGAGGATTTCATTGTTAGAATTTAAATCCGTGGAAGAAATGTATTGCCTACCTAGTGATAGTGCGCTCACAAAGATAGTTAAGGAAAGGACAAAGATGATTATAGATGCTCTGCCTAATATACCTAAAAGCTTTTCAACCACATGTTGCCCTGCAATGGCAGCAATGGTGGCCACTCCAAATAAATAGAGAGCTGTATAATCAATTAAAAATGATAATTACTTCACACATTAAGTTTCTGAAAACAAAAAATTGATCTCTATTCAACAAAGAGAAGTTAATTGGTTAGCTAGGTTACCATAAGGGAGTGGAAAACGTTTTAGAAGGTAATATTCTATGACAGACATTGATGCAGAAAACATCATTGCAAAAGTGGCTGTGGCACTTGACACCTACATGAAAGTTTGCAACAAGTCAGTCCAGGCATGGATGAATAAGCTAAAGATAGGCTTGCAATGGTAAAGGCACAACTCTCCGATAATCATCGAATTGTCAATCTAAATTAGTTGGGGTCTACTTGATTCAATTATGAATTTATGCACCTGAGGAGGGATTTCTAGTTCCAACAAAAGAGGACCTAAAATGAATCCCCCACCAAGACCAAGTAATCCTCCAAGAAGTCCAGCCATTACACCACAAGCACAATACAGAACCAACTGGTGTGCTCTCCATGTTGTGCCCACTTCTCCCTTGGATGCTATCTTTCGCCGCCCTTTGTACAGGCTAACTGCCTCGTATGTACTTACTCCTCCGGCGACTGGCACCTGTAAGAAGTTTAATGCCCAATATAGCACTGAACAGTTTGCAGTGTAATTCTGTGCCCAAAACATGTAGGATTGCAATTTAGTTCAGTTCAATTCAATACATAAAAGCAGGGTAATATAGACCTCTGAAAGGAAAGTAAATGACATATAGAGGACAAAAACCTTAGCAATTTGCAATGCCAGGATTATAACCCAGACAGCAACTAGAATTCCGAGTTCTTTCCAATAAACATTGTCAAAAATGGAGACCTGAAAAAGTTGCATATCAAGTCAGTCCTGAAAATTTAATTGTTCAATAATTGAAGTGTTGCGGCTATGCTAGTTTTTAACCTTTAGTCTTTTAGTTTCCTTGGTTTCTTTCAGCGTTTTGTTGCTTAAAGACTCAGGT
Organism: Boswellia sacra; assembly: GCA_013180625.2. NCBI lineage: Eukaryota > Viridiplantae > Streptophyta > Magnoliopsida > Sapindales > Burseraceae > Boswellia > Boswellia sacra. Next base: position 1,028,363 of record SNVD02005792.1, read on the forward strand.
TCAAATTGGAATTCTTCCACTTCTCTTTCATTACCTTAGTTAAGAATCAAATTAGCTTGGAAGATAAAATTATAAAAATATCGTGATCACACTTAACATAAATCAACTCACCATTTAATTCTAAGCATTTAGCAGCCTCCTGGAGAATCATCAGCAGTGATGAGGCAGTGTGTAAAAGAAAGTTGAGATAAATTAGTAAAAGTGAATTCAATAGAAATACAAGAGCAAAGAGAATGTAAACAGCTAAGATTATTACCTTCTTCATTACTGTTTCTTTTTTCCAAGTTTCAACTCCTTTCAAGAATGACTTAATTGACATGACTGCAGGTCATCCATGTTTTATTAAGAAATCTGTCCATACAGAAAACTAGGAGAAAAGTGCAATTCAAACTAAAAGATACCTGTGAACAGAATAATTAGCAAAACTGTGATCATCCACTCAGCAAAGATCACATTGAAAGCAACTCCAATACTGACTCCAAGCACCAACATTGGTTGAAACAGAAGTACCAGGTCGTAATCGATGACAGGTAGTTCACGTGTAGGATGCCTTTTCCTCAGATTGTAGAAAACTGCAGCAGCTGATGCACCTGTGATCATACCTGCCCAAAAAGAAAACAATTCAGGATGAAATATGAAACAATCCCAAATTTTTATCGAAGTTCTAATGGTATGGTATGCCTTGGACCCTTTTAGTGCTCCAACTTTCTATTGATTATAAGTATATTTAAAATCAAAATTGATTCAAAATGGAAATTAGACGGGTTATATATTTTCTCTTACATTTTGATAAAGCTGCTGATGATTTTGAATCAAATCCAATAATCAAGGTAAGCATGGGAACAAGTATGCCACCTCCACCAACACCTCCCACACTCCCACATGCTGCTCCAAAGAATCCAATTATTGTCCCCACCACAATTCTCCAGCCAAATTTCATCTCCTACAAAACCAATTTCCGAAATGATATAGCCCCAATTCATGAAAAATTTTGGATGTCACAGACTTTATAATCTTCTGTAATTTGAAAACGGGAAAAAAAAGGACTTACCGGCCAAACATGTTCGTAGCCTGATCGAATTTTTCGACTCAATAATCTCGTTACATAACTATACTCAACATCGTTATGTAAACTATGACTTTTTGTTTCTTCTTTCAAATTTGATTCTGCTAAAACAAACACAGAAGTTACAACAAGTGGACCAATCAAAACCACTACTATCAATCTCAATATACGCCATTTTGATCCAAACGCAGACATACTCTCTCACTCAAATAATCAGAGTTTATCAAATATGTACACAATCAAAACTCAAACTTGAACAGAACCCAGATTGTTTTGTGACTTCAGGAGCAAAAACACTGGAAGATATAAAACGCTTGTTGGGCACTGAAACATTTATATGGAGTTACATAAGTTGACCCTTCCAGAACATTGCACCTGAAACAGTTTACCACAAAACTCTCTCTTCATTAGTGTCAACGAATCTAGGAAATGCTCTCTTGCATTAAAGGTTATATATTCCAAATGCAGTGCACAACTCTCTTGCTACTTTTTACCAGAAAAGAGTGGAAAAGCTTCTTTTGTTTGATATTTGATTGTGAAGCTGAAAGTAGAGTACAAGAAGGCTTTATGGTTCAGTTACAATGCATATTTGGTTAAGACATTGGAAAAGTAGTTTTCTTATTTCTGGCCATGTCCATGAATGAAATTAAGACGATCAGGGTTCAGATCAAATGATTCCAGGTAATTTATACACATGTTTACAGATAGACGTTAGAGAATATTTTGTGACTATTCTATGCAACAAAATCTTCCATGTGAATCTTTACATGAAAAAAGAAAAAAATCTTGCGACTAAATTTTTATTTATGAATATATAATTTTTTTTAATTGCATACATAACCAAGTTAAAAGAAAGTGTTTTAAAAAATTTAATTGTTATATTTTTAATTGTCTAATCAACTGATACCTAGATTAGTCGACTAAAGCCTCGTTGACACAACAAGTTGTCGATGATTTAGACACCAAATTACGTGTGAATCAATGGATGATTCATTTATCAATCATTCAAGTCAGGTCCGCGTAGACCCTTCAAAAGCTTACTTTAGCCCACTTCAATTAGGGAATGTATCTTTGTCCTTTAGGCTGAACCTGATTAGACAATCAAAGAAAATATTGAACTTGCTTAAAATCAAACTCTCTTAAATTTTGTTGTCTCCTCTAATTATTATTTTTTGAGATATGATATTGAGGTCCATTTATGTATATGATTTCAAAAAGCATTTTGTTTTATAAGTTCTTGTATATTTTACAAAGAACCAGGATTCTCTCCTGATCTGATTTTCACACGCTTAGAAAATAAGAACACATTCTTCAATGCATCATTAATTAATTATCCCTTTATAGTTTCCACTAATGTCGAATCAAAACTAAATATTCTTGCTCTAACTTCTACTTATTCGGTGGAGATCTATCGGGCAGGGAAGGCTAGATACGATAACCTAAATATAGTATCCTCTCGGCGCATACAAACTTACAAATAAATTATTTTATGGATCAGTTCCACCATTCCAGGTCACTTCAGAGATTGGATTTGCAGTTGAGGAATGTAAAATTAGTAACGTTTCGAGAAAGGCAAGCAATTGGAAAGCATCAAACGAATGATCCTAAATCCTGAGCATGCAGAATATGTTCTTTATTGTTATTGCTAATTTTGGGCAACGTGAGAAACGCTTGTAAGGCATCTTTTGGGACCTTTCCAGAAGTTGGAAACGCGTGGTTTGTACTTTATATGAGACGTATAGCACAAATCATTGAAACAGTTATCAAAAGTCAGTTCAAAATTAAGCAAAAATATTCATTAGAGGATTTCATGTGACCAGAAAAGTACCTCGCAGAATATTAGGTTGTATTTAGGATTTCTAAAGCTGGTTACCCTACAAGGATAAATAGACTGACGAATGCAATTAAGAGTGCTCCTGGATATTGAAGACAGGGCCCAAGCCCATACCCAACTTTGAAGAAGCCCAATGCAGCTTCAAAGCATGATTCCTCAGGAGAACTCTGTTGGATTCAAGTAAGCCCACTCCTTCAGGCCCGGGCCATAAAACTATTTATTCGCTTACCCCACTTTGTTGGGAAAAGACAAAGGTTATAATAGTTAAACGAGGGAGACAAGAGCTGGGGATATTAATATTAGGGATGACAATAGGGGTGGCAATCGTGTCGTGTCGTGTCGACCCATTTAATTATTCGTGTCAAAACATAAAATCCAAACCCGCCCAATTATTAAACGTGTTACCCACGTGTCGTAATCGTGTCATATTTAATTCGCATAATTTACTTAATTATTTAACTTAGTTATACATAATATATTATATTATCTATATTTAAATCAATTAAAATTATATTTAGAATATAAACCATTGTTAGTATAAAATATTATTAAAATCATCATAATTTATTATTTTATAAATTAATTTATTTTATAGTATAAAAATTTCAATTTTATAATATATATATTGTAAGTAGGTAATAATTTATATCATTGAATGAATTTACATATTAAGAATGTACAAAATATATTTAACTATTCGTGTCATTAAACGGGTTGGCGTGTTGAACACCTTCAACACTAACCCGACCCATTTATTAATCGTGTAACGTATTCGTGTCGTGTTCACGGGTCGTGTCAAAAATTGCCACCCCTAGATGACAATAGGGCGGGCGTTCTGAATTATTTTTTGTCCCATCCCATTGTCCCTCCACAGGGGCGGGGTGGGCAGGACAAAAAATATTTCAGTGGATCCAGACTCTCCGTATCCTTATCTTTCACAATTTTTTTTTTCAATCTCATGTTTAATAAAAATTAAAACATATATAAACATCTCATTTATAATTATAACCGCTTTTTAACAATCTATTCAAAGTAAAAATCATACATACTACTTTAATACAACAATTTAACAAATAATACCAACAAATAAAATCAATAAGTATATACTATAAGCTATAACAATAACAAACACACCTAATTTGAAGATTTTTAGAAAATTGATACTTATTACAAATTTTACAAAAATTTGTAAAATTCATGTAGACACATATAGGATACCACACTAAAAATATCATATGAAAATGACGTGATAAAACCTATGAAACAACTTAGTTTTGCCAACTCTCAAATTTTCTCTAACCGACTTTATTTTGAATAGTAAGTTTCAAAAAATTATAACAATTTCTATATAGTTCCAAAAATTATGAAATTTAACAGATTCAAAGACATATATTATAGAGGCTAAAAATGAGAATTTTTTGTGAAGTAGGAGTCAATCAAAATTGGTTCAGTTTCCATGCTCTGTTATGAAAACAAGGAATTCCAGGTTTGCTACTAAAACTTTGGAAATTCATGATAAATCATACAGACTTTCAATTTGAGCAAGACAACTTATGTTTGAAATATTTGTGTGTTTATAACAAGATCTAAGAATCACTTTTTTTAAGATACTTCATCAGTTATAATAGCTTTCGTCTAAACCCAAATATGTTTGCAAAACTACAGAAATTCGATGCTTGGGCAACAAATTTAAAAAATTCATCAAAAATCAAATACTACGAATTTTAAAGTGAAATAAATTTGCAGATAACCTTTGAGATGTCTATGACATATAAAAAATTTAGAGTCATAAAAGAACCCAAAAATTTCTGGAAATTTTTGGAGTACAAGCTCTTCTAAAAAAATTTGCATATTTTAGGTGCAGGGTGGGCAGGCAAACGAGTCTAGGAGCTAGGCCCGGCCCTAGACCCGCCCCAAGCGGGACAGTGTACACTCAGACCCAGACCTATCCTTAACCACAACTGAGGGGGAGTAAACTTATGCATGGGTTACAGTAAGACCCTAAACCTAGTGGTTATTTTGCTATCCCTACTTAAGGATGAAGGATGAGCTCCATGAGAACGGATCCCAAAAGAGAAAAGGAAAACAATCGGACGCTATCCAAAACTAGCGGCACTGACGATAAGTGGGGGGCATCTCGAGAGCAACCATGAGAAAAAGAAAGGGAGGATACAGCTTCCCATATTATTCAGCATTGAACATACCAATATACACAAAAGAAATCCTCTGAAGGGCCGCCCATCCCTGATCTTTGATTTTTCTTCTTCTTCTCCTTCTTCTGTTTTCTTCTTTTCATTTTCTGGAATCCACTGGTTCACTAGAGCTCTTTGCATGTCCTTTCATATTATGTGTCATGGAGCCGGTGATGGGTTGCTGATCCAACTCTGGTACGTAGAGCAATTTTTGGTTCTTTCAGATATGTTAAATAATACATCTTTAGAGATCCTGCAATTTAAGTGCATGTATGTAGGGCTTATATATATAATAACCACTTTGACAAAGGTGAAAATGTACATATACATGGTTCTCCATTCCTTAACTCTGTAAATTATATGGCTAACAAATATCATGTTTTGGCTTGCATTGTTGAAATGGTGGCTTTGCTTACCGATGATTCATCGAAATCTGTATTCGCAATTATTATTAATAATTTTTTTTTCCATTTTTTCTCCCATGACCATAACCTAAAAGTCTAATCACCTACATCATTGAGTAATTTGTGTATTATTTGTATCTTCCCTCACTGTCAATGTGGTTTGAACACAGTTGTTTTTGTAGCGCTCCTATTGGATTTCTTCTAAGGTCACTTGCTTTCTTCTTATATTTTATTTTATTTGTATTTCTCAATTATTCCATCTGCATATTTTTGGTACAGTGCCGAATGTTTCAACTACAAAATATAATGTCAAACAAAGTAAGGGGACACTTGTGTTTGTTAGCATTTTCAAAAAATATTTTTATAAAAATACACATTTTCTAATGCATTAAAATTAATATCAATTATATATTATTTTTAAGATTTAAAAAAATATAAAGTCTTTCACACATGCTTTTAAAGTTTTGAAAACAAAAACAAAAAAAATACAAACAAACACCTTAACCCATAAAAACCTAACCCAACCCAACCAACTAACCAAAATTAGTTCGTAGGTTCGATTGACCTGGGTTTAGTTTTTGATGGGTTTTAATCCAACTCAACCCACGTTTTTGCCATCCCTACATTATTAAACATGATTAATTTTTCATCCGAAACAAGTCAGATTCCCTTTTTTATAGTTCAATTAAACACTAAAAAGCGAAGTGATCTAATAGATTTCTATTGAAAAATATGCAGATAGCATATTTTCATGAAAACCTTAGCAATCTGCAGACTGCAGTTGAAAGATTATATATAAACCAGACATAAACAAGCAGTCCAAGTTCTTCCCAATAAGCATTCCAATGACCATAGACCTCTTCAAGGTTACAAAAAACATTGAATTTTACCAATGAAATGCTGCATTGTGCAGGTTCCTTGGTTTCTCTTGGTTTTGTGAGCTCAGCATTCAGATTCACATAAGATCAATTGTAGCTTAAATTTTTTTGCCAAAAGAAAAAAAAGAACGAAATTAACTAAGTACATAATTTTACTTGTTTAGCAGTCGCGTTGAGAATTGAAACAAGTATATTGAAATACAATATAGTTGAAGCTGGACTTTAATATAAATAAATTGAAACTACAAAGTGGCCTAGAATAAAAACAGGACAGTACAGATCAGTTCATAATAGTTAATTGGGAAAATAATTTTGAGCAAAACGATTCATCTGCTCTGTAAAATGATTTCTATAATGTGTAAGATTGCCTTGAGCTCTAATAAAATACATGCCAAATTAGCATGTTTCACTAAGTAAATCGTCAAATCTAATAGAAGTAAAAGGCAAGACTGCACTTCTTGATGTTACCCCTTAAATTGTGACCTTAAGTAGGAATTGATCTCCAGATTTCTTCAATTAGATCACTGCCCTGGACACTCCACTGCTCTGCTAGAAGCACTGGTGAAAGATTGTTTTGATGTCTTTCCTTGCCATTTTCGCTCACACAAAAATAAACTAGGTTGTATATGAGCAAATGTTATCAAATCCCATGTACTTATTGTGCTGAATCCTTTTAATCATTTTTTCTATGCCTATACCACCTGTTTGAAATCCGAGAAAAAAGAGAAACAGCATCTCAGGCACACTTCAATAGTCTTGTTATTAAATTTTCAGTCTAAGGAAGAAAATGGAGTCAGAATGTGAACGAAAATCGCATACCTAGCAAAAATGCACTGACAAAGATAGTGAAGGACAGGACAAAAATTATAATAGATGCTCTGCCCAATAATTTGATCAGCTTTGTCACCACCTTTTGCCCTGTTAAGGCAGCAACCGTGGCCACACCAAAGAAGTAGAGAGCTGTGTAATAAAAAACAATGATAAATACATACATCAAGTATTTGTGAAACGAAGAAAGAAAGAAAGAAATAATCTTCAATTATCATAGATAACTTGATTGATTTGCTAAGTTACCATAAGGAACCGGAAATCGTTTCAGCAGGTAATACTCGACGACAGACATTGATGCTGAAAATGCCATGGCAAAGGTGGTAGTGGCACTTGACACCTACATGAAGGTCCTCAGGAAGTCAGTCCAGGCATATGGATGCATAATGTCAAGATTGATTGTCAGTTCAAAGAGTACAGTTCTGTTTCTAAACAAGTTGAGATCTAGTTCATTAATTGATAATCAAACTTAATGGCTGCATCCAATACAATATTTTGAAAACTTGAAGCATAAATTATATACCTGGGGAGGAATTCCTAGCTCTAACAGGAGAGGACCTAAAATAAAACCTCCGCCAAGACCAAGCAGTCCACCAAGTGCACCTGCCATCATCCCGCAAGCACAATAAAGAACCAATTGCTGTACTCTCCATTTTGTGCCTACTTCTCCCTTCGACGTAATCTTTCTCCGCCCTTTATACAAACTCATTGCCTCGTATCCACTTACTCCACCAGCAACTGGGATCTGAAATGCAAAGGAAGTAATAACTTCAATGTCAGAAAATTCACCCTCCCCAAAAGAAGAGTTATATCTTAATTTACTATGGAGTAATATAAGCACCTGTAAGAAATTCAATATCCAATATAGCGGTGAACATGTAGTTGTGTAATTCTGAGGCCAAAGAATGAAGGATTACGCATGAGTTGAGCTCAATTGAATGCATAAAACCAAAGTGAGATGCACTTCTGAAGGAAAAATTAAGCACATGGGAGATTGAAATTAACCTTAGCAATCTGCAAAGCAAGGATTATAATCCAAACAGCAACAAGAATTCCAAGTTCTTTCCAGTAAACATTCTCAATAAGAGAAACCTGGCAGAGTACAGATCAGACCAGTCCTAGAAATTATTTTATCCTGGAATTATTGCAGACTATGCAAGGGCTCTTACCTTTGATCTTTTAGGTTCTCTGGTCTCTTTTGGAGTTGTACTGCTCAAAGACTCAGGTTCACATTTGAATTCTTCTACCTGACTTTCACTGCCTGATCAAAAACTAAATTAGCTTGGGGATAATCTTCAAGATTTCTGAGAACAAACATAGCTTAAGTTAACTCACCATTTACTTGTAGGGGTTTTGCAGCCTCCTGGAGAACCAGAATCGAGTGAGGCAAGGTGCAAAAGGAAGTTAAGATGAATTAGAATATAAATGACTTCAACAGAATTTACAGTCAAATTAAGCAAGGCAGCAGAGAGACAAGAAATCAAAAACTATTTCATCATAGATAATGACAGACAATTTACCTTTTTCGTTATCGTTTCCTTTTTCCAAGCTTCAATTCCTTTCAAGAATGCCTTAGTTGACATAACTGCAGGTCACCGATGTACTATCAAGATGTTTATCAAGACAGATAACTAGAAACTGAACTTCAAACAGAAGATAGATACCTATGAACAGAATAATTAGCAGAACTGTGATCATCCAGTCAGCAAAAATCACATTGAAAGCAACTCCAATGCTGATTCCAAGCACCAACATTGGTTGAAATAAAAGAGCTAGGTCATAGTCGATAACAGGTAGTTCAAGTGTAGGATGCCTCTGTTTTAGATTGTAGAAGACTGTTGCAACTGCTGTTCCAGTGATCATACCTGACCAAAGAAAGGCAAATTTAACTTGAAATGCAAAATAGTTCCAAAATTTTTTCAATTTAAGAGTTTGTTTTGGACATTTTATAAGTCCCTTCAAAATTTGCTGAGGAGAGCAATGAAGATTGAATCCATGACAATAAATGGGCGGGTTTTGCTTACATTTTGAGAGTGCCGTTGATGATTTTGCATCAAATCCAATAATCAAGGTAAGCATAGGAACAAATATGCCACCTCCACCAACACCTCCCACGCTCCCACAAGCTGATCCCAAGAATCCAATCATGCTGCCCACAACAATTCTCCAGCCAAACTTCATATCCTATAAAGTAAACTACAAGCTAAGTACAAAGCGTTCACAGTTAAAACAATGGAAGTATTCACCAAAACAGGAAAAAGAAGTGTAAAGCTTGACTTACCGGCCAAACATGTTCATAACCTGATCGAATTTTCTCAGTGGAAACCTTAGCTTCAGGTTCAGCCTCTTCATTTTCATCATCAACTTTAGTTTCTTCTTTCAAAGTTTGCTCTGCTGAGACAAGCACAGAAGCTACAAGTAAACCAATAAAAACTACTGATATCGATCTCAATCCATGCCATTTTGATCCAACTCCTAACATCCTGTCTCTCCCAATAATCAAACTTTTTCAAGTGTGAACACAAAACAGAACAATCAAAACAAGAACAAGAACTCCATCTAAAAGTTTTCAAAACTTGAAGAGAACCCAGACAGTTTTTGTTTCAAAGTAGCAAAAGAAGCCACCCTCTTTCCTTTCCACCAGGTTTGTAACTCAGAAAGAGAACAAGTTTCAGTCACGAAGAAGAGTTGGCTGCTGCATGCCTTGCACTGAAGCATATATAAGCCAGAAGATTGACCCTACAAGAAATTTGTACTTGAAAAAAATTAACTACAAATTTAGGTGTTTGTGTATGCTTTAAGTTTCCAAGAATCTTTCACTCCCTTTATTTCTTTATTCTCTTTTTTCCCCTACTTTAATTATAAACAGTTAATACACCAAGAAATGTTCCCTAAATTATTGCACCACTTCCTCCGATCTCCATCACCTTCACAGTGACCTCGCTTTACTATTCCAAGTGAACAGTGTCACTTCGTGGAATTTACTCACCAGAAAAGCCTTCCTGGGTTAATTATTAACATTTAAAAGGTGTTCACTTGGAATAGTAAAGCGAGGTCACTGTAAAGGTGATGGAGATCGGAGAAAGTGGTGTAATAACTGGGGAGTATATGCTCTAATATCATGTTAAGTTATCATTTATTTTATCGTATTAGATACAATAATAGTATTAAGTCTTTTGACGTATTCGTCTAATTATAGTATTAATCAATAACAGTCTATGATTAAATAGACGAAAAAGAAAACAAATAAATATGTACTATGATAGACGTAATAATAACGCGATACATCTGCTTCACCTAAGTTTACAATGTGAATTAAGCCGAGTGTGGAGTAAGATAAATGTGTTAGCTATAGGATTACATTGTAAGGGATGATTGATTGAGACATGAAAAAGCTTCGACCTCTCTAGCAATATCCATGCATATGATACGAAGACAAACAAGTAGGATGAAATAATTAATAATGGTGTTTTGTTTCTACTCACAAGAGAAGTTGGATTCATTGTCACTTTTCCATGTTCTTGTCTTTGACCTATTCTATCAAACAAATCTTTCCTTTCAAGCCTTACGAAGAAGGTCAGCAACCAATTATCAGTTATACATGGGATTTGTTCCTTTTTTATTTTTATTTATTTTTAGTATTGGAGTACATACTCCATTGATACCATTTTAAAAAAAAAAGTTTTTTTGTTTTAAAAGTTTTTTATGTTATTATTTTTAGAAAACATGATTTCAAACATACAAAATTCATTTTTCTAATTCTATGATAAACGCAAAAATAATATTCTAATAAAGATAATTTGCTATGTATATGGTTTATGACAAGAAAAATATGAAAATGAAATTAAAAAATTATGATAGAAAATTGTCTTTGTCTTCAAAAGTACTCCAACCGAAGCATTTTTTATCTTAAATCTCAAGAAATACATGTCTCCTACAGAATAGTTGTTTATCTAAAATCCATTTTACAAAACATTTATATGATAGGGATAACAAGAAACTAAAAACTCTTCTAACCCCTTTTTTTTAGATATAAAAAAAAAAATCTTAATCTTAAATTTTTAAATTTCAGAAATACACCGATCCAATAATGATAACGAAGATTGACCTTATATCATAGAGATTGACCTTATACCGAAGCGGTAATGATAACGGAGATTGACCTTATATAATAATAATAAGGGAGATTGACCTTGTACTGACCAATAATAATAATGAAAAATGACCTAGTATCAACTCAATAATAATAACCGAGATTGAATTTAACGATACTATAAGGCAAGAAAAGAATAAAACCCTATTCTATTTTCCACTGAGGTTAATTAAATTGTTATCAAGATCATTATGATTCCTGCTTTGGTAATTTAGAATAATAACAATTAAGTGGAAAGCATGCCAGAGCTTCCAGGCACATCTCATATTAAATGAACCATTAATCAAATAGAAAGATAAGAATCAGATCGCTTCCCAAGTCACTTCATTGGAAACTGCAGCTGAGGACTTCAATCAAACAAGGGGAAGCAAAAGCAATTTTTGTGGAAGCGATAATTCTAAATGACTAACTATATTTTTTATTATTTCCATTTGGGCAACGTGAAAAGCACTTAATGGAGAACCTGTTTTCTGATCCTCTTAGAATTTTACAACGCTTTCAAGTCCAATATTGAAAACTTCTAAAACAAATGCTATAAATAATTGCAAAGGGAATCTCTTGGAAGATTTTGTGGAATTTTCTTTATCGAGACTAGCCTATGCTTGGAATAGAATCTTACATATACACACACCATCTAATATATCTTTGAAGATCCGGCAAATTCAATACCCAAATGGAAAAGTGGATTATATATTGTTGATACTTAATATTCACTTAACATTGCGACCTTTAGAATAGTACACATTATATAATTATTCATCAAAAAGAGATTCAACAACGAAAAGAAAGGTTAAAAATTGTTGAAATAAGAAGAACATTTTTTTAACGATCGGAAAATAAAGTAGGATATAATTAATATTTTCAAGATGATTATATGATTATAAAATATAATATGAACACAAACATAACCTCTATTTCATTTTATGAAAGAGGAGATAGTGTTTGAAGTGAAAAAATAAACAGTTGTTTGAGTGAACATTGATGGCTGAATCTGAACCAGACGTGTAATTATCCAATTAAACGAATCTTCAAATTTATATATTGCCTTACCACAGGACTCATTTTCATGTCGGTATTGATCATTATTATTGTTTGGCGTATGCTTGAGATCTTTTTCCAATCAGTTTTGTAGGCATTAAGAGGTGATAGGTACTCAAATTAATACACCTTTTTCTACATAAAAGAGACCATCTTGTCTTGGTTTTTGATATTATTGCTTTGGTGGTTGATTTCATGATCTGAATCTGATTAGATTTTACAATCTTGATCATCTTGTAACAAAGTTTGTCACATCCGGCAGCTACTGCACTGCATGAAAAAAACTCATTTATATATTTATTAAGGTTGATGATTAGGAAATGCAAGTACATGAATGAATCTCGTAAGTCCATTAATTATTTTCAATCAATTCAAATAAAAATTTATACTTAGTTTAGAATCTCATGATTGGTGACATGTAATTGATCTGGGATGTAGTAAATCATGACTATGTATTGTATATCCCATCTAGCTTGACTCATGAGTTATTTTTGGGCAAATAAAAATCCAACAAATTTAAATTTATTATAAAAATAATCAATCAAAATAATGATTAGGTAAAAGAAAAGGTAATATGTGACCAAATTTTATAAGATAAACATGTAAATAACTATCAAGACGTTTCCTATCACATGGTTTCATGTGATCATAATTTGTAATCTTTTTGTGTCAACTTGAAAAAAAGTTGCGTGTGTATCCTTATCATCTCATTACATGTTTTTGACTTTATAACCTTTGAGTTATGATTGTCAAAATTAACAAATTAAAGTTTCTGCTATTAGTGTTTGCCTCGACAGTTATGGATTAAGACTCCACGAATCTTTTAGATCATAAAGCAAACAGCATAATGCATTATAATATATATAAAACAAAGAATTCTTTAATTTGCACTATAATTTTCTTACTGGGCACTAAAATGGTCCGGTATTGGTCTCTAGTTAATACACGAGACTCTTGCATTGGTTTTTGTTATGTTGTGCAATCATTAAGCGAAGCATTACTGCCATTCAAGATTGTCCTGTCAAATCCTGGATGGTACTAAACCAATCTCTAGCGTCCAAATTTTCAAAGTTTGCACATGAGGCATTGACTAGAACTATACCACTTGTGTAACAAAAGTTTTCACATAAGCACTAGTAGAGATTAATAGATTATGCACATTGGAAACATTAGCTAGTTATTTATAAACCTGACTAGGTCTCCATATCTTTCTGGGAAATGGTAGTTTCGTGCTTAGTATATTATATTATTCTCTTATTCTTGATGTTAAATATATATAATATCAAATTTTCAACTCATAACTAGTGTGTGTATATATACACACACACATACATATATGTTATCCATTAACTGAATAGATAGTAGACAAAACTCTTCTTGAATCATCTAATTAATATATGACTCAACAATCTATCATTTAGAATAAGAGCTAATCATATTATAAACTTCGATTGATCAAGTTTGAGGTTTTGATATCACGTGTAGGAGTAGGAGGTATATATATATTTATAACTTAAAGAGGTTAATTTATTAAGTAAAATGATTGATGACTTAATTTATCCATCCAATTTAAAAGTCAACAAAACCTCTCTTTAAGCTGCGAGGAAACAAAGGCCTATTATTGACTTCGGACGAGCGACGTACCAACCCTTCTCGGAGGACCTAACATTCTACCATATCTATAATTTGACTATTTCTTCTATCAAAATCATGCACTTCATTGATCTTATTTCTCAAAATATGACATTCTTAATTTCCCTTTTCAATTTTTCAATCTACATAAATAAGACCGGGCTCCCAAAATATCTAATTAATGATCATATGTCCCCTCTAGTTTCTGACATCTTGGCACCGCTTCTGATCATGACTCTTTACCAATTAACAAGGCACAATCTGAAATTTGTTCCCTATAATCCCATACAAAACCAGCATTCAAAACAGATTTGCCTTGATGTCTCAATTCCTTATATGTAGAGAAACAAATAATTACAAGCTTCCAAAATGATCTACTATAGTTATCCTCACTTGTCAACTCTCATCATTGAGGAACAGAGAACAAAGCATCCGAATATATTGGTGGGGCAGAAGATTGCCACAACAATTAGGCCCAAGGAACACCAGGGACACCGTACCTCGACGACAGCAATATTCCGTGGATCTGCACGGTAGATATATATATATATATCCTTTCGAAGTAGACGGCAATCGAAATCAGCATAGCTTATTATATATGAATCCTAGTGGTAATAGTAGTAATAGAAGATGTGTATATCCAAACATGGTAAGCATGTACTCGAATCAATTTATACCAATTTTCCGATCTGTCAAGATCCTCTTCTTATTTAATTTTACTTTAGCTCTAAAAAGTTTAGTAGTAAATTTATTTTAATATAAATAGAAGGTTAAGACCTCCTATATATATATATATATATATATAAGAATCACTTCAGAGGCTGCAGCCCGCAGATGTTGACTTCGATCAATCATGGGAAGCAAAAAGCAATATTTAATTTGCCTTAAGTGAATAAAAATTTCTGGCTAGCTACATTTTCTTATTATTTTCATTTGGGCAACGTGAAAAGCAGCACTTAATTTAATTGGAAGCCTTGTTTTGTGATCCCCCTGGAAGTTTGCAACAATTTTAATTGAGGAGTCTTAACAGCCTACAAAATGCAGCACAAGCCACGCATTACAACAAATATTTAACATCATCAATATAATTAAATTAACAGAAAAGAAATCACTTAAAAGATTTTGGGGAATTTTTTTTTTTTTTTCACAGCTTGTACATGTTCTTCGGATTTCGAAAGCATAAATCGCCACCGGCACATTCTCGAAATAGTCTTGGATACAGCATAATGCTTACTAAGCTTAGAAGATCCTGCAGAAAAGTTCGTGCATTAAAAAACGTGGATGGATTAATTAATGCACTTCCATGCACCTAACTAAAGTATTACCAGTGTCAAGTTAATTAAATTGCAAGGGAAATTGATAAAGAATAATAATATTTTTGTCGGTTCTTCTTTTCTTCAAATGAAAGTTCGAACAAACTCAAATCGATTCCTTATTTAGATACCTGTTTTGAAAAATCTTTGCGTGCAGTTTGAGTTTTAATTCATCTTTCTCTGACAAATGGTCAACTCTTCCTATGGAATCGGATCCTTCTGAGACGTCAAATAATATTTATTTTGTGATTTGTCCTTTGCTGGCAATGAGGAAATAAAGAGAAAATTATTGACGCAAGTAAGAAAAGTGAACCGGACATGAACAGTAATCTGAATGAACGTGTATGGCTTCTGATGGTTATGAACACACGTGCAGTTGTCTAAATGGATCTTGGAAATGACATTTCTTATGTGCATATGTTGCGTTGCGAGGACTCTCTTTTCGAGCTGAGATAGTGATGGCTAATTATTTTAGCGTATGCATGAAGACCTTTCGAAGTCAATTTTTGTGGGCATGCCATATGCTAAATGGTATTCAAAATTAAAACACCTTCTACATCAGAAAGAGACCATTTTGTCTTGGTGTATGATTGGTACACAAATGCATGTGAATGTGGTTAGTTTTGGTGTAGTCTAGATCCTGCAAAAAGTTTGTCACAGCACAGCTTCTACAACACGGAAGGACGAAACCATTTGCAATTTTAAACGTTGGTGATTAAAGCAACTAGTACATAAATGAATCTTGTCCGTTTTCAATCACAACCAATAACAACCGTATACTATTTATTTTAAATTTATTTTAAAAATACATATTTATCAATATATTTTAAATCAATATCAACCGTATACTATTTCAAAATTCAAAACAAATTTAAAAACAACCACACATTTATACTAAATTTTGAAAACAAAAACTCAAAAATCATAAATAAACGTTATCTATTTGGAGTATATGCAAGGTCATCATTAATAGATTTAATCCCAAAATCTATAATCAATAAGTCTATACAAAAATTTATGCCTTTGAAGGAATATATTCTAGCATCATAATGAAATAGAGGACTAACACTTCTGAATAAACAACACATAAAGTTAAAGAGAGAGAATAACGGGTTTCAATTTAAAATCCTATATTAGTTAGTTATAAAAGGTCACTGAAAAAACAGGTAAAGAATATTTTCTTATTGTTAGAAAAGCTCAAAATCAAAACTGTGTAAACTTTATTCCAAAATGGACTCATAACTTCCACTCCAAGATTCGTATTAATAATATTAGCCCAAGTGTTAATCAATACTATCATTGCAGGTCATACAAAATCCCTACATTTTATTAAATAGGTAGATAAGTGACATGACTATCCGGGCCACCGGCCACTATGACTTTTTCCATCTTTTCTACCATGTATTATCTTGTAACCATAACTTCTAGTGTTTTGTCAATGCAATAAAAGGTTGTGTGAATACACTTATCAAGTCATTTGTTTTGGACCACAAAGCTTGAGTTAATTATGATTGCTCATGTTAGACAAAGTTTCTGGAATTAGTCTTAGTCATCATCAATATGGATTAAGACTGCACAAATCATTCAGATCATAAGCTGAAAACCATTATCATTTCAGTTAATCAACCTTCATATGAAGTGGAAAGTAGCAATCACAGACCCTCACCAATGACGTGCGCCAATTATATGGAGTTCGATACCGTTTTGCCAATACGCAAGCATAAGCTAAATTTGCTAAATTTGTACATATTTCAGTTAAAGGTTTGTTACATTGCTTAAGAAAAAGTTTTCAATACAATGGACAAAGCGTAAGCTTAGAGATAAGTACGAATGATGTCAAGAATGAGATCGTTCCTACTGGGGCTAGGAAGTAAACCCCACCACCAAAGCGGTGAAGAACAAATAGAATTTGCTTAATAACCCCTAAATATATTTTGGTGGAGGACACTAAACTAGAAAGCCCCTTTTCATATTGGGTTACGACATTGGTCCACTCAATCCAAGGCAACACTCCTACACTCGACAAAACTTGCACATCAAACTTGGACTACCATATATATTTTGTACATTATTATAGCATGCTGCAAGCTTGAGTGTCATGACTGGAACTGACGATTGTTATGTCCGATTCTTGATGGTGCTAAAGACTGACCCTAACTCTAATTCCAAATTGCCAATGTTTACCCATGAGGCCATGTTTAAAGCCACACGGATCACAAACACCAAGCGCAGCACTAGTAGATATTGTGCAGGGTTCATATCTTTCTTGGAAATGTTAGCAGGGCTCATTATTACATGTTCTCCTTTTCTGCGATGTGTCCACTTTCCAACTCATAACCTCTTTATTCAATCGATCAAACGAATGGACTCTTGATGGTGGTTAGTAACTCGTAACCGGATGTTGCACCTAACACTCAGATTCCTACTTTTCTGAATTCTGGGTTACATGGGGAAAGAAGAGTCAACCCTTTACTGCTGATTGGACTTTAAAAGAGAGACATAGCAACTTTCCCTTAGGAATCTTAGCATATCAATTTGTGATATTAAAACCATCCACTTGGAATCTTTTCCCAAAATACGGTAACTAGTCCTACAATTCAATCTACAGAAGCAAAAGCAGGCTTCCAAATCATCAATGATTATCCCAGCACTTTCCCAATCATGGCTCTTTACTAACAAACACATGCTGAGATTTGTTCCCATTCTCAGCAAACAAATTAGCACCCGACACAGATTTGCATTGATGTTTCGATAACTCATTTACAGCAAACAAAGGACAAGATACCAACATACCATCTATTGGTTACCCTCATTTGTTAAACTCCTCTCATCGGGGAACCAAGACATGATCGCAAAATAACGGTTGAAGAAGAGTGCCACACTGAGGAGGCCCAAGGGAAAGCAAGCAGTGTTCCCTGATAACATTCCATGCATCTTCAGAATGCAGAGATAGAGATAGCCTCCAAAGTAGGCAAAATGAACCAGTATAGCTTTGTTTATGTATATGAGAAACACAGTTGAGGAGCAGTTCCACGCTACCGCCAACCTTGTAAAAGAAAGTCAGAAAGTCTCTTATGGCGCGAGTTTGGTGCAAGTGAGAACGTCATGTGAGGGATAGAAATAGAGAGGAAAGAATATTCCCTAACCAACCGTATACTAAGTGATCATTCGCGAAGCCGGAGAAAGCGCTCTCCCCATGTTCACTTCCTCCTAGTGAGACTGATAACAAACGGACTGGAGTGCGAGACTGATAACAAACAGACTGGAGTGCGCTACCGTTCCAAAATAGCTATAAGCTGTATCGCCTGCCGCTTCTCAGCTTTCAAACTTCAGTAGAATCCTCGTTCCATAGAAAGTAGTGCCATCTTCAAGGTTGTGAGGCCAGTATACTTCCTTTTCTATCTATCTAATAGTGAATCTCAACCATCCTCTCGAATGGAGAAGTGCAAATAGCTCGGTAGGCTAGCCAGTCCTTTCAAGCCAGCCTCTCACTCGAAATGATCAAGTTCCCCAAGGACTGCTAACCTGGCAAACTAGGAAAGCAGGTACATGCTTGTGTAATTTCCTCAAAATGTATCTCTTTTATCAATGTTGCATTTTTATTTAACAAGGGCCTACTACAATTCAATGATAGTAGATTAAGATTACCATTATACAAAACAGATGGAACATCTACTTGTACTCTAGTTCCAACATAGCACTAGGTCAAGTTAAAGATCTACAGACTTCATCCGATCTCAATTCTTAAATCGTAAATCTCATATCACCAAAACCACCCACACAGCTTCATATTCATTACACACACCAACAGCTCTGACAAAATTCTTAATCGTATCACTTTCAAGAACTCATCTCTCTCTCTTTTACTTCGTTGTACACCTTAAAGCAGACATGTAGAGAATTCCATATTATATAACTAACTGCTGTCTGTTTCTATAACAAGGCCAAGACGTTTGGGTGTCACAAGCATAGATCTTCCTATAAGCCACCAAACACATTCTTAACTGCAAATTCTAATCTTAATGCACATCATGGAATAGCATTGACATTGGTGTCGCTGCATTTGAAAATCAATTTCAGCAAAGCTTCAGAGGCCCATCCATCAAGGAGGCCACACTCTGTTTCCAAGTTCTGATAATGGACTCTCCAAACAGCAATTAACAACTTCACTAACCACACCCCATTAAAACACTTCTCGAATTTTATCCCATCTGAAAACGCATTTCTTCTGCAAAGATTTTAATACCGTAACCTACAAACTTCAATCTTATGTCCAATCATAACTCTTGTGATGAAAGTTCCTATATGAGATGATATCTCAACATCTCAAAATAAGCTGCAGAGTTAAGAAAAGTCTAGCACAAAATCAGCAGCACTATGCATTAAAATGCTATAGCACAGGCTTACTGTTACCAAGTAATCATACCAAGAAGTCATAGAACACTGATCAATTCCACCTACACCAAGGACTTTTATGCTATTCAAAGAGTTCACCCTAAGATACTTAAAGATAAAGATAGCAGAACCAAAACATTGATTGATATGAATAGTGAGAGGGTGAAGAGTAGTCACCCAAGTAGTTAAGGCTGACGCTATTCACCCTGAATTGCCTCCTAGAAGGCTAAGTACTCCTCCACAACATCGAAACCAATAATTGACTGATCTGTGAACAATAATGCCCTAATGACTTCTTTGTCCTATCATGAAAATCCTTATTCAGCCTTCATCCAGCGTCCTCTTATTCCCAATTTTCTAAAAATTTGATAATGTCTTCAAGCTCTTGAATCAATCATCCTTAAAAACGTTGAAATAAAAATATAACCAACAACTAACCACAGTAGAGTTATGAACCATATCTATATATGAATTTTAATAGCAATAGCTGACTACTAATTCACACATTAATCGCATTACTCGAGATTTTAACAACAAAAGAACAGCATTAACAATGAAAACTCAACACTACTGCAGAGACATTTCATAGCACATAAAATAACAACAACAAATCAGGAAATAAAAAAACTCTTAATAATTACAAATTTCATACAAAACCTTCAACAAGAGTTGGCTTCTTACTCTCTTTCTCTTCTGTATTCTCTTTCTTCTCCTTCCCTCCAATTTTCAAACCCTTCAATCCTTCAACACATCCGCTCCCTCCTCTTCCCTCCTCCATGTCACCACCACCCACCACCACCATGTCATCCTTTCCCTCAGCCTCCTCGCCAACCCCCTTTCCCTCTACAACCACCCTATCCTCGCCCTCCTCCACAACCCCACCACCCTTCAACACCCCACATGGCCCTGGCGCATCCGGTACCGGCGACACTCCCACCACCGTGTCAGAGGTACCCTTGGCGGTATTCTGCCACGGGTCGTCCACGCAGCTGCCCGGGGTGTCGGGGTCGTCGTCCTCGTGAAAGAGAGAGGTAGCGCGCGACTTGACGGCGGAGGCGGCTTTCAAAAACGCTTCTTTGATAGAGTCGGGAGCCAAAGCGCAGTCTTCCAGGCCGGCGTCTTCGAGGCGTGGAGGGAGAATCTTATTGAGCAATCCTGCCTCTTCTTTCGTAGCTTCCATGGCTCTTGATTTAGAGAAAGTTGAAGAACTGAAACGAAAAAACTAACCACGAATGAGATTTGTTGAGTTTGATATCTGGAGACTTCTCTTCTGTTCTGTCCCAGTTTCGGTGCTCTCAGTTGCGCAATAATGGAGTTGGAAAAAAAAGCTACGTGGCATAAATGATGACAGCCACCTGTCCTTCTTCTACACGCGTTAGATCCTATCGTGTCTCATTTTTAAAATCCAATCTTTAATTATTTTTTGTAATTAATAAATTATTGAAACTAATATTATTGTATTTAGGCGTCCAATCGATTTTTTTTTTTTTGGGAATTTCAAGTACTAATAAAAGCAATTTAAAAAATTAAAAAAAAATTTTAATTTTAATAGAATTTAGAGAACCAACACCACGCTACTTTAGGGTCTTTTAGAAAATCTTTTTTTATTACAGTAGCTTTTTTTTTTTTTTTTTTTTAAAGCAGATTGCAAGGCAACTCCAAAGACCTGAATTGCTTTTGCTGAAAATTAAAAAAAATATATATATTTTTTACAACATCACCAACCTCGAACCGGCCCATATTTTACTTCTACTTAAACTCAAGAGACAAGAAAATACATAAAGAACATCTCTTGTGATAGTAATGTGCAAAAATTATTCATTTGTCTGAACTGAAAACATGAACAAAATTCTATTACATCTATAAAGCAACCCATCCTAATCAATCCGATTTCAAAGATTCTGACCAAATAAAGCCATCAAGAATGCACATTAAGCATGCCATATACAGATAATACTACATCAACAACTCTGAATATTCAAAGTAATACTAGCATTGATGTTGGAGAAATTAATTTACCAAACTTACCTACTTAAACCAAACCCTTCAACTTAACCCCCCAACTGTCTTTTTTCATACCATCTTGCAACTTCTCGTATCAAATGGGCTTAGTGGATCAAAAGAAATAAAGAATCTTCCCTATTAAATGATTCCGGTATTTCATTTTCAGCTAAGTTGTTCAGAAAGTGTAAGAACTATACTGTTGCTCTTTCTCCAATATTTGAACCATAATAGCCACCATTTGAAGCAGGAATAGTTTGCCATTAGTTCTGGCTGGCTGACATGTTGGTTGACATATTTCCAAACATTGCACTATCAAATGGGACGACTGGTAATAAATTGAAGGTTTACCAAGAACATGATAGTAAGTATCAAGAGCTTTGACTTGTAGCATTGTTGTCTTTCTCTGCTTTTGTTGGTTCCATCTCTTGGGTAGTTTGTTGGCCTTCAGTGCTTGAGCTAGATTGGTAATGACTTAATTCGCTAGTGGGCGCACTACATTCACTAATACCGTGCTCTCTGCTGTCTAACACCATCTTCCTGAATTTGTCCATATCTTCCTTGTATTGACTGGAGCTATAGTCTGAGCTTCCAAGTGAACTATGTATTGTGCTGTGTCCTGGTGTGATTCCTTCAGTCAGATCATCCAAAGACATATTTCCTTCTAAAGCACGAACTATCTGCTTGGAAGAATATTTGCATAAGAGTTAAAAAGCCAGCATTAGATTCAAGATCTAGCACTTCAAATACTGGTTATTTATTAATTCATCAACATCGCAATAGATGAATACTGAATCCAAATTTTGTATAACAAATGAATATTTACTTAGGTCTACAATTCAAACTACGAAAATGACAGAGGTCAGAGGCCATTCAGTTCTAAAGCCTGGATTCAATTGAAAATTTAAAGTTACTTGAAGAGTTAAAACTAAGTATTAAGGACTGGGTGAAAGTACCTGGCTCATTCGTGGCCGACGCCTAGCTGAATGACGTACAGAAGCAGCAGCACAAGCAACCATTCGAGACATCTCACTGGAGTCATACTCCTTCAACTTTGGATCAACAAGCGCCTCAAAGTTGCCATCTTCCAGAGCTTTTGAGAGTAAGGGCTTTGCCTGAAATTCATGACTGTTTCTGTTACTCTGCAAGATTTTTAACAAAAAGAAAAAAGAGACAAAGCACCTACAAAGAAACCTAGCAAGCTGCATGGAGTGTTCTGGAGGCCATTAACATTTGGCTTCATTCTTTTTACAAAATTTATCAATACCACATAAGAAAAGACTATCTATCATTATTATCAGAGCACACAAACTACATGAATAAACATCAAATAACTTGCACAGAAGCCAGTTCTAATCAAAATATGCCTGCTACTATAACAGGCCTCAAGATCTCGTCACCAATTATAGGCCTACTACGGTAGAGTGACAAAACTCTGCCTCAACTATCAGTTATTTTCTCGATTCTACAGAGAGCAACTTATCCTCTTGATACTTGCAAAACTAGCCATAACCACAAGCTTCCTAAGGACATAGCACATGATGGATTTCATCATGTTAAGCAAGATGGAGCACATGAAAGAGAATACATACCCAATCAACCATGCTGTCATCAACAAAAGAATGATTTTTGTCGAAAGGTCGGAGTCCAGTAATCAACTCTAAGAGCAGAACCCCAAAGGAGAAGACGTCTGACTTCTCAGTGAGCTTCCCAGAGGCAGCATACTCTGGAGCCAAGTAACTGCATTTGATGAATGTTCATGAGACACGACATAGAGAATCAAGTCAAGACAAGTAACTTAATTTGGTGAATGAAGATGAAACAGAAATGTATTTTACCCAAAAGTTCCCATAACTCGAGTAGACACATGAGTATCAGTATCTAAAGAATATTTTGCAAGTCCAAAATCAGCCACCTGAGCAGAAAAATACAAATTCTCTCATAATAAAAATTTATATCAGAACACACAGGATTTCAGCACTAAAATTGATTAAAAATTTCACTCTTAATAAAGTCAAAGGCAATATGAAATAACAATTATGTTTTCACAATGTTTTAAGTATATCACTATACCTAGGAAATGAAGGACATTAAGATCTAATTTGAGGCCACTTTATTTTACAAATGTTTTCTTAAATTTTATTGTATCATGTAGGATTGATTCATTTTCCATTAGGTTCCTCCATATAAGTGGTTCATTTGCTTATTAAGTGCTACGGAGCACCTAACAGTAAGATTTTATTTTAAGATCTGTATACAGACCAAATGATTTCAGAAGAAAATCGACATTCTTTTTATTGAAAGGGCAGCATGTGAGGAGAAAGAGAGTTTATTGTTTAGAAAACAGCTCAGCCAAAAAAAAAAAAAATCATTCAAAACCAGACAGCACAGCTACAACTCAAGAAAACTAACTTGATAAGGCAAGCAAAAATGGAATAATATTATCTAAACTGATTGGACTTGTATAACAGACAAACCATCCCAATGTGACACATCTTTATAGACACTGCCAGAAAAGCCTATATAAATCCTAATATAATGCACTTTGCTCTCCAGCCATTGCATTTCTAAAGAATTCAAGACACAAATAAACTAAACAGTACCCTTCCACTGATTCTAGAATATTTCCAGATACAGATTAAGGATCAAGAAAATGGTTCCATGAATAAAATGTTTGAAAGCCCACCATAATAATGTAAAAATGTTAAATGTATTATGAGTCATACCTTTGCCTCAAAGCTATTGTCAATAAGAATATTAGCTGACTTGATATCACGGTGTATAATCTTTGGCTGACCTGAAGATATATTTACCTCAAAAGGAGTGAAACTTTAAAACGAAAATGTTAAATCCCAAATTTTGCATAAAATTTAAGATGACAAAATACTATCAAAAGAATACTCACAGTCTTCATGTAGATAGGCCAATCCTCTTGCTGAGCCTAGAGCAATTTTCATTCTAGTTGACCAGTCCATAACCGGTCTTCCCTCTCCTGAAATGTTATTCTAGTATGAGTAGACCATAGTAAATACTCACAAATTTCTTTCTATTTCACCAGAACTAATTGAAATTGTTCCTTAAGAACTTAATTCTAAAGAAAATCAAGTTCGTAATTGCTATTTGATGAGGTCAGTATGGCTATAAAATCCTTTCTAAACAACTTTTTACACGTAGTGTAGACAAGATCAGTTCTTTTCTAAGATTAACCAAGTACCATTTTGATTGCTAAGCAAAACCATTATGTTTAATTTTTTTCATTTTTTCCTATCTGCAGGGTCTTAGAAGCAATGGAATCCAATCACTGAGAGCACTAACCGTGTAGATGGAATTCCAAGGTTTTGTTTGGAACAAACTCGTATACAAGCAATCTCTGAACCCCAGAAATGCAATATCCAACCAGAGATACAAGATGCCTGTGATGTACACGACTGATGATCTCTACCTCAGACCTGAACTCACGTTCCCCCTGTCCACTACCAGCTTTTAGTTGTTTGATTGCAACCACTTTCCCATTGGGCAGGACTCCCTTATGAACATATCCAAAACCACCTTGACCAAGAAGGTTGACATCAGAGAAATTATCTGTTGCCATCTGTAATTCTTCATATGTAAATGTACTCTGAAAAATTCCAGGACTAACACCTGGGGATGGTGATGGGAAAGGTTTATCAGAGCCTAAACTGCTACTCGTTGAAGGAGGTTTACTATAGGCAGGAAGAAGCACTGGTGGCTTGTGCAGATTTGCTGCAAGTGCAGGGGGTGGAGTAGACTTTGGCAGCACGGGTCCTTTGTAATCTGTTGGTGGAGATGTACTCTGTTGGCCATGCTGTGGTGGACCAGCAAAAGGGTCATCTACAAAGATAGACCCAAAACTAATGTCAGCAGGCATGATCAATTGAATGCCAAAATACAGAAAGTAGATCATGAGTCAAAAATTTGAAGTTAAATCAGATCACGAGAGACAAAGCCATGATATAGCATTTAGATGACATCAATCATTCTACCAAACGCACATCTTAAGAGAAGAAAATTTGAAAGAAAAAGAAAAAGGAATGAGATCAATGATAGAGACAAGAGGCATGCAAGCAGTGCTACATAAACTTATTTCATGAAAATCATTAAACATGATCCTAAATAAAGCTTAAGGTTTATTACTGATTTACATGTTCATAAGGATAATTTGAGTCAAACTTCTAGATCCTACCGCCTATCCCAAAGGCAAGGAGCAAGCAGCCAAGCAAGAGAGATAATTGCAACCCCACATTCAAATGCTTGAAAAGCTATTGCCAAAAGGGCAAATGATCAAGAGGCTTCTTAAAAGACAGCTATCAACAAAAAGCCAATAGACCAGCACTCAAAGACTTCTCCACAACTTCCTTTAGGACTTCAACGGGTATTTATGCTAGAGGCAATCCTGATCCACAAATTAAATGATGAACAACCATATACTACTAAGCCTTTTCTAAATCTATACAGGACACTACCCTTAATCTAAGCTTAGTTTAGGGTAATGGAATTGAGCAGCCTCTAACTAGACCAACCTGAGCCAGCCAATGCATTACAACTCTAAGCATACACCACAGTTGATCAAGGACAAAACAAAAGCAACTTAAAAAACCAAATATACATTACATAAACACCAAGCTCATTCAAAGACCAAATCGACTAAATAACCCAAAATTCACAGATTAGTTTAGGGTAACGGAAATCAACAGCCTCTAAGTAAATCAATGTAAGCCAGCCCATGCATTACAAATCAATGCATAAACCATAATGTAAAAACCAAATATAATTCAAATAAAGACCAAGCTCATCCACAGCAAAACCAAATGAAGTAAATAACCGGAAATTCGAAGAAATAAACCCAATTCTTTAGCATATAGTTTCAAGCCATAAACCAAACTAATTAAGAACAAATGAACAACACTACACTTCATAGTAAACCCAATTTACTAAAACCCAAAAATTTACTAAATAACCAACTCAAAGCTCAGCAGCCTCTAAATCGGCACTGACAGGAACTGAATAAACCGAAAGCTTAGTATTAAAATAAAATATATTAGAAATTCTTATTATATAAATAATCCTACTTGCTTCACTAAAAACAAAATCAATTACTAAAATCCAAAACAATTAAAAATAAAATAATACAATAACCAATCCAAACTATTGTATTTATAAAAAAAATAAATAAATAAATTTGGCATTACTTTTGGGTCCATGTGGAGGATGATTTTGAGCAGCAAGCTTCCGCTTTCTCCTCCTGTAGAAAATTACGAAAATGCCAACAGCAGCCAACACCATTGCAGCGCCAATCACCACTCCGACCACCAGTCCCGCCAGTGCCCCCTTCGGCAGGCTATCACTCAGCGGCGGCAGAGGAGCAGCCGCAGTAGTTCCGTTAGACGGAGTCCCCGCCGCCGGCGGAGGCAAAGAAGATGTACCGTTGGTGGTAGCCGGTGGAGGAGGCGGTGAAACCGTGCTGTTGGTGGTTTGCGATGGAGGCGGCGAAGCGGTGGCGTTGGTGGTCGGTGGCAGGGGAGGAGAAGTTTCCGGCGACGGTGAAGACATCGCCGGCGAATCGCGTAGTTTCTCCTTTACACTTCTTTTTGATAAACGCGAGGCTTCGTTTATTTGTTGGTTAGTTTTTTTATTATTTTTTTAATTTTTAAATCAATTAATTTATTGCATTTAAAGAAGGAATTACAGGAAGTGCTTTTGTCTTGTCCGATGACGATCAGAGTCGTTCAGCGGCTGTATGAAAAGTTGTGAGTGTAGAGGTTTGAAGTGGGCCCCAGTTTCGACAGCGACTGTGTCTGCGTGTGTGGTGCGGCAAACTCACCGTTTCGTGGAAATTATTTTCAAAATCTTAGTTAGGGTGAGGTCGTTTTAGTCATTCTCTGTGTGCGCGTGTTTTTGGACTAGTAGATGATGCTTTGGTTATCTTTTCTCACGTGTGAACGATGTGTTTTAGATTGACATCTATGTGAGCGTATTGTAACGATAGAGGTTATTGATTTAAAAAAAAAATGAGAAAGTGATCTAAGTTAGAGGACTTTTTTGATAGTTTATCGTATTTTTAAAAATTTGTATATTATGATCGTATCTATATTCGATAATCTCTATTAGATATGTTTGTTAATGTTTTATAATGTCAATATGATAGATGGTTATGACATATAAATTTTTAATGATAAAGTCATTTTTGTAATTTACACTTAAATTTATAGGATTTTTTTGTTTTCCTTTTTTAAATTAAATCATCTAAGTGTAATCATATCAATCCTTACCAAGATTTTTATACCATTTTTAATTTGGATTAGGGATGATTTTATTGACCTCCCCTTGTCTTCAATGAAAAATCAATGACTTTTTTTTTTACAATAATATTTAGTTTAAGAAAATACTATATAACTACTATATATAAAGTGATATGGAAATCTTCTCAAATCATATTTTAAATCTTCTATTAAATTAAATGCAATAACAAAAGAGATTACTACAAAAATAATGATACCCTTTCTAAATTATATTTCAAATTTTGTATCCTAAAATATGTGTATTAAATTATTAATTGATAAGTAGATGGACGATGATGTGATGAATCATGCAGTGTTTTTAAATTTATGCCATATCTTTTAGAATAAAGCTTTAGGAAGTGAATCACTATTACTCTTATGAGTAATGATACACTTCTCAAATTTTTATCTCTAATCTCATCTTAAATGATATAACAAATGAAGTGTCTTTAATCAATTAATCATGAGATGATATGGTAATTCATTACATCATCAATACATCCAATAAACAATTATATATTAATTAAATATACATCATTTAGGATACAATTTGAGATGAGTATCATTAAAGTAAGGGTGCGTCAACCAAATTTCCATATTGAATGATTATAAAGTCTAATCAAGAGTGTTTGATTGGAATCAGTGTCTTACCTAAGAAGGGACCAGCGGGTTGCCTGGACCCCTTCTGAAATTTTAAAATTTCTTTTTGCTCCCTTACTTCTAGTCATTTACAGTTACACCCTTCTTAAAAAAATTAAAACTGATTTTTTTATTGTCTTTCTCTCCTTTATTTTTAAATCAATAGCCTATCAAACTTATATTTTTATAGCTATATTATATATAATATTTGAACAATGTCTTTCTCATTATAATTTGTATGTATCAAATAGCGTTAAAATAGTAAACTTTATATTTAAATAAAATTATGCTTGAGTCTTCTAATTATTTTTATACATTTATAGCCTTTTTGGATAAAGTGTAATGGTTATTGTAAATTAATAATTTGTGTAAAAATATGGAGACATATTTTAAAAGAAAAAATTATTTTTAAGTTGACATTATCATGTCTAAAAAAAATGTTAACAATTTAATAGAAAGTTATCTTGAAATAAATAGAAAAGGTTTACTTGTGAATTTTAAACATAGAAGCCGAAATTTGAATTATAATGCTAATCTATGAATATAAATAAAAATATTTTTTTATATATGACAATAAGATAATTCTTCTATGTTTTTTAAATATAAATACTAGTCAATGATAATAATTATTATATATTTATAGATTAAATTATTAAATATTAGTATTTTATATTTTGATTATTGTATTAGGATTATTTAATTTAGAAAAAAATAAGATTCATTATGTCTATTATTTATATGTTTTTTTAATAAATTCTGTAGATAAAATCATGTGTCTACCACTGATTAGAATTTAGTCTAAGACCAACTAATCAAATTGCAATAAGTTAGAAAAAGGAGTAAAGGAATATGAATTAATTAAATTAAACTAATTACTATCATTCTATCTGCTTACCATCTCGACGTGGTGTACTTATCTCACTTGAGTTAATCTAGTTAATCAATATTTTTTTCCTTTTAATTTATTCATGAAAATAAATTTATATAAAAAAATTTCGTAACTATGTTGATTAACTTAATTATTAAAGTTTCTATATGATATCGAAAATGTATATAAGCTTTCATGTGATGCTCCTGTGTTCACAACCAGTCCTATTACATATCATAATTTAAAGTCATTTAAGAAAAAGGTTACTAATTGTAAAGATGATAATCCTCGTGAATAGTAATAGCCTTGCAAATTTTATACACAGACTCTTGTATGTAAATTAAATATGTTATAAGATAACTGGAGTAATAAATATATAAAATGAACTTATGTAATGAAAAATGATGATGTATAAATTAATAAATAATGTCACATCAATTTATATCTAAAATATGTAAAAGTAGAACTATTTCACTTAATATAATCAACATAAATTAAACGGAATGTATATCTAATTCATTTGCTTATATAGTTTAAAAATGATTAATTTATTGTATATTGAAACTTAAATGTATATTGTGGTCTTACAATTTGCTTGAAGGAATATAATTTTTGTTTCTTGATTTTATATATACCAGTTTTCTCGAAGGGAATATTCCATTTTTACTTGTCTTAAGATGTATATATATATACACGTTTTTGGTCAATAATAGAGAGGTGAAGTGCCGGTGGGCGGTGCTGGCGAAGAAATTGGTGATTAATAAATCATATTTAAGCCTTTTTTTTTCAATTTCTTATTTTTAATAAATATTCATAGACAAAAATCAAGTGATTAATTAGAGAATTTTAACTTCTAAATGTTTTTATGTGATTCATTTATTATTAGTTAATCAGTGCAAAATCAATACAGATAATGCTTGTCTTCTCTGATGAAAGATAAGAGGGAAAATAGTGGACCTTACGTTTAACCCGATCTATAGATTTAAATGGTGCGTTTCGAAGAATATCCCTAACATAATTCTGACATGGTCTTAGGGTGTCTCTCTGTATTAGAGATAATATTTTCAAATAGTCAATTAATATATCTAAAAAATAATAAATTTAGTTTCAATTAGAACCCGTAAAAACATAAGTTTCACTGACTCATAATTTGTAATATCCTAAGTTTTTGTAATATACATTATAACATGTGTTATGGTTACATGTGTAATAAATGTATTAATGTATTAGTTATGTGTTGGATTTGTAATGTAATCGATGAGAGAATGAGGGGCTTAATGAGAAGAATAATAGATTTAATGGTTATAAAGGAAGAGAGATGGATTAAATGGAAACTTTGCCTTGTGTTTATATATAAAATGAGAAGAATTCTAGAATTCTTCCATTCTAACTTACCAGGTCACGTTTCCAGCCCTTCACTCCCTCTAAGCTCCACACACACACACACAATTTCACCAAGAATCAAGCAAGCAAGTGGTAAGAACTCTTATCTCCTTTAAAATTCTTGTGCTATTGTGGATGTATTTGCAAGAATTCTTTTGGGTTGTAATGTGAGTATGTGAATTATTGTTTGAGCTGCTCGAAATTTGTGTGAAAACATGAATTTGAATGAGTTTTGAATGTATCTAAGCAAGAGAATGAAGATATAAGCTAGAATTGAGAGTTTAGTTTAAATCCTGGAAATTTTGTTACACTGAGCAGTGCATGTTCCGAAAATTACCAAAAATCAGGAAGACATTTTCTTGTTCTAAAATTTTTATGGATGAAAATAGACATGTCCAGGAGTGTATAGCAATTGGATTCACTCAAAAATTCAAAGTAGGTGATTTGTAGTGAATTTTTGAATGTCTGGTATGGTATTGCACATTTCCCCTGTCTTAGAATAGAGTAGGGGAAGACGATTTTATTTGAAGGTTCAAATCTTCATAGAATTACCTGATTTTTGGTCCTTTTATGTGTCATATATGAGACTGTAAATTTTCACTGAGATTGAAGGTCTGTGTGAATTGTTATAGATTTTTAAATTTGGCTTGCTAAAACTGGAATTTTTAGTTTCAAAAATAGGGCAGTTAGAAATAAATAGATTTGAATGGGTTAACCACCTTGAAAAGCCCTGATTTTTGGTATGAAGGTATATATATATGTTATATACCAGCCTGTAAATTTTTGTGGCCATTTGAGTAGGATTAAAATTCTTACAAATTTTTAAGTTGATAGTGCTCAGTGAAGTCAATGCAGTGACAGAATTGTTGAGGTAATGAATTTGATTATTTTGAGTGACCAAATTACCCCAATTTGCTCTAAATATTTTAAGGAGATATGAGGTATGTGTCTAAAAGATGTCTACCAAATTGTGTGAATTTTGAAAGTAGACAAGTGTTGTTGTAAATTGTTTGTCAAAGTAAGTATAGAAATAGAGCTAAAAAGGGGAAATGTTTTACAAGTGTATGGTGACCTAAAAATAGATTTTTGTTTTATTTTTAGGTCAATCACAAGCATCAAAAAGCAGCTATACAAGGTAAGTAAGCTAACTATTCTGATGCCACAATAAATTGTGTACTCTATATATGTAATTCTGTAGATTGTAACATTGTTAATTGCTAGCAACCTGATGCTTGAATGTGAGATATTGTGACTGTTTTAGAAGCTTGATATAGAGCTTCTTTTATGTGTGACTGATTGTGAATAGTGAAACATGATTGGCATGCCAAGACCTAGGAAGTTTAGCTCTCATAGCTTGAGGGGAGGTCTGGACCATGTGTTTCTCTAGATGAGATTCGGTAGCATGGGCCTAGTATCACCCGGATTGTCAGACTAGCCTCGAGCTATTTTAAGTGTAGGCATCTAAATATATTTGTACTATTCTGTACTGTTTCATGGCTTGAGGGGAGGTCTGAACCATGTGTTTCTCTAGATGAGATTCGGTAGCATGGGCCCGGTATCACCAAGATTGTCAGACTAGCCTTGAGCATTCCGTACTCCCGTGGCTTGAGGGAACGTCTAGACCATGTGTTTCTCTAGATGAGATTCGGTAGCATGGGCCCGGTATCACCCGGATTGTCAGACTAGCCTTGAGCTATTTTATGGGAATTGACTATGAAATGAAAAGTCCTACCTTGATTAGAGAGTCTTTTCCCCTAGGTGACTATAACTGATACTGTGGAAGCTTCCTCAATATGTGATTGTGATTGTGCACAAAAAAAAGCAATGAAAAGAGAAATGTGAACTCACTTATGTGAGGTTGAATCAACCTATAAAGGTCTAGAAAGAAAATTGACGCGGGAGCACAAATGTAACGGAAGTGAACTCGAAGCATTTCTTTGTTTTAACAATTTAGATAATGCTTGTGTAGTTAGAAATGGATAGTTTCATACTGTGGATTGAATTATGTTGTTATTGTTTATTTCTGTATATT